>VYXF01000852.1:516786-586578 GCA_013397295.1 Polioptila caerulea
GCCTTGGCTGCCCACGGCTGCGCTGCCCTGAGCAAACCTAATGGACCTACCTGGCCCTCTAAAAGTAATTCACATCTGGTGCACGCCCCGAGCGCACGTTAGGAGCTGGTGCGGAGAGGTGTCTACATCGCAGCAGCACAAGTGCTAGAGCGTAGTAGCCGCGTGAAGTTACAAGACAAAGTTCTCAAAAGTTGGAAACGGATGAATTCTAAGTACAGCTGCTATGTGGCACCTGAACCAGGCTTTAATTATGCTGGTTAGGTTTTCTTTGCAAGATTTCTGACAAATTTACTGCAAAGAAGCAGCCAAACTCTTTCAGCACTGGGGACCATGTACCTCCATCAGACGTTTTGTCTGTTGTATTGTCTCCTTTCACTTTTCTGATAATACTTGAACCTGGGTTTTGTTTTCAGACAGGTCTGGCACGAGAGGAACTGTTTCAGAGATATGTTCTACATCTTTCTCAAAAGCAGACTAGACACCAGGTAGTTCATGGATGGCCTCTCCATGTGAATATATCTGTAACAGGCATGGCTGCTTATCCCATCCCAGCCATCAAAGTAGTCACACAGACAAGAAACCTTATGAAATTCCTCCCTGTGGGAAAATCATCGACAAAAACTTCTGAAACCCCAAAGCAAAACATCCATGAGTCAGATATGTATAAGGACAAGAGGCCTCTTTGATTTCCTTCATCCAAGTACTACCACTTTATTATTTAAAGGTTGTTGACAATTTTAGGCTGTGCACTGCATTATGCATGTAGAAATTTATGAGGGATAGTTTAACATCCCATATAGACTTTATTAATTTCTCTTGTTGCTGGCTGCTCTGTCCCTTCATAATGGTCCCTCTTTCCCCAACTGAGACCCTATAAAAATACAAAATGAGCTTCCTAGTTTTATGATCTTATTTTACTAATTACAGTTGGAAGCACTAGCATAATAGGGCCTCAGTTGTAAAAATATCCATATCTTTTAGTCTCAAATCACTACAGGAGCAACACTGAAAGCTTCCCCCTCCCTGAGCAAAGCTCTCATTACTTTCAGTTGTGCTTGGGGGTGCCTGGCACCCCACTGCCCTTTGGCTGCGTGTCTAGTGGATGGCAAGTCCCACGCAGAAGCATGACAGTCAAATCCTCTGCAGAAGCTTGGCCAGAGTGCACCATCAGAAAAAGGCTAGAAACCTCTCAGTGGAAATTCAGGTGCAATAAGAAGTGATGGGTGCTCATAACTCTTCTCGCAGGAAGAGCTTGCGTGCATCCATGACCTGGAGCAAGGAGCTGAGAAGTGTTTGGATGCAATCATGGGAACCAGAAAAGACAGTAACATCAGTGATTGGCTGATATGTCCCTTTCCACTTCTAGCAGTGCTGTCTTGAAACCGCTGCTGCCCACCTCATCTAACTCTCGCTGTGTGCCGACCTTACTGTCCCTGAAGACCTAAAATTCCCTATGAGCACTCCCCCTGTCTAAGGGGCCTCAAAGGCAAAATCCTGTGAAAATGCTCTGATAAACCACTTGGAGTATTGAACACACTTATGTCTTCTGCATTAATTAATTTTTCAGGTGAACTGGTCTCTGAAACACCAAAAAACTCGTATCTGTTTCATTTAGGTAATCTTGAACAATACATAAATAATGGCAACCTGTTGCTGCAGAAAGGGTCTTAATTTAAACTAGTTAAAGTCATCACTGATGTCCAAGGCCTATAGACCTAGGCACTGTTCAAACAAAAAGGGAATTTATGCCCTTAGGGAATGACAATCTGTGTTTCAAATGGACACTGACTGTGTTGGAAAATTTAGCCATGAAATTATTATGTGACATTCAGTGTCATGCAGCCTAGCCACATTCCTCCTTTGCCTTTATTTTCATTCCCTCCTGTTCTTTTTCCATCCCAACCTGCCTTGGCTGTTGCCCCTCTTTTTCCCCAAAGATTAGTACTTTCCTTTTATTTAGAAAACCTTCCAGATGAGATTTCAAAAGTTCTACAGTAAATGTGTGTATATGCTTTCTCTGCCCCAAAATAAATTTGAAAAAAATAAGGGCAAATGTTATGTATTGACAATATCCAGATATATATATTAAAAGATAAATGAAGCGTGATCATCTCCAACTGGACCTGGTATGAGTTTAAGTTGTGCTTAATGCCACAAGACAGCGTCTATACTACACTATCTTTTTAACAGATTGTGATTAGATTAGTTTCAGACTTTCTCCTTGCCTTTAACACAGCTTTCAGCTTCATTAGAAGCATTGTGGGTGTGAGTCTGAAAACTATTTTTAAATTACTATGTGACAAATATGAAAGCAGTATGAACCGACAACTTCTCAAAGCATCTTCAACGTTAGATCACATTTGGGAGTTGCTTTTAGAATGTCTTAGTCATCATTATTAAAAGGTAATGGACCCAAAACACACATAAGTAGAATAGGAAAGCACCTCTTTTACTCCAGAACTGATACATTCAGACTTCTTAGAGGCTTCTAATAACAAAAAGGGGTAGGAGGATGGGGTGGGAAAGATTCAGGCACCAAATTAGGGCTATAATTTACTTAATGCTTTCTATATTTTGAAAGATCATACTACATCCAGATAAAGTCAGGGTGCAGATAGGCAGGACACAGTGGACCCTCCCTACAAAAGGAGGTCCTTGGCTGCTAGGCTCCAAATCCTGGGCAGAGCTCAGCCATAGAGAGTTTGTGGGACCTAAGGCATACGTTCCTGCTTTTCATCTATTTTTCTCTTTATGATTGATCTTTTAATAGTATTTTACTCAAGAGGAGTTGTTTCAATGGCTAATGAGGTACATATACAAATAACAAGTGGCACACAAAAAGATCAGGAGATATATAAATGATAACCTAAGAAAATAAACAAGCATGCTTAACTAGCAGAAGACCACCACTATAAGAGTCAAAGAACTTACCTCTCTGGGGAAATGCTTTTTGACCTCTCTGGCTGCTTAACTGAGCACAGCCTGCAGCAAATATAAGGAACTCCTCCCCTTCGGTGTTTATTACAGAGAAGCAGTACTTCCTGCAACACCTGAGTAAATATCCTCTAGGAAAACCACCACAGAGTTTGTCTACATCTAGCTCAGTATTTTTTTGATCATAAATACCGTCTACCATAATGAATTACCAAGGATGTCCAAAAACATAAGTTATTTATTGAGTGCATAGTTTTCTCTAAAGCAACCCTGAGCTTTGCCGGATATTTTCTTTAGTTGACCGAAAGAGCTCTCTAACCCCTTTGGAAGGTCTTAGATGTGTGATCCTTGTAATCACATTTAAGGGGCTGGTTAGCTCAGGAGATTGTTAATAGGATACAAAACCTTTAACATCCAACCCAGATCATTGCAGATGAAAAGCTGTGACTATTCAACAGCTTTCTCATGTCCCATGACCTAACTTAGCTCCTAAAGGAGAAATGTTTGTATTCCTTCAAATTTACAGAATATGACTTTCAGACTTTTTTTTAACTGCACATGTAATACAGAACATTTGACAAACAGGAAAATAATTTAAAAGCTCAGTGGTAACTAATGAATCCAATTAAATGTGCAATCAAAAGTATTTTGAAATTTCCCAGTCTAAAACTGTCTCCACAGTCTCAACAAGCCCATAAGCACAGAAATCACCAGAAAGTAAGAGCGGTTTAGGGAGCTGACAGTTCTCCACTAAAATGTGCCTCTGTAGGTCCCTGTCATTAGACCCAGGGGCTGCACATCTACCACAGAAGTATTGCCTTTGAATGATGATAGCCTAACTCAAGCTTATTGATTCTATCCAGAAGGAAAAAAAAAAACATTACAAGTAAAATGTGCAAGGCATTGTGTTGAAATTTCACAGCTCTTTCTACTTCATTGGGTTTGAGATAGCAAAGTTTTAGGGTTTTGCAGGTATTGTTTTCCATCTAAGTTTTAAGTTAGACACAATTTGAACTCATGTTTCAAATTCCGTTTTTTAAAAAGCGATCTTATTTTTTTCAAACAAAATATGGGGAAAAGATGCATTGGAAAATTTGGGATATAAAACGTTCTCCAGTTTGAAAAAATTGCAGTAGAGAAGCTCAGGGAGCAAATTATAACTGTGGAGAACTATGCTGTAAAATGTATCCTGGCCTGGTGTCAGCACTTACGTAGAGAGTACCCTTATCCTTTTCTTGGAACACACTGATCACTAAAATAACATTAAAGGATTTTGCTTGCGTGCAGTGATGTCAACCAGTAAGAAGATGTTGGGACATCTGAGGATTGCTGCTTTCTGTATATCTGGGGGTAATGGAAAGTGCCAATCTAGAAAATGTGCAGGCAAAAATCTGGCATTGTGGTACTGCCATTTCCAAGTGTGCACAATATATCCCTCAGTCATGAAGTTGTCTTAAAAACTGGGGGATTAAAAATCTAAACAAAGCAATAAACAGCACCAGTCACATGATAATATTGGTCATGTGGATCATCTTGTTAGTCATCTTAATACAGCAGCTCCCAAACTAACTGCTTAGAGATTTCAGGTTTGGTACTTTATAGATTTTTGCAACACCTTTTTAGATCAGTTATATGGAGGGTCTCACTTATATCCTGGGGTAGCAGTGCCTGTCTAATGAAGTGTTATGTGTTTTTCTTTACAGTTGTTGTTGTTGTTCTTCCCAGCCCTTAAAGGTTTAGGTGATCAGCAGTCTGACATTAAGTAAAATGCCTATTAAACAAATACCACTATTAACACTACTAAACACAGGTGTACTTTGGTATATAAATAGGACTGTGAACTAGTGAAGTATAAGTAGCATCAGGGAATTGATAACTGAAGCAGTTAAATTGATTTTTGATATGCACATCTAATTAGCATCCAGCATTCAGTCTCTTCAATTAATTGTGTTCCAGCTCCTGCTATTTAACCATTCTTTTAATGGGGAAAAGAGAGGTCTTTTCATATCAGGTGATAAAAGAAGACTCAGTGTTGAACAAGTGTATTTTTTCTTCTGCCTCTGAAGGGGTCACAGTGCACAAATGGAAGTGTCAGCCAGCAATGATAGATGTCATTTTGTACAAATGAGATGGAGAGACAATTTCTCTTGTTCAGTGGCCAGAGCACACACATTTCTGTACAGGCATAAAGACATCATGGTTTATCTAAGACCAACTTCTCTCAAGACTATGCCAGTTGCAGTAGTCCTGGTGAGTCACAAGGCACCAGATCCTTAATCTGTGGATTAACTGGATGTTCAGTTACTATTTGGAAAAATTATACTACTAATCCTCATAATACGTAAGGAACTGTAAAATGTAATTTAAGTATTCAGCAACAAAATGGGAAAGAATGCTAACCTAAGCAATTTCATGAGCTTTATTTGGCAATACCTTTTTTTAAATAACTTTTTTTAAAGCAACTACCTTGATTTTGAATGGAAATTACTTACGATGTTTGCAAATTTGAGGCTCAAAATACTATTCTTGGACAATTTGAAGTTTGGAATATCACCTAATGTCCAGAATACTTACAGATAAACAGAATATGTCCAACATTCTTTGTTTTACACATTTTTTCCCCTTGGTTTCCCCCCTGGTTTCAGACAATTATTTTGAAAACTGTCACTCTATTCCTTCCCTTGGAGCCAGAGGTAACAATCACATTGCCAGACTTCACATATTTCACAAATACATACTTCATTAATGCCAAACAGTTGCAAAAAAAAAAAAAAAACCCTAGATTTTTTTTTTTCTTTCAAATGAAAAAAGAGACAGACACAAAAGGAAAATGACAACATAATCTGAGAATAACCTGGAAAGCTTGTTCTGGAGTTTTTCTCTGTTATTCTACCCATACTATTTTGAATTCCTCAGCCTCCTAATCCAGAGGCATGCCACAAATGAGTTTTATAAACAATTTCCTATTTGTGAGCCTGTCATTAGTCTCTGAGGATGTTCCAAAGATAGCCCTTGGGGGATTTGGATTTGTCTTCTTTTTCTTTTTAATCCAGTTAGGGAGTATAGCAAACAGTGACACAAACAGGATTACGTTTGGAAGGGTTCTGTGCCTGGTTATGCGAGTGGCACACAGACACAGACACACTGAGCTCTGCTTCCCTGCTCTGCACTTTGCTGTCTTCCCAGCTGCTCCTCCTCTTCTTTTCTGGTTGATTGTAATCATGTTTGAAAAAAAAAAAAAATTATTTTGAAAAAAAAAATCAGAAAAAGAAAAGAAATAAAGGAGAAGGAGGGAAGCTGTATGCCACCCTGATTTTAAACTTCTTATCTGTCTTTGTTGCCACACTTTGTCCCAGTGCTCTACTGTTAGCTGGATGTGCATTTCCAACACTCCATTTTCCTGAATGATGCGGCAGCCTTGTCATCTCATCTGGTAGCAGGAGAAGAACCAAAGGTCCTCTGCTCCAACAGAGTACTTCCTACATTTCTGTGGGGATGGCTTTTTAGAAGCAAATTGTCATTAGGATTGTGTAGGTAACAAGCACTTTTTGAAATAAATAATGGATTTTTTAAACACTGAGGGTAACTTAAAACACTGAAATGAAATACAGAAGGTACCAGTATATTGTCCATTTCAGATTACCTTCAAAGCAAGGCAAAGAATTTAAAACAATGAAAAGCTGTTAAAGCATCAATAATTCTGTTTTCCTGGAAGTAATAATTGCATATTGATTATGGCAGCTGGTGTGCTAAATGGTCCCAATTGCTCTATCCATGATCATCTCTCTCCATTATTTGAAACTCCTTCAATTTCTGCAATTAGCTGCAAACTGTATCAGAAAATAATTTTGCTTCCCAGCTATTGTCAGGAATAAAATTCTTTAGGAGAAAGACAGATTGATACAGACTCCCATTAATAACATGCCTGGTTTTGAACGGGTTTTAACCTCTTAAGGTTTTGAAACCTACATGTAGCCAGATTCAAGTCTGTCAAATGGTGATGGACTGACTTTATAGATTCTTAGGACTAATATAAGATGTCTACAGTGATTTGCTTTGGTATTTCATGTAAGTTGTTATAGGTAGCAAGGGCTCACATTTAAGAAGATACCTGATAATATATTCTGTCAAAAACACTCGTAAGATAATCAAGATAAACTTAATAACCTTTCTGACCAGAGGCCTAGTTTTCAAATGTAGCTTATCTGCACTATGTCGTGGTTTGCATTAAAATAATTTTTAAAAAATCACAGAATGCATTTTCTAAGTTTATGTATAATTTCTACATTAGGTAATATTGATTGTGCTGCTGTACACTTATATCTCAGATGGTATCTGACATGATTCAATATGAATTGTAAGTCACAATGACATGGCAGTGTAAATTGTCCAGATTAGCTCTGAAGGGTTCAATAAACAAGATCTAAACTAAACGAAAAAGGACAACATTCAAAACCTCAAAGCCAACAGTCATTAAAATCAAGTAAAAAGTTTTCTCCTTCACATTTTCTGGATAGGAAAGAGGACTGTACTCTGTGTGTTTGTTAAATAATACACCTTTGCAAAGCTGAGGTAAACTTATCTGGCTGTTCTTTAAAACATTTAAGTTGCAATTAGTATAATGGTCCAGCAGTTTCTGTGTCTAGCTGCCTTCCAGTGCCAGAGTTAGATCTTCAGTTTGCCTTTTAAAATGTCATTTTAAAAGGGATTGTTAAGGAAACCTGAAAATTAGCTGTAATGGATCTGACCCTGTGGAATTTTTCAGTCCTGAAGGTGAAAATGGTCTTTATGTAAGTGCTGTAAGGTACAGGTTGAGTGTCATAAACTTTGTTCCTCAAATTCAGCAGCCTTTGCAGCTGCTAATGCTGAAAAGTCTCAGAGGAATGGATCATGCAAAGTTGATTTAATTTCAATCCACCCCAAATTATGAGCATCATGCAGGTGATGGGTTTTCCCTTACAGAGTTCTATGTGAACTGGACTTTGAACTGGTTTTCACACCAGAGCACAGTGTCTCAAGGGATGAGAGGGTGAGGCTGAAAGTGTGTTGCTGCAAGTAGAGGCACGGCTGTTTCACCCGCCAGTACAAAGGTAGCACTGAGAAGAACAGCTGTTTTTAAGATATGATCTGGCCTCACTCATAGGCAGTCTGAAGCACAACCTGTTCTTGACTCTGTGACCATAGTAATATTCTCTTCATCTAAGTCTATGTATGTGATATATAATAAAGATATATAATAATTTACAATAACTAATCCTCTCTTCACCTTCTTGACCTGTCCTTACACAACTGTGAATCCAAAAACATGCTATTTGGAAAGACCAGTCCATAAATTCTTATTCCAGATGTCAAGCCAGTCTCAAATGAAGAATTAAGATGAGGCATTTCATGTGTAGTTGCCTTATCCCATCTCTGCCTGTTACAGTGCTTCATGCACCTTTCTTTGACGGAGCTGAAATTGCTCATTGTTGGAGGCCCAACCCTAGACTGAGTCCCCCACAGGTTTGGTTCAGAGCTGTGAAAATTTGGTATTCCTGCTGCAGCCTCTTGGCCTCAGGATCAGGGTGTTTTCCTACCCTGTTGTTGCCTGATGCAGTCTCCTGTGGAGAGCATGCTCAGCACAAGCCAAAAGTGTCTGCTTTATCCTTTTTAGCTAAAACATACTAGTTAGTCATTGTTTTCACACACAATTGAGACAACAATGTGATTTTTGACTTTTGATAAGCCATGCAGAAGTCGGGGCTGCTGCTGCTATCCTGTGTGCTCTGCCATCCTCAATCAGCCTGTCTAGCACAAAAAGGTTGTTCTCAGAGATGGTTTTGTGTCCTGAGGTTCTGGCTTTGATTGTGGCAGCTGCCTTACTTAGCAGGCACGGCGGGACACAGAGGGAAAGCAGATCAGAGCAGCAGGGAGGCTGGTGCTCACCGCCGGAGCACAGCACAGAGCGGGGCCACCCACCGCTCCCCTGCTGCCAGCTGACAATTGAGCTTGGATTTCTACCTTCAGGTCTGCTTGAATCCAAAGAGAGGAGCCGTGTGTAGCAGAAAATTGCATACAAACTTTCAAAAAATACAATTTGTTTTGGTTTGGTTTGGAGTTTTTTTCTTAAAAACAGATTTCATCTTAGGAGAAGTTCTAAATCTCACCTAGGAGAGCTTTGTGTGTATTTCCCATGCAATGCAGACCTGCTGCCTGCTGTGTTTGGGTGTGCTGGAGGGACAGTGAGCCTGACTCTATGCTCCCTGGGCCTGTCTGACTCGAGATGAAACTCCCAAATTTATGTGAAAGCTATATCCTCCAGTTTAGTGTTCAGAATGCTACTGCATGCCAGTATGGAACAGTGAATTACTGTGGTTGTATGAGGGAGTTCACTGTGGCACTGTTTTCTGATTGGGGGAGCACATGATCGTTTCTGATTATCAGATGCACCTATTAAGATTAGCCCAGTGTCATTCAAGGTAACAGTAAATCTTGTGTTGGTTTGGAATGGGCTGGAGACTGACTCTTGACAAGAAATACTTTTAAAAGAAAATGTGTTATTTCCCTTATTGCCTTTTTAGAGATAAGTCAACAATAAGAAGCAATACTTTACATTTTCTGGCACTGTTTATTCCTATGATTTATGAACATGCTGCTGTCCACTTGCCCATCATCAGCCCATTGCCAAAGGTGGTGTAGGAGGCAGTAGAGATCTCCACTCTCACAGAGAGCAGGCAAGATTTCACTTTTGAAATCTGATACAAAAGACCCACTGCACAGAAAGCATCATCAGAGCATCTCGGATGGCTGTCTCAGAAGGAGCAAGGCGCAGGATATGATGTGTTTTGCACCTGTTATGCAACAGAGAACAATTTGCCAATTAATTCAGGTAGAAGAGATAACATGTCTTGGATTTCCTGCTCTTAATTTATTGAACAGCTAAACCCTTGGGACTCATAAAAAGTATTTCATCCGCCTGCAGGAGGTCTACAGTTTCTGATATAATAGAAAAATACCAGCTGTCAGAATGGCCAAGTATCCTTAACTGATGCAGACTTTGCATAAAGAACATTTCTGGTCGACTATTTAAATAAATGTTCTACCTAACCTTCAAATTGTACTCCCTGATGGGCAAAATTATAAACAACAAGGTACATGGGCGAGCATTTCCTCATTTTCTTACCACTGTTTCTTGACTAGCCGTGAGAAAACAAGGTAGGAAATAGCCTTTCCATCTTCCACTTTTTTCTGGCATGTAGGTGACAGGAGAATTTCATTTCCTAGGCATTTGTTACATAGGATTGCATCCTAGGACCTAGGTGACAAGCTCAAGTGTCTTAGGTACTAAACCATGACTGAGACAATATGAATACAGAGGACTCTATGTGTTTACTTAGGAAATAACTGAAAATAACTCATAAAAGTCTAATGCAGTTGCTAGTTTCTTCTTCTCTGCAGCTTCATTATACAAATTGGAAGAACAGGTAATACAATAGAAAGACTTCTGGCTTGACAACAAATTCCCAGAATCTTCTCACTTTCAAACTAATAAATAAAACAAATGTTCCTTATTCATGAAGATGGCAGTACCATCTTACAATGCTTGCTCTGATGCCAAGTGCAGTTTAACTAAAACATAGGGCCTTTTTGTTTTTCACTTGGGGACAGAGGGCTTATTGAGGTCACCAGCTGCTCTGAAAGTGATAACATTTTTCTGCAAAAGGCCATTAAAATAATCAATGTTGAGTTAATATTCTTCAAATAATTGAGTTGGGTTTTTCTTGTTTTTTGAACTAGTTCTAGTTTATAACACATTTATTGAGCTTCTTCTAGAGGGCCTGTACCAAATCTCAGATGATTATGCATCTCCTGTTTTGCGGTCTTGCACAGTTCTAAGATTTATCAAGGTGCCAGTGGAGTTATGATGAGATAGACCTATGAACCACTGCCTTGCCTCTTCTCAGTAGATGCATTATCTCTTTTTCTCTCTTTTCAAAATAGGCATCTCTGTCTTCAGTAGTTTTGAAGACACATCCTCAGTCTGTAAAGTTTGTTTCACAATGTAGTGAGATTCATCAGTTTTATCATGAGAGTCATGCCTGAAAGCTTCAAACCAAACTGCAGACATTCTGGTATTTAGTTGAAATAGTTGTGCTTTCTTCCACAGACAGGAGGCTGTATCCATTGAGATGTGAGATGTGTCACACATGAGATTCATCTTACAGAAAACTGAGAACTAAACAAAACATGTTTAGTTTGCAAAGTAGCTGAGGTCACAGTCTGTAAAAACTGTCCACACTGAAGCGCCTGCTGGTCAAGCCCCCAAACATAGAATGAAGTGCTTACAGTCAAAGATATGAGGAAAAATTAGATTTATGTCCAACCTCCAGCTTTCATACAGCTTCTGAGAAGTCAGTGTGGTTCATGTGGCTTTGTGGCTTCCAGGGAAACTTCACTGGCAGTGCCTTCCCTATGATTCTGACTGGAGCTGCTCAAAAAATTAATTTCAGCTTCTTTCAGTCTTCTTTGAGTCTCCATTATGCTGCTCACCCTAGGTCAGGTTTGTTGTCATGCAGGTCGTTTGTCTTGGATTTCCTTGCCAGCACCTCAAAGACTGCTCGCTTCTCATGTATCATATGTTCTGCAGTTTCTAAATGTAACTAGGTAAAGTGGGATGATCAATCACGTTAATTATTGTTTATAACTTTGCCTCTACAACTTAACTTGAGCAGATTCCTATTCAAGTATAGAAACAAGAAAGTTACATTAGATACAGAGCAGAAATCTTTGTCCTGTTAAACATAACACTGAAATATTTTTTTTATTTTTCTATCTTTTTTTGTTCCATTAAATCTTTCTCAAAGGGAAAAGTGGTAATGGAATGTTTTTATTTACTGTTTTCTTCATGTTTGCTGCTTCTTTTTATGTACTCTTCTCTGTATTTGCTATTTCTCCATATCTCTGGATCTCTGGGTTGAGGTGTTGGTTGTTTCATTGTTTTTTAAAGAGACAAAGGCAAAAATGTGGAGGACAAAATTCAAGGCTCATTATTTTAGAGAAGGCTCCTCACTCTCAGTTCTTCAACAGGGTGACTTGCAAAGTACCCAACACAGCACACTGAGCCTGCAACACCATTTTTATTCATTTCACACAGATCTCTAGACAGCATCCAGCTTCCTCCAAGGCAAAATTAGGTCTGCGTTGCTACTAAATGACCTTCCTCAACGTCATCAAAAGATTTTTGCAAGCAGCCCCTATTAATGCTGTTAGGAATGTGACATATTAATCTCTCATGTGCAGAGGAGAGAACAAATCCATTCAGTTGCAGAATAGAAATAGTCTTAGTGTTTGAGGAACTGTAGAAACCTGATAACCATTTAACAACAGCAACAATCAACAGAACAATACTTTTGGCTAATATTACTGTGCAGTATAGTACAAATCAGTAAAAGATAATGCAGGGTGTCCCTCCACTCTTCCTCTTCTGCTGGAATTTTTTGTTGTTGTTATGTCATTTTGTTAAATTGTAACAGCATTATCCCAAATTCTAAGAAAACCTGGGAATGCATAATATAAATGTTTAGCCCATTATGCAGGCAGAACCTAAGACAAGACAATGAAGAAAAAACTGAAGGTAAAAAAAATAGGTCTTGATGCTCTTTGTTTTGGTAAAACAAATAAATTTTGCATTCACTTGTTTAAGCAGGTATTTCCATCCTATATTCATGTGTGCTTATCTGTAGTAACCAGCAAGATACTCTTCAGCTGTTTTCTGTTTTTATAGTGTGATTTCATACCTTCTTCCCAATAAATGTAACTTGTTTACGGGAGCTCAACCATAATCCAAATAAAGCAAAGATTCTTCTGAAATCCTACATCTTTATTTTTATCTCAGAACCAGTCTTACCAGTACATCTTTTATATTTCTCACTCCACTATTTAAAAATGGTAACTCTAAAAGAGAACATTATAGGGACAGCTGTGAGGAAGGTTCAAATCTATTAACAGGTTAGTAGAAGACATGTAGATATCTAAACCAGAAAAAAAGAGAATAAAATCAAATGTTGTGGAGATATCTGAATATGATGCAAGGATAGATTAAATTCTGGGTCATGAATGTTGAAATGTTTCCTATGTGCCTGTAAGAGACACATGTTTTTTGTCCTATTCTGCCACTTGCATATTCAAGAGTAAACTGCCATATTATGAGAATGTATCTGGTGCAAGTTGTGAGCCAACACAAACTTCTTAGAGGCACATTGGGTGGCTTCAGAATTCCATCCTCTCCTGGACATATCTGCCCAGCAAAGAGAACTAGGATGTCTTGCCAGGAGTGTCCCTAGAAATGCCTTGCTGTTTATGGGGAGACATGGATTTGAACAGGCTCACAGGGGAGTCAGACTGGCTGGGGACACAGCAAGGATCAGCTGCTGCTCAGGTTTCTCCCTACCAGTGCAGTGGGAGCACTTATAAAATAACTCAGAGGCATCCTATGGACTGAACTGGAGGACTTGGGAAGGCCCTTCAAGGGCCCAGTTTCCTTCCAATGGATGTGCCTGACTGATACACTGGCAGCACTTCTTACTGGGGATGGGGAGCTAACCAACTCAGCCAGTCTTTCTGCATGCCTTTAAGTGCCAAATATGGTGCTGATTGCAACAGCATTTGCTAAATGTAGAAAATATAACTTACTGCTGTAACCTGATTCAAAGCAAATCAAAGGACACTACTAAAGGCACCAGCTAAGACAAATCTCCTCTGGTGCATTGAAATAAAAGCCCCCCCAGTGCAAAGCAGTGGGTTCCTTGGTGGCCTGTTTTGATGCTGGCTGATGTTGAGTCAAGAAGCATATCTGAAGAGCTCTGTCCTGCTGTCTGAACTGAGAACATCGCCAGTGGGGGTGAAGCTCAGAGTATCTCCTCAATGTTTGAAGGCCTAGCATATGTGGTACAACAAAAACAAGGCATTTCTTGAGGGATGAAAGGAGAGATAGCTCATAAGGGAAGAGCTGGCCGACCACAGTTGAAGAAGCTCTTCAGACACTAAAATAAGGTAAATATCATACATTTCTTGTCACTGCTACAGTGTGAAATTTACTTCTGTTTATACATTTTAACATCCAAACCTGTTTTGGTTTTGCATGGCATGGTTCTTGGGGGGAAGGAGGAGGGGGCAGGGCACAGAAGTTGCTTCATTTACCAAAAAGTCTAGTCTGGCCCCACTAGAGGAGATATGAACACTTGTGAACTCTTGCAAAAAATAGTTTCAAAATGACAGTTCATCTTTCACCTACATCAAGTTCATTTACTATAGTTTTCAAACCTGGAAAATATATTTTTCTTGTCATTTATACTGAACTTTTTGTTTGGCTCCTCTAATTTGTCTTCTGGCCTGCAATTTAAGGAGCATCCATCATGCAGTTCTTTGGCTAGACCTGAATCTTTCTGGCAAAGTAAAATCTCAGGACTCTCGGAGTTTTGTGGTTACCATAACCCTGTGCTCTTGCCCATTCTAGACTCAAGAGCAGGGCAGCTTCTGGGGCCAAATTCACAGACTATCTTCTTGGTTTAAAACATTCAAAATGGAATTTCTGGATTTTGGCTACATAAATTTGCCTGTAAGCTCCCACTTGTCTTTCTGGATGTGATCTGATACCCCACAGACAGTTTTTTTACTATCAAAAGTGAGTAGTCATGCATGTGGATTCAATATCATGCCTGCTAGTTGGCTGTATCATTCTTGTTAGCCTAACTAACTCTCTTCATAAAAGTCCCAGCTAATCTCATGCCCAGAAGAGACAGACATTTGCAACTAGCTGGAGGCTGCTGTGGGGTGTTTCCTCTGTGGCTTTGACCTCCTCACCAGCATCTCCGACTGCTGGAAGGATCAGGGCCTCTGCTTTGGGAAGGAGGGAGGAGGCTGCTGCAAGGTTCTTCATCTGTCACTGTGGCTGGTATTTCAGTAATTTAATTTCTTCCCCTTTAATCTACATCCTGTAGAAGGTCTAGAATCTTCACTTTCTCACTTCTGCCTTGGAGCTGCACTCTGTCACTATGAGCTGCTAAGACCATTTGTTTCAAACTGTAGAAATGGGAACAGGACTTTGTAATCACCTCAGATCTATTTTGTCACATTAGCCATGGGCTTACATTTGCATTTGAGGCCAACCTCCCAATTTTTCCTGCTGCCTCAATTTTTCCTGCCTTTTACTCAAGACATACTGTCTTGAGTATGGAGGGAGCCAGGTAAGTCAAGGAACAGCAAAGCATTGAAGGACACATTTAGCTGAAGCTCAGCCCGTGTCTTGACAGGGCCCATGGCCATAACCATCTTCAATGAAGTCCTGTGAGCTTCTCTACTCAACACTAGATTAAAAGGAACTTATCCACTTAAGAACATCAAAACAAAATTGATGGAAATGGTGATATTCTAGGTGAAAAATGTTGTGCTTAGGAATCCCAAGTGAACACAGTTTTACAGCCAGAGACCTGGCCTAGGGAACGAGTCTGGAACATTCATGGTGTGTATTTCTCATCAAATGAAAAATGTCATCAGCTGCCAGAGATTGATATATCCATGAATGAAATACAGAGGAAATACAGAGGGCAAAGTGTTTAGGGATTGTCCAAGCATGCCTACATTTCTGTTTGTAGTACCAGAAACTTCTCTTGAGTAGAGCATAACTAATCTGGTGGGTTTAGACAGACAAACACAGCAGACCAGCAGTGCTGTGATGAAGCTTGACCTGCAGTGTGCTCACTCAGCAGATCGCTGAAAAATGCAGAACAGTCATGGCCGTGGCTCTAATCATTACTACAATTTCCTTTGCTGCATCAGCTGGGAACACCTGCCCTTGTGCAGTCACATAGGATGGTCAAAAGTCCAGAGCAAAGCAGAAAACTGTATTTGACAACCAAGGCAGCCCAGTAGATGTGAGATCTATGTATTGAGCAAGGTAAGAAATATGCATGGCAACTTTGATGGAAATGATCAGAGGCAAAGGGTCAAGCTTTCACATGCTTGTTGAGTGAGAGACAATAGGCCCTGGAGTAGTTAAAAGAGCCATGATATGTCAGGAAGCTAAGACAGCAGAAACTGCTATGAAACTAACTAACAGAAACCCTGCTGCCACCAAGAAAGAAAACTGGGCTATGGAGACAACATAGAGAACTGCACCAATGCTACAAACAGGAGAGTGTGCTGAGCCTGCAGGAAAAAGAGAAAGCATCTTTCTGATTTCTATCTGGCAATGCTTCCATCTTTACAGCATCAGGGCAGGCTCACCCAGCTGGGCTAGGACTGAAAAAGCCACCAGAGTAACAGGCTCTGTGACATAGAATGAGCTCTTTGGTCTTCCTGTTTTGTGAAAAAAACCAAACATTTAAAATTTATCATGACACCCAGTGTTAGTACCTAATATGCTCAGTGTCCCCCCTTTTACAGTAGCTCTGCACAGTATGGCCTCTTTACTCCATGTTGTTGGATTCATGGACAATTATATAATTTATTTCAGGCAAATGACTTTTACCCAATTTACAAAAAATTATTATAATTGCTGTGTTAAAGAGTCACAAGTCAATGAGTTGCCAGGCTACTAACGGGGATTCAATGAAAATATAGAGTGGTCCCTCATCTACAAAGGATAAAACCATTTACCTACAGTGTCCATTCCCACATCCCTACAGTAGTCAAGTGGCAAACAAAACTTAAGGGTTTATCAGCACTACTGTGTACATTGTGCTGTCTCTGCAGGAAGGAGTAGTATTGTTTATTTCAACATCCCAGGCATAATAAAAGAGGGGGTTTAAACCAAATTTTGGATTTAAATGTACAGATGTGTACATATACTGCAGGTGGATAGGAGGTGTAGGTTTGTGTAAGATAGGTTTGTAGGTTTGCAGAACAGGTTTGTAACTCAGGTTGGCATTAACCAAAGCAGTACCTTCTGTCCAGGAAAAAACATACAAAGTGAACTGTAGGAAGAAATACTCAAAAGCAACAGAGTACCACAGACTGCTTTGAACAAGTCTCTCTAGAACACCAAAGGACAGAAAAGCCAAGCATCAGCTTTTCATCAATGAATTAATATGTTGTCCAGGGTCTGACCACTGACCACTGCTAACATGTCTTTGTATGGAAGAGAAACCTCAGTGGCTCTTATCTCACTCCATGAGCACTGACTCATCTTTTCTGCCTACATTAATTATCTACTGAACTAATCGAAACCTTCTGTAAATGTCTCTCTTCCTTAAAAGAAAGGGGTTTTCTGTATTAGTTCTGGCTGCATTTTTATGAACCAAGATAAATGAGAGTTGTTAACACGCTCTTCAAGCACTTATTCAGGTTTTCAGGCTTGAAAAACCAAGCTAAGTACATCAGTAAGAAGTCTGTATTCAGCACACACAGCACCTCTGTCACTGGATCGTAATTCCTCCACTCTGGGATTAAATTCCAGTGGACCTTGTCCTGCAAGTCTTACAGAAAGTAATTAATGAAGAGAGGCTATATGAAAAGATATAATTTGGTATAAGAATGAAAGATCACATACAGGGGACCAATATGTCTCTTGATTCGTCTTGTACTTGGCTTGTAACTACTTGCTGAAGTGTTAGGATGTTAAGTCCTGATGGTCTGTTAGCTCTGCCTTTTCTCTAAGTGCTCAGCTAAACTTTTTCCACAGTCTGCTCAAACCCTTTTCTGGAATCAAAACTCTTTGACTTTAGCAACTTTGTAAGATCATCAAAACTTTAACTACTGCTTGTAAGGAAAATACTAATTTTCCTGTGAACAACAGATCTGCTTTTCTGAATTTTGTCTGCATATGTATCTATAGATGTTTTCTGATACTGTATTGGATTTTGTGGCAGAGTTTTGGTAGCGGTGGGGCAGAGGGGGACAGACTACAGGGGTGGCTGCTTTGAGAGTCTACTAAAAGCTTCCTCAAGGTCTGACAGAGCCAATTCCAGCTGGCTCTAGGACAGACCCAACACTGGCCAAGGCTGAGCCCATCAGCCATGGTGGCAGCAATGTGTTCAAGGAAAAAAGTTTTTGCACAGAAGCAATTGTAGCCAGAGAAGAGAGGAGTGAGAACATGGGGCACAATTGATTCTGCCAACAGCAAGGTCAGTGGAGAAGGGGGGGAAGAAAGTGCTTCTGGCAGCAGAGCTGAGCTTCCACTATGACACATGATGAAGGACAGGGTGAGGCAGCTGTGCCCCTGTAGCCCATGGAGGAGCCCCATGCTGGAGCAGGTGGATGCCCTCTGACCCTGGGGGAAGCCCATGCTGGAGCAGGTTTGCTGGCAGGACCTGTGACCACGTGGAGGGTCCATGCTGGAGCAACCTCTTCCTGAAGGACTGCAGCCCATGGAATGGATCTGCACTGAAACAGGCCAAGAAGAACTGGTGCATGTGGGAAGGACTCATGTTGGAGAATTTCATGGAGGACTGTCCTGTGGTAAGCACCCCTTCCCTAGGCTGGAGGAGGGGAAGAACTGCTCTCCCAGGGGAGGAAAGAGACAAAACCAATGTGATGAACTGACTGTAAACCCCATTCCTTATCTCCCTGCACTGCTGGAGGGGAGAGGTAGAGAATCAGGAATTAAAGTTAAGCCCAGGAAGGAGAGAGATGGGGGGGAAAAGCATCTGTTTTACTTCTTATTATCATACTCTGATTTTGATTAGCGATGAATTCAATTAACTTTCCCAAGTCAAGTCTGTTTTGCCCATGATGGCCATTGGTGGGTGATCTCTTCCTGTTCTTATCTCAACTTATGATCCTTTTGTTATATTTTCTCTCCCCTTTTCAGTTGTGGAAGGGATAGAGTGGCTTTGATGAGGCCCTGGACTCCAGCCNGAACTGCTCTCCCAGGGGAGGAAAGTGACAAAACCAGTGTGATGAACTGACTGTAAACCCCATTCCTTATCTCCCTGCACTGGTGGAGGGGAGAGGTAGAGAATCAGGAATTAAAGTTAAGCCCAGGAAGGAGAGAGATGGGGGGGAAAAGCATCTGTTTTACTTCTTATTATCATACTCTGATTTTGATTAGCGATGAATTCAATTAACTTTCCCAAGTCAAGTCTGTTTTGCCCATGATGGCCATTGGTGGGTGATCTCTTCCTGTTCTTATCTCAACTTATGATCCTTTTGTTATATTTTCTCTCCCCTTTTCAGTTGTGGAAGGGATAGAGTGGCTTTGATGAGGCCCTGGACTCCAGCCAGGGTCAAAGCACCACAGATATATAGAACTGTCATTGGGTTGCTTTGGACATTGCTTGCCTACTTGGAGTCTTGTGGTTCATGCCTGGGACAGAGTACACACTTGTTCTCTGACTGATTAATTTTCCCCTATTAAGGTTCACCTTGAAATTTCAGTCAATAATACAGCAAAGCAGAACTGCAAATACTCTCATCAGCTCTATCAGCTCTATCAGCACCAATATTTGCAAAGAGGGACTTAATTTCTGTGCAGTAAACTGCACCAGTAAAATGCTCTGTATTAGGGGCAGGTTACAGCTAACACCTGGCAAATGGTGTGAAACAGGCTGGAAATGTAATGATCATACAGTAGCATGTGTCTTGTATTTCAAGAAATTACTTCTACTTGTACACCCAAATATTGCTTTAAGTGAAGTACTAAATGAGCCCATAGTTCAATAGGCCTGTGTGAAATATTTTAACAGTCTAAATGTTCCAGATGAGGCAAGGCTAATGGCAAGTTGCAATGTACATATGTGTGAGAAAAATCACTTCAGCCACATCTGAAATAGAGTTTGTTAGAGTGTAACTGCTGGAGGCTGATTACAGTTCATAATCACATACACAGCAGATTACCATGGCCAGGTGAAATTGCAGGGGGCATTTTACTACTATAGGACACAATCATGGAAAGACAAAATGGGAAGTTGAGCTTAATGATCCTTTCATATGCCAAAGGTATATGTGGATATAGGTATATATGTATATAAAAGAAATCACAGACTGACAACCCCAAATTTCTTCAGTGCCTGAAGTATCTCTCCTGGTTTTGTAAATCTAAAGGCACAGTAACATGATATTTCTAAACCATTCTAAAGTGCCACATCAGACAGATGAAGAAGGAAGAGTGCTACCTGCTGCTTTTTTGAAGTATTCAGGCCTCCTTCACTCAGTCCCTAACCCAGGCTGGCCATATTTATATTAGAACTGATACAGTCACAACCTATGCAGGCAAGTCTGGAGAACCAGCCAGGGCAGCTAGAGAATATGCCAAAGATCATGAATATAAAACTATTATTATATAAAGTCTCTGAAGACACCTGGAGCTAAAAAGTGGCTATGACCATTTAGCAACTACACAGGTTTTGTCATCACCAGGGACATATAATTTTATTTGTATGTTTCCTGTTTCCTTTTGTAGCTGTATTATTCTGCAGAACCGTGAGGTACTTATTAATCACACTATCATTTTTATAATTTCAAACTCAATTTTTGTGCATTGGTCTCAGGTCACTTTTCACTTCTTGTTTCCTGCAAGATATATCTCTTTATGTTTACTCACATTGAAAGGAAGGAAGACCTTTGTGTATCCAGGACAGGAGTTACCAGCCTGAGCATTTGGGTGCCTAAACTAAAAGTGACAGACAGCATTTGACTCAGTTCTCCCCTCTGGAGGAAATACTCTTAACCTCAAACATGGGCAACAGAAGGTGGGTCTGACAGCACCTCACTCTCCATGTAACAACTTTTCAGTGGCTTCTTGTAGTCCAGAATCCTACTTTTCTCAATACTTGGCTTCCTTGCAGGTCTTTTGCATTCTCCTCAGCATTTATGCCCCATGCCCTGCCTGGTGTGTTTAAGAAACACCTCCATCCCCTAGCTGGCTGCATGGCCCCAAGGGATGGCACAGTCTCCTTTTCCTCTACAGGTTTCCTCAGACCAGGAGGAAATGCCATCAGAATGAAGAGCAGCCTTCCACCCTTCTGCCCTTTCTCTCAGGCCTTTTCACAGAAACATGTTAACACATAATATGCAAGAAAACATTTTAAACAGCTTTGCCACCCATTCACTAATTTAAGCCAGCGTTTCCTAGATGGAGTCTGCCCTGGCTAGCATGAAATGCACTGAAAGGGCTGTGGTGACAGCTGGCTACAAGAAGACATTATCACTGAATCAGAAGAATTTCCAGACCCATGAGATTTGGGTGCAGTTTCAGCCCTGCAACCTGCAAAATGAAACAAACAGAACTTCTGCTCATGTTCAGCCAGAGGTCTGCCCAAGGGGCCAAGAAGGCCAGTGGCATCCCAGAGTACATAAAATATATTGTGACCAGCAGGACCAAGGAAATATTTGTCCCTCTGCACTCAGCACTGCTGGAGCTGCAGCTCAAGTCCTGGATCCAGTTCTGGGCCCCTCATGACAAGAAAGACATTGAGGTGCTGGAGTGTGTCCAGAGATGGGCAGTGAAGCTGGTAGAAGGTCTAGAGAGTGAGTTATATAAAGAGAACCTGAGGGAGCTGGGGATGTTTAGCCTGGTGAAAGGGAGAGCCAAGGAATCTTACTGCTCTCTACCACTACCTGAAAGAAGGTAATAGCCATGTGGAGTCAGTCTCTTCTCCCAGGCAGCATGGGATGAGAACATGGCCTCAGGCTGTGCCAGGGGAGGTTCATGTTGGACATCAGGTAGACTTTTTTCACTGAAAGGGTGGTTAAGCATTGGAATGGGATCTTCAGGGAGGTGATGGAATCACCATCCCTGGAAGTGTTCAAGAAACAACTGGATGTGGCTCTCAGTGCTTTGGTTTAGTAGACATGGTGGTGTTTGGTCAAAGGTTGGACCGGATGATCCTGGAGATCTTTCCCAGCCTTAGTGATTTTATGATTCTCAGGGGGTATGGCAGGTTGCAAAGTGCCTGGGCTTTCCCTATCAAACACTCTCTGCTTCTTTTTCCAATGAGTGGAAGAAAGAAGAGTGAGGACCTAAAGAGCCTTTTCCTACAATGAAAGGTAGCTGTGATTTTGAAATCCCTGGTGCCATTAGGAATCATTTTTCAGACAAGGACCATCAAGATGGCAAGGGAGTTGATGGCCAGTGGTGAGCAGTGAGCAATGATATTTTTGCTCCTTCGTGCCTGCAGCTCTGTGCTTGGAGCCCGGCTTGCCCTGGCCCAGCAGAGGGCAATCCCAGCAAACAGGAATCAGTGCTGTTGCTGGGGTTCAATTTCCCTGCAAAAGTGAAAGGTTGAAAAAGTAATAGAGCCACAGCTATCCAGCTGCTTGTGCCTCCCATGACCCCTGCCACTCAGCCTGTGAGTGAGTGTGAGGTAGGAGCTGGGAACATGGAATGTGAGGAAATGGCCCCATTTCTGCCAGTTTTTGGGTCAGCTTGTGACCTCGGAAACTCTGCCTCTTTCAAAGATTTGATGGGATCAAGCCCTGCTAGAAAGAAGAATTTTGAAAAGCAGCCAAATTCTGCAGATGTATGTATATGGAAAGATCCAGGAAGAACCATGTTACACCTTATTTATGCTTCTCTTTTTTTGTACATCTCACTTGTAAAACATCTAAAGTTTTCTAGGCCTGCCTGGGAGAATATTTGCAAGTAAAAGAAAATCAGAGTAGCTTAGTAATCAGACAATTTCTGGGTTCTTATTTCTGCTAATAAATGAAGTGACTCAATTCTAAGCTTCCAAATACACTGAGTTTACTTTCCCACACACTGGCATCAGCAAACATTTTTACCATAAAGCATATTAGCTAGTCATAAGCTTTTTTTCCCATAAGCTTTTTTGCAATGTGTGCAAACTCCTGCTCATCTGCATAGGTATTTGTTTGTTATTCTAGGCAGCTGGTCAGCACTGGAAGCCAGAGATACCACAGAAATCGTGCAATGCCAAGAGTCGCTCTACCACTTCTCTACATAGAAGGGAATTTAATTGTTCTTAGCAGTATAAACATACATGAGAGATCATGGAAAAAGCACATACCTATTTGAGATGATGCTGCAAGAAGGCTTTTGACGTTCCCTCCATCAGCAGCACTGCTCAGCAAACGACCTAAAACAGTTTGACTATGGCTGAGAAACCTGGCGGAGACAGAGTCATGGATGAATGCTGTAAGGTCAGCAGTCTCTAGGCCAGCCAAAGGTGATTAACAGCAGCACAGACTTGTGTACTGCTCCTTAAAAGCTGCTGCAGGAAAGCAAGCTGGACAGGCAGAGATCACTCCAGGAAGCACCATTAAGTGGAGATCTGTAGCATTTGGAGAGGGGTCTCTTCTAGGGCCACCTCTTGTTCCATGGGAGGAGGAAGAAATTGCCTGGGATGCCTTGTGATTTTCCTACAGGCTGTCATTTATCCCACACTATCAATGGGTTCAGGAGGGAATATTCAATGGCCTGTGAGGTACATCTCCTGATACTTTGTCTCTGACTTTTAGTCACAAAATAAGATCCACAAAAGCCCTCAACAAAGAATACAAGTGCTGAACTCATCTCTTCACCTCATCTTTGGAGAAAACCTACTAAAATGCAAGTCTTCAAGTAATGATTTAACCCAGCCCTCCTAAAAATATATATGTTTAAATTATGTATGCATACAGATATATAGATATAGCTATAGCTATAGCTATAGATATAGATAGAGGTATAGATATAGACATATATAAATAAATTACACATACATATATAAAATGTATGTATTCCATACCATTTCCCCAAGCATCCTGATGGACTATAGCTTATCTATGCTCATCAATGCACAGTCAATTCAAATGTTAATGAGATTTAAGAATTGTTTAAAACTTGGCTGGCTCATTCAGCAATACTCCTTCATTTCATTGTCAGCATAATGTGTGTTAGAAAATCATATCAAATCATCGAGCTCATCTCACAAACCCTCTAGAGAAGAAACAATCAGTAGAGAACTGATTTGATATCAGCTGACTATTGAATTAATTAGTAGAACGATAAAGATGAGTATAAAATTTCTACTAGAAATATGTTCTATAGAAATCAATAATATCACTAATACATTGATCATAAAAGGAAGCTTGGTTTTATAAACTCCAGCACTGCATGTTTTATTTGAAAACTTCTTCAAAATTCTTTTTCAAGTAATTAAACAAATATTTTTGCTCTGTGTCACAGTGTGTCAGTAGGAAACACAAAGAAAAGTCTAATGTTGTCAATAATACAGTGAAATGACTGCATCATTTTGAAATATGAATATAATACAAGCATGCCCTTTCAAACTGTTTTAGTAACGCCCTGTGTATGCCATTTTGCTGAGTGCAGTGACTTTTGCTGAGGACTTTGAACTCAGTAAGAAAATATTTTGGCCACGTATATAGGCAAGGAAATATGGACTAACATTTTGGTAGTTTCTATCATTCTCTACTGAAAGAACAATGAAGGAAAATACTGTTGTTTTCTCAGTTAAAGGAAAGGAATGGAAAGAACAGACCAGAAACAGGCAGATTATTGAAAGTGTGATGATAAGAAGGTTCATAGAGAAGTGCAGAGATGGGTGATTTCTACTGTTGCATTTAAAAATCAGATATTAAAATTATAATTGTGTAAATAAATTGATGTTGTTCTGATATGCAAATTCTGAAATGCAAAAGTGAAGTTATAAATAAACCACCCACCATTTTGAATCTCTTGGGGTTTTTTCAGGCTAATATTTATTTTTTAAAAAAAACTTGTGCTAGTTTGCAGCCAGCTATTATATATTCACAGAATTGGAGATTGGCACCTGCCTGCCCCCTTGTCTTGTGGAATTGCCCATTCCCCAGGCCAGTGTACTCATAATGCTCTTTTTTTTTTATGTGTTCCCAGCTCCTTCATATTAATCACAGTGGAGCATGTGACAGTGGTTCTTGTCATGCCAGGCCAGAAGAAACTCCCTGCCATCAAGTCCTGTATGTCTTGTGCAGTTCAGAGGTGTGGTGGATGTGCTGACCCGTGGAGATGCAGCGTGTCTGAGGCTGTGCCAGTGGGGGTCAGCTGCTTTAATGCACATGGACATCTGAGGCTGAGGGGTTGGCCCTGAAGTGCTTCATGTTATTGTACAAAATACACTTTAGAAGAAAAAGAAAGATTGAATCTGCATTTATGCCTGCCTTTGATTTCTCAGTTTGCCACCCTGCCTGTCCTGGACAGACAAGCCCTGCAGTGAATATGGCCTGCAGCAGTAGCCCACACTGTTGACAAAGTGTGTAAGATGTGGCACATCAAAAAACAAAGTTAATGTATGGACTGCGGTGGTAATGTGCTACAGAGAGTATCTGTTCATGGCATTTGTAATTAAAAGATATCCTGGCTTTTGGGAGCTTTTCTCTTTATACTCTTGAGTGTCCTCTCCTTCCAAAAATTTTGGTCATTACCCTCTCTTTTGTCCTCTTCCTCTGAACTGTCAAATAGCCTTCAAACAAATAAACATTAACAAAAGTTCCTCCAAGGGATTCATCTCAGGAGAATTCAGTCCCTTATGTCTAGGTCAGTCCCAGCATTTCCATCCTCCTCTCTGGTCATCCTGGGGTCCATTTTAAAGCTTTGCAAATCTTCATGTAATGTCTATTTGGGTTCTTACTGGTGCTGAGAAGGTGATCAATAAACTTTAATTTCCAAGTATGACCTGCTCTGGTAGGTGTACATCTCCTCAAAATCCCAGCAAATCAGATCCTCCACTCCAGTTTAGCTGGGGACACATCCAATGGGGAGTGTGAACACCTCCTGCACACGGGCTAGCTCTGCTCTCGGGGCACTTACCAGATGGGCAACAGACTCATGACACAGTTCAGGTGGTCTGTACTGTACCAGAGTCAAGAAGGAAAGGTCCAAACCTGATGAGGATGACTGCTCAGAAAGGATAATGCCAACAACACAGGAATGCTGAGTTTGGACCATTGCAGGGAGAAAGGAGGGACAAAAAAGGTAAGAGAAATGACAGAAGTGAAAACACTGACTTTTCCATGGAGTATGGAAATGTGATGGCTGATCCAGATAAAAGTCTGAAGTATTAATTTAAAAAATAATCTGGGAAGCAACTTTGTGCATAGTAGAGGTTCAAATGCTTTGAATCAGGTGATGATGCCACTCTTGTTATGAACATCTTTTTTCACTGGAAGGAAACACTGAGTATTTCATACTGCCACTAAGCCTGAGAACAGTTATTGCAGCACACTGGAACAAGCATGGAAACATTTAGGCAGAAACCTCTGTTAGTTTTATACAGTCAAATACTTAAAGCCTCTACAAGAAGCTGGTTGACTCCCTGGTTTTCACACAGGGCTTACCCACAGGCTGTAAATTAGCTCAGTGTTTTGCAGTTGCATTCTACCTTTGAACTTGGTAATTCTCTCATCTCTTAATCTCCTTTTCTGTAGGAACTGGCAGCCTGCCTGGCAGTGATTTTGCATTTTTTTGTGTGTGGCTTTTTTTTTTTTTTTTTCATTTTTAGGGCACTGCTCAGTCTTGACTTTTGGATCTCTCTACTGATATTCAGCTGCAATGACAGATGCAGGGAAGAAAACAAGCTACAATCAGTCCAGTCTGTCTCACAGATAGATGCAGTTATTCCCTAGATTCCTATGAACAGCATGATTTCTTGATTGGCATTTGGGAAAAACAACAATGACAGCTATATGTCACAACAATCTATGGGGCATGATGAACAGGTATTTCCAAGGATCACAGCTGATCCCTGGGACATTGCATACAAGATTCAAGGTATCTGTCCTGTGATTAGATGTTGTGCTCTGCTTCCTCCTGCACAGAGGTGGGATACATCCCATCACATTTGGGCTGTCCTTCAGGTTCTCACAATGTTACAACACAAGTTTTTGGTGGCAGGTTTTTAAATGTATGTTTTGAGATGTAAGGGAAGATCTGGAACGTCTGTGAGTTAAATCAGAATTGAGATCTTCCTTACTGAAGCCACCAGTTTTTGAATACTAAAGCCATAGGTTTTGTTATGGAAGTTATTTTTTTTCCTAGACATCTGGGATCATAATACTTTCCCCAGACTATTAAAAAAAGAGGAAGAAATCTTTTATCACTCTTCCAGTGTGGCCTCTGAAGGCAAATTGCTGCTGGATAAAATCTGTCTGCTTCCTGAAATACATCCTGACTCTGATGGGTTCTGATTCCATCCATCCAGTGAGGTACCTGATCCTCTTCCAAGCAGTGCAGAGGAGAATTTTCAAGGGTATGAAGAGCATCTACATCACTCCTACAGCATCACATGAAGTACACTCTTAGCAGAAATGCTGTGGATGAAAATAGCATTGACTGTAAGATAACAGTACTTTTGACCTTGGGATTTCCTTTCCTAGTCTTTAATGTTCCTGCTCCTTTAAATTGTTAAAACTGTACTAAATTCTTCACTTTTTTTTTTTGTCTTTTTTAACAGAATCAGTCACATATCAGCCACATAATGGTGGGCATAAAAGACATCTTAGGCTCACAGGAACGCAAACATCAGCCTCATAGGAAGTTTTTTTAATTGCTAATTCTTTTTTATACGAATTATTAATCAACAGCTTGAGGCTTGGGGATGTACAGTGGAGAGATACAGAAGTTGCTTAGTAAGGATTAGGTTGGATCCTTGTCCACTTAGAAACCTGGAATTTTCACTGTGGTTGGAAAAAAAACTAGTCCAGAACTGGTCCACACTTCTCCTCATTTTAAAAAGGATTGTTAAACACTAGCACTTGCTTCTTGCTCCTTATTCAGCTTTCAATCTGTAAGAGGGCCTTCACTCCAATCCTTTCTTTAATATTTTTGGGGAACAAACCCAGGCAATACAAACTGTCCAGATGCTGGGACTGACAGGTGGAAGCCTGTGCATTGTGTGGCTGGTTCTTTGAAAAACTTCGTGTCATGTTGTGATGCACATCTTGCTGAGTGCCAGGTAACCCCAGCACAGCAGGCACAGCAAAAGCTGTTATTGTTGTGAAGTTATGAAAGAGGGCCAGTGACACAACAGAGGAGACCATCATTGAGAAGAAAACTTTAGCTGCCATCCAGAAAGAGAGAGAAATGAGCAAAGAAAACTGTGGGGCTGGAAGACAGAGCACGTAAAATGATTTAGGAAAGCAGCTGCCATCAGTTTCCAGTGACTGAGGTACAGGTACCAGTCAGCTGTACATAAGCTTTGAGACTGGAGCCAGCCTCTCTGGCACTGTCTGAGGAACCCATGTGGACAGCACATCAGCAGGATTTGTGCACTCTGTAATAAACAAAATTAGTTATTAAGAACATTTTTCCTTTGAAATTTTCCAAACCCTAATGCTGTGTCAGCTGCAATGGGACATCACCCTAAGATTGAGACATATCCTACCAACAAAGCAAACAATTCTCAAAAATCCTTCACTCCATATTAGATTTTCTTTTTTTTTTTTTTTGTATGCTAATTGTAGCCAACATAAAGCAGCTCATCAGTGAAAGATGGCCTGAATACCCCTTCTCTGAAAACAGCAAGCAGAGATCCAGCCAAATAGAGTGATTTTTTTTAAAAGAAGCAGATGTAGAAGGATGCTTACATTGATAAGTCTTTATCACACACATCTGAATCATAAAATATGAATCATAAAATATGAAAAATGGTGAAAAAAGAACTCAAAGGCAAAAGTCTATGAGATTCATTTATCAATGATAAGGAAAAGAAGGATACAAGACAAATGAAAAAGCACAGAATAATGACTTTGAGACTTTATCACATGACTGGTATATTATTTCATAGTAAGTAAAGCAAGAAAAAAATAAAGAAAAGGTTCATATTAGCACAGTTTACTCCTTCTATCATAAACTGTGAGGAGTAAAATAACTATTCCTACAGTAGAAAATGGGGCTGTTAGTGCTGACTGGGTGGGCAGCAGTGGAAAGTTCTCAGAATGTGCAGATTCCATCAGTGATGTAATAGTCAAGAAAGACAGAGATAGAGAAATCCATAAGAGTAAGTGTTGTTCTGCAGTTTCCATAGGGTAATTGTTGCCAGCCCAGATATGAAACTGAAATTGTGTGTGGCTCAAAAGACTGTTGTTTCAGGAAAAAATATTAGTCAAAGCTTTGAAAAGTTGTGCAAGAGAAGTAAAATGAACAAAAGGTGCGTGTGTTAGAATCTTCCTACACCTGCGAAGAAGTTTCCAATGGATTGGCATTTCTGCCCAGATGGCAGATTGCAAATGAAATGATGTGTTTTAAAGGTAGAAAGAGATCACCATCTTCCTTTGGTTATGACTTCTTGCATAATGTAGCTGCAGGCTTTCATTCAAGAGAACTTAATAGAAAAACTAATAGTCTTAAGATTTAAAAAAAATTGAGAAACCACTACCTTTCTTTTCCATTAACTTGAATTATTAACTGGCACATACCATGAAAGATACATACAATGTAAGAAGGACATGGATCTACTGGAACAAGTCCAGAGAAGGGCCCCAAAGGTGATCAGAGGCTGGGAGAACCTCTCCTGTGAGGACAAGCTGAGAGAGTTTGGGATGTTGAGCCTGAAGAAGGGTCCCAGGATACCATATCACAGCCTGCAAGTACCTAGGGAGGGCTATAAGGAAGCTGGAGAGGGGCCTTCTACAAGGGCATGTACAAGGATGAGGAATGGCTTTAAACTGAAGGACAGTAGGTTTAGATTAGATATAAGGAAGAAATTCTGTACTGTAATGGTGGTGAAACGCTGGATGAGGCTGTGGATGCTCCATCCCTGCAAGTGTTCAAGGCCAGGTTGGATGAGGCTTTGACAACCTGGTCTAGTGGGAAGTGTCTGTGATCACTGCAGGGGGGTTGAGTTAGACAATCTATGAAATCTTTTCCAACACAAACCATTCTATGGTTCTTATCAAGACATTGTCCACTTCTGGTTTCTCACTAAGCGGTTTTATTGACCGTGTGTAATATGACATTTTGACTAAATACTTTTATTTCCTGAAAAAAATGAACCTGTGCTCATCCCCTCCAGATGCTTACTGACCGGAGGCAAGTCATATTCAGTGGTATATAAAAGTTGGCAAAAATATTTCTAAAATATTACTGTTCCACATTGTTGTATCTGATAACTTAGTTGACAGTGTTCAATTCCTGGAAATAAAATAGCTTTTCTCTCTTCTTCTTTTTCTCTTACATAAGTTCTCTCTTGGCCTCCTATAGGAAAAAAAAAAAAAAAAAAAAAAAAAGAAAAACCAGACCAAAAATAGTTTATTAGTGCATCATCTTGTCAATATATCAATATATGGTGAAAATTGCCTTTTGTCAACGTGTTTCTGGGTGACATTTCTCTCTCAGTCTGTAACAGTGCACCAGCAAAACCCTCCTACCTAGGATGCACATTATGAGTACACTTTCTGTGCAGAGAGGGTGAAGAGAGGGTTGTCTGAAATGAAGTCAACTAGGCTTTTATATCTCTAATATTACTCTTTTTACTTTTTCTGGAAACATCTTCCCCCCCAGCTTGGCACATCCATTAGAGTCACAAGCAAATAAATCCGCAAACATCTTTGCTCACTGATTATCTTCTCTGACTCTTTAGAAACACTAATCATAGAACTGAATTATATATTATTGTTATATTATATTACACTATATTATCTTGCATCAGCCTTCTTTGCCTGCCCTGTCTTACACAGGCCACAAGTGATGTGCCTCTCAAACACACCTGCCCTGCCATCACAGCCTCCCGCTGGTACCTAAGTGCTGAAACACTCCTTCCTTCACAGCCAGTGCCACTCTTCTCCTTCCCTCTTCCTCCTCCATCTCCCTCTACCCTGCACCACAGCTAACTCTGGCCTCAGTCCCTTCACACCTTGGTCCCTTGCTACTGAAATTCCTCTTGAAACTACAGGCTCTGGAACCAAAGGGAAATTTTGTCAGTTAATAATAGTACCTACATAATTAAGTGGATTTAAGTCAATATCTTATTCCTATTAATGTTCTCCTATTTCTATTTGAAAACTACCTAGACCAGTCAAAAAAGAAAACCTGCCAGTGATATGCCCTTTGCTGGTAAGTCTATCCCTCTGCGTGTCCTCAGGAATTGAAGGCAATTCCATAGAGGGGGAGTCCAGACAAATCTTATCCCCCAAACAGGAATCACCTCAAAGGTCTAAACACTAAACAGATTTCTTTAAAAGACACTCTCAGAATGAATCTCAGAACACATATGGGAGACCTTTCCAAAAGTGCATTAGAAGGAAAATATCTGTAGTTGGATTACAGGTTAAAAACGCAGTTTATTATTCAGTGTAATTTAATTGCTTTGTTACTAGGGGACAGCCAGTCATACAAATGCCACAAAGCAGCTCTTTACAAGGGGAAGGTATAAATATGATCATGCAGCTGAACTCTCCCATTTGCTGCTGGATGCCCAGAAACCAGAAAAGGGAACTGCAAACCCTACTTGACACACAAGCCCCTTCTGGTAAAGGAAAGCCCTTGTTTATGTAAATACCCCTTTCTAGTAATTTGGAAGCAGCTGCTAACCACAAGTGTTTTAATTGCCACTGCACTATTTCAATTACTAATTTTTGAATTGTTCCCATCTCTCTATGGACATGTTGAAAATTATTGTAATTTATTATGATGGACAGCATTAGAATGGCATCTATTAGCACTTCTATAGATGAGGGACCCTCATAATGTCTATTAGCAGCCCTTGCAGGTGATGACAATGATGGAGGGGAGGTACATCTTCCTACATCTACTGTGAGCAGTAATTCAGCCGCTGAGTTCTGAATAATTACTCCTTTTTTCATTTGTCGGTTATTTTTTCCCTTTTGTGTCTCTTCCACACATAAAGATTGAAATGAGTAAGTAAATCCAGTCATCCTAAAATTCCAGTAGAAAGATTCTGCAGTATTTTACTACATTCAAAATTATTTTAAAATCAAGTATTTTACAGACAATGAGCTCCTCATATGCTTAATGCTAATTTTTGACAATTTGTTTTGAACATTGAAAGAGAGCAAGTTAGAATTCTAAAAGGTAGCAGGAGGCCTATTACACAGTGGGTGGCAAAACAGAGTGGCATAGGAAAGAGACAGAGTCTCTACAACCTTAGTGACCCCTGCAAGCTGTAAAAATCAATAAGAGAATCCAACCAATTAAGGGGTACTGAGAAGTTTACAGAGGCTGAAAATGGAACTGAGGGATACAGCCATTGATTTATTGTCATAGCGTGTTCCCAAATAACAGATTTATACTTCCATTGTTTGCCCCTGGATTCTTTTTCTTCTTTAAAGTAATCAAATATGAGGCCCTCTTCTGATGCAGGTGCATTAGGTAATTATCCTTGTGAAAGGTGCTTTTGTCCTGCTTACTCTTTAAAATACTCCAAGATTCACTTAGACAAAAACCAAATGACTGAAAATGGCACATGGCTCACTAAACGAGAGCATCATTCTCACTCCATTTCTGTGTGGGTGGAGGAGATGTAAATACATTTTAAGGAAAAAAAATTGCAAGAAATGGGTTTCCTGCTATCACTCCTTTGCTAAGGATAAATACTTTAGAGGGTATTCTTCTGAAAATTGTTATGGTCTTGGATCCATGCAGAGGATGGCACCAAACCTTGCTTGCTTCCATGACATGTCCATTCTCCTAATGAACCAGCAAGAGTCACACCTCTTCCCTCAGCTGCTCTGTGCTCCTGCTCCCTCACAAGACTCCTTTTTTCTTCTATATACCCAAAAAAGATGGTTTCACTCTGAACCAAAGGGGACATTCTGCAGCAAAGCAGGCGTGAGGCTGTCAGGACTCTCTAATGACAGTGGTACAGGACCAATGACTTACTGCAGGTGTAGTGGCCCAGGGCACTGGCTGTCTGATGTTCAGTTCAATAGACTGGTGCAGGGCTTCCCCTTCTCTGCGTTTGGCTTCACACTGCAGAGATCTGACTGCTTCAATTTTGATGTTAAATAGATACACACTTGAGTGAAGAGGTCCTTCCCTTGGTGTCACAGCTGTGCTATGCAGGAGTGAAAGATTGCTTGCAATCAGGGTATTGCAGCCAGTACACACGGCAGCTGCCTCAGTTTGCTTTGAAATACAACCAGATTCTGGGGAAATGTTCCAGAATTATCTCGTGTTTCAACCTCTCTGGCATCCCTCCTGGCTGCCCTCTCTCATTTCTTGGACAATGGAATGGTCCAGCACAGGTACTTTCCTTAGATGGAAATATCTTATGTGCAGCGCTCCTTGTATCTCCAAACTTGAAAATGCTACGGGATACAACTGAGTAATTCGGGATCACTTTGGGAAACAAATGGCTCCATCGTTTGCAAAAATCCCTTTCTCCATTTTGTGTTTCATTAGAAATGTCTAGTTCTACCAAAGAGGTAAGACACTATTACATGATCCATGTCTCACTGTCCTCTTTACTCTGGTATATAATCAGGGGACTCTGCATCTACACCAAAATGCAATTTCTACTCTTAACTTTTTCTGAACTCTGTTCTTCTGCTGCCCTACCTGTGTCCTTTTTCTTTCCAAACAAGATCTATTTGTGGAATGCAATTTCTCTCTCTTGCTAACACAAGTACAGGGTGCACTAGAAGGAAATACAACACAGCTGACAGTCTCAGTACAGGCAAATTTAACTATTTAATCCTCCTTTAAGGGAGAGGGGCTATGAAGGTACTGGAGAAGCAACAGAGCAAGGATAAAGGTAAGGCTGGGTTTGAGAATGAGGAAAGAGAAACAGCAAAAGGTCCTTAGCACAACTGCTCTGCTGCTATGTGAAAGGGAGCAATGAGTTCTTCTGGGAAAAAACATCCCAGATCTTTTGAAAGTAATTGCTTCTCTGCCAGTCTTCACATCTTCCTTCCTCAATGTCAGCAGTTGCCATGCAGGGCTGTAGGGCTTGGCACAGTCAGAGCAGGCAGCAGGGCCATGGCTGGGTGACAGCCTCACACCAACGCAGGCAATTGCATACCTTGTCTTTGTGTGTCCTGAAATTTGCTCCTAAGGACACCAAAAGTTCACAAAATCAAACTGGAACTTGTGTATGTGGAGATATCACCCTACAGTTTTCTCTAAAAGCAATCTGAGCTGATTGCAGACCCTTAAATTTTTCCAAACACATGCCAATTCTGTCTTAAGGGTCTAGAAATCACTTTAAATTAATTTGGCTATGCATGATGGAAAGTGTTGAAGATTACTTAGTTAATCTTTGCAAACACTTTAAAGATAAAAAGTGGCAATTATATGTTACTTGTAGCAATAAACTCACCCTTATGTTTTTCATTTCAGTAGAGATACCCGAAATTCAGTAAAGGCCGAGAGAGTAAAGGGGAGGGAGCAGAGCTGGACTAATCGCTATCAATTGCACTCCACAGCTTTGCATTTACAGTCAGCTGTAAATTACAGTTCATTCGTTTGCTGATTTAACTATGTGATTCCCCCAAAGCCAGGCATCATCACAATAAAATTCTGATGCATTTTCCTGAGTTACTTATCCTTAAATTGTTTCTTTATCATTTACTAAAATACAACCATTCATAAAGAGTCAGTTCACTGTTCCCAGTGACACTGAGGAGTTTCAGCCTTGCTAGCAGCTAAGTGACACTAATGTTATACTGAATTTAGGAAGCAACTTATTTGCATGGAAGAGCTCATTGCTCAGCTATAGTCTGTGGTCTGTGGAAATTCAGCAGCATCTACTGGATGTAGAGACCCATGAGCTTTGTATTTTTTAAAGTTTTCACAAAAGAGCTAAAATAGTTGCCATACACCAAGTGATCTCACAAAGACTTTGTCTAGCATAATCTTTTTTATAAAAAGACAACTATATTTGGTCTTTTGCAACATACAAATGAACAGAAAAAAGTATAATATCCCACATTCCCCCAAACACAAAAAGGATTAAAACCACTTCTTGAAATACAAATATATTACAAAAATGGGGCTACTTCTTGTTAAAGCAGTTCGAAGTTATGACTTAGTTCAGTGATATTGTACAAAATCAACAGACATAACATATTCCTGGTGATGAACTATTTAGATTTTTTTGCTAGATACTAATAATGGTATGTATTGGGGTTAGGGCCTTCAGGCTAGCTCTGGCCCACCTATATGACCTCGGTCTGGCTTCTCTGCTGCTTGGCAAATCTCACCAGACCCGTGGGTTTCCCGGCTGGCACCCTGCGGCAGGTCTGCAGTGACGGCTGCGGCGAAGTAAAGGAGAGTCTCTGCTCTGAGGGGGGTGAAAGCTGATTTATTGATGGGGCACCCGACGGCGCCTCTCCCTCCGATGTCTTTCCCCAGAGCAGAGCAGAGAACAAAGGACGTACATCAGGTCTTAAGGGGGGAAGATTGGGGCTGGGTCCCAAGTGTCCTCCAACCGATTCCTCAGGGGTTATCTTAACATTTAAATCTTGGGTCACCTCAGCCAATCTCCTCGAGGTGTGGGGGGATTTTCTGTTTCAGGGCCTATCATTTTAGGCCACCTCAGGTAACTTTCTGGGCTGGGGGAGGGCCGTCTGCTCAGGGGAGGTGGGCTAGGAAAGGTTACAACCACGTACAAAATTACAGGGGTACAAGGAACAAACCATCAAAACAAAGTTAAATACAAAGCACACCACTACAGGTATGCATTTTTCTAATTTAAATGATAATAGCTATTAATTTAAAACAATCTTAACATGACTAATGCACTTTCATATTGGCTAATAATATTCCTCCATTTGTTTCTCACCTATTTATATACTATTGCTTGGTGTTAGCGAAGTGTGACCGTGCCAGATGTGCCTGCAGAACTGAAATGAATGCACAGTAGCAGTGCAAGCCTTGCAAGCCCTTCAGCTAATTGACATTATTATGTGTACAGGAGGATGCAGGCAGAACAGCAGTTGGTTTCTTCACCAGACTTCCACTGCAAAGCCACAGCCATGGCATCCTGCCAAACTGAAACACCTTTGTCAGGAGATATTCCTACTGGTTTAGCATGAACTTTAAAAGACTCAAATTCTTTATTGACAAGAGGATCTTAATCTTTACCATATTTACATTTTTTATTAGAATCCAAACAATTTTCCTGGGTGGGATTATGCAATTCAACCTTATTTGGATACAAGTTTTAAAAGACAAAAGACAATTGGAATGACACTTTCCTCCCTCCACACACCCCTTCTCATTCAAAGGCCACCTTATAGGAGAAAATGTCAAGACACAATTCTTTAAACCAGTATAACATAATTGTCTAACTTATGTTTTGCTTTTTTCTTAATCTCTTAGATACAGAGCTGGCCTTTACCCGTGGATGCTGATGCTGAAGTCCAGAGGGATTATTCATTTTTTGCAGCAGCTCCTCACAGAGGCAGTCCTCAGTTCCAAGCCTGAGATGGGTCTGAGTCTACACCCATATCTCAGAACTTGGTGGCAGCACCTGGAAAATGAATTTCTTTACTACATGCATTGCTTTGCTCCAGATATCTAGACCAACAATTTCTCAAGGACACCCCTGGTAAACCTGCTGGGAAATTGTCTAGTCACCTGCAGAGATAACTCATTGCATTTGCTTTTGGGGTGCTCAGGGAAAGGAGCTTAATCATCAGGCTACTTTCTTTCTCCTCAAGAACTTCGTGTGTTGCATGTGGCAGGAACAGCAAAGGCCAGGAGTGCAGCAACAACCCAACAAACAAGGCTGGGGGCCCTGGAGAGGAGCTGAAGGAGGAATTGGTTGGACATGGATGGGGCAGCCTCAACAAGAGAGCCCTGCAGCAATCCAGGATGAGCTGCCACAAAGGTGCAAAGGTGAGCAGCTGAACCCCAGTAACTGAGCAGGTTTGAAATCAAACCTTTTTTAAGTCGGGAGATTAATAAGCCATGGAATAATTCTTTACATATAAAGATTTAAAGTGTCCTTGCTGCCAGCACTTGAAAATATAAAATCTTGGGTTTCTTTTAGAAATATTTGCCCTGCTTCCTCCAGCTTTTACAGGTGTTGTGACTGGGTAGTTCAGATATTAATGATGGGAGGGCTCCTTCTCCTTTACAATACACAACAGTCAATACAGCACTCTCTTTCTGCCCTTATAATAGACTGGTCTGTTAGTCCTGTGACTCCTACCAGTTACATCTCAAAATAACTTCAGTTTCTCATCTAACATCATTTTCCTGACATGAGGAATGAGTAGATAACTTCTCTCTTTGGTGGCAAGAATAGTGTCACGACAGAAGCAGTGGGTGCTGAGGGCCAGATTTCCATGCTGCCCACAGCTGGTGGCCACTTTGGGCAGTATCCAAATACCCAGGGCTGATCAAAGCACCTGAGGTGTTCCTGCAGAGCTCACCTTCTGTTCTGTTTCACCCAAAAGGGAGACACTTTGCAAGCTCTCAGATTACCCTGCATGATAGGTGGTGATGATTTGCTAAAACTGCAGTCTCATGCTCAAACCACAGTGGTGATGTGGACACACAACCACTAGCATGGCACAGAGGTGCCCCAGTCCAGGAGAAGCCTTGACTCTGATAATAATCAGCACTGAGTCCTCAAGAAACAGGAAAAACTGCATCTTGTGTTTCCCATGGCCAATGGCATGACACTTTGATATGGACTCAGTTTTGAGATGATAGCAGGATCTGGCTAATCTCTGGGACATATGGCTTAAGTCAGTTATGTAAAAAGAAAAATATTTACAACAGTAGAAATGCTGAAATATATGGAATATTATTTTGAACAACCTGAAAGAAAATGTGGCTAAATAGCAGTTCTTGTCTTCTCTTTAGCAAGGCTATTCTTAGTTTTCATTTGTTTTCCAAATGACATTATAATTCCATAAATAGAATAATAAGCCAAGGAATTGAAATTGCTCAGTTCCTGGCATGGTTTATTCTCATCTTGCTCAATAATCATGATTATAATGATTTTATTCATAAGACACATTAAGTTTTTCCCTATGGTAAAATTAAATGCAATGGGAATTGAATGATCTGTTCCCTAAATGCAAACTAAAAGCAATACTTCTTGCTGCTACATGAGGCAACTATATTTATGCTCTGGATAGTCAATGACTGAATCAGAAATAACTATTCTGATGAATGCTGGCATTCAATTCTTCCTTTTCTTTTTGTTTCATAGCAGCAGAAAATGTCAGTCTAATAGATTAAAGCATTGATATCTCTATCCATGGAGACCCCAGAATGTCAGAAAGATTGATACTAAATTGCTGGATGTAGAGTAATCAGTGCCATCTGGGAGATCAGAATCCAGAAGTCAAACATGACACTGAACAGATTGATTTGTGTCATGTTTTATTATAAAACATGTGCCATCAGCTCTTTACATTTCCATCAGACTGAAGGGGACCAACTTTAGGACCAAATTTAGTGTGAACATTTTGTTGAATTGGTGCATCCTATAAAACCAAAAGCTGGACATAATTTGCTGATATTTTGATTTAGTAGAAAGTAATTTTTTACAATTGGAGAGAAACTCTGAAAACCATACACCCAAAGAAAGTACCTGGAGTCTGAGATTAGCATACAAATGAAAGAAGTCACTTTCTCTTAGTTCACCATTGCCTAGTGAAGGTATATTGTGATGTGTCAGGGCACCTTCTGAAGGAAGCAAGATGACTACATGAAAGCCAAATAGTCTTTTCCCATTGAAGATGGTTTTTGGAGGAATAGGGCAGGCAGAGCAGTCATTTGGGGCTTGACACCATCCTAAACCTGGTAAAGGAGACAGAGAACAAGAAATAGGGAAGGCTGCAATAACTTAAATCAAAAACTTGCAGCCTTGGGAGATGAGTGACTGAAGCGTTTGCAAAAGGCATTGCAATGTTTTTATATTTGCTTGGCATTTATTGGTCAGTCTTCTGCGTCTTTATTTGTCACATACAATAAACTGTGAAGATTTGAGGTAGGAAAATAATAAATCTGCTAAGGTTCTCTGAGTAGAAAAGATTCTGTCATAACAGTGGCAGCCTTTACCTGAGATATCTGCATTATTCTGGAGAAATGTTCCCATAAAATTTATGATTGTGATGTTCAGCAACTCACCAAACTTAAAACAAGTTTGATAATGGTTGAATATTGTATATTGCTTTAATTGAGGCTATGGCACATCCATGACACAAGTCTTGGAGGACAAATGTCCCCACCAGCATTTTGAAAGCAAAATTAGCTAAATGCATGGGATCACTGAGCATGAAGAGGTTGTATTGTCCTATCCAGGTGTTGTGGTTTCACCCCAGTCTCTCGCTGACTCCCCCACCAGGGACTGGGGAGACAATTGAGAGCGTAAAACCTACAAAACTCGGGGGATGGCATAAAGGCAATTTAATAGGGAAAGCAAAAGATTTGCACACAAACGAAGAAAACAAGGAATTAATTCACTTCTTCCCATGGGCAGACAGGTGTTCAGCCGTTTTCAGGAGAGCAGGGCCCCATCATGTGCAACGGTTACTTGGGGAGAAAAATGCCATCATTTCGAATGTCCCACTGTTCTTCCTTCTCTCTGACAGCTTTATATACTGAGCATGATGTCATATGGCTTGAAATATCCCTTTGGTCAGTTTGGGTCACCTGTGCCAGTTGTGCCTTCTCCCACTTTCCCATGCACTGGCAACTTCCTTGCCAGTGTGTTCATAGGAAAAGCAGAAAAGGCCTTGGCTCGTTTAGCCCTGCTCAGCAATAACAAAAACATCTCTCTATTATCAACTCTGTGTTCAGCACAAATCTAAAACACAGCCCTGTACCAGCTGCTGTGAAGAAAATTAACTCCACTCCATCCCAAACCAGCTCACCTGGTTACTGTAACACAATAATAAAAGTTTACTGGATAATAAAACAATATAGCTAGACTTGCTACATGTGTCTGCTTCACAAAATGTATTTTCTGGTGTATAGTGAATTTTCCTGAAGTTTTGCTACAGAGATCCTTTTTAAGATTACCTTTTGGCAGCTTGGGAAAATTGATGCTGATTTCCTTGGGTAGATTGAGACAGGGGAGTTTACTGAGGCAGCACAGGAACACACCACCATGTCCCCTGACTCTCCTGTCAGTGAACACAGTGGACAAAAGCAGTTTAATTAAGGTGGGTGTAGGCCAGCCCCATCTGAAATGTGTGGGGCTAGGAAGCCACATTTAACCCCTAGGGGCTGAAATGCCCAGGGTAGGCAAAAGGAAATGAGGGACCAAAACCATCAAAACCACATTGGGCACTGAGCAATCCTCCAAAAACAATAGCTCAATTTGCTCAGGACTCTGTCTTTTGAATATAAACCTAAGCAAATAATGATCCCTATTTCTTTATTCATTTCTCTCTCTTGTTTAAAGTGCACTAGCTATCAAGAATCCGTGTCTTAGTTTATGCTGAACTTAATGGCCAAAGGAGAATGTGATCAGTGTTGAAACCATATTCCTCCAAATAACAAGATTAATCCCCTAATTCAACAAGAGAAGCACATTTAAAAGAAAAACAAGATTTTGATTAACTTATTTTCCTGCATTTGCATGCGTATGTGTACGTAGTATGTGTAAATGTTTATGTTTATTTACACCTGGCATGCCTCTGGAGCACCAGATACTCCCTTGCAGGAAAGAGTATGTCCTCTTTTTTGCCATGAATTTACCTCTTGAACTACAGATGGAAGAACATTAGGGTTTACAAAGCTATTACAATTGACATATTAAATTTCATGGTGATATGTATTTTAATTGATAGCCATAAAAGCAGTGCTTTTTAAAAAAAGTAAAGGTTGTCTTGCAGGTTATATTTGGGAATCACTTTCATAACATCACTTAATTCCTCTAGAAGATATCTCTAATGAAAGAAAATCTCTGCTGATATTATTACATCTATTTTATCTGAAAGTGACCCTATTTTGTCTTCTTGTGACCTTATCTTATGCATGATTCAACAAGAATGGGAGCTCATTTACTTCCCACAGATCCTTTTACTTCATATATCCTGCATGGATTTTCTATCCCCAAATAGACTAACACGAGATTATAAACATTATGATATACCAAAATCCCTTCTCAAAAAAGGGCTGGCATGTAATGGTGTCCTCAAGCAGCTGACTACAAAATGTTAGAAAACTCTGACAGAAGGCTGATTTCTTTTCCTCCTGTTTTTGTAAAATCAATACTTTGTGGAGGAAATGTGTATTGACAGAAAACATGTTGTAGTGTCATTTACTACATATAATATAAAATTGTTTTCACCATTAAAAATAGAAGAAAATAAAGACTGTGCTTTTTGACTTGCAACTCTATTTTGTCTCTCCCCAGCTGCTGGTGGACAGCCCACATTTTGCCATCAGCATAGTCTGTCCCTCTCTGCTATCAGGTATTCACAAACTGAATAAAGGTATTGTGAGAAACACCAATTTCAAAATCTCCCTAGGCTGTGTAAGAGCATCACCATTTCAGGGAAGCATAACAGCTTGGAGTGTGATTTGACTGGCACTGGTTGTTGCTGTTTCAGTCTGTGTTTTCCCTCCCCCACGTATTAAAACTCACTATCTGTTCAGCTGTGTGTGACTCTGGGGAGTCTGGGGCATGCAAGGCTGCAGGGCTGGCTGTAAAGGTATCTGCAGGGCTGGCTGTGATGGTGGCAGTGAGGGTGTCAACAAACATGACACCTTTTTCCTTTTTTCAACATGACAGTTACCCTGCTCATTAAATAACTTATCCAGTTGTCAACAATGAACAAGTGTGTGTTAGGAACTGTGTCCATATTGCTCATGAAAGCACAAGTGTTAGAAGCACTTTCAAAAATGAGAAAGGTGTGAAATGAGAGTCCTGGTAATGTTCACGTTGTTTTACCTTCAGTGCTCTTGCACAGCATGTGCCCCACACACCTGTGCTCCAGGCCCCAGTTGTGAGACATCAGACTCTACTAGTGACACTTAGTTACAAACACATGTGCAAAAACATAATGAAGGGCCAGTGTCCTTGTTTAGGGCAAATTTGGGGAGAAACCTCTGGGAGGAGTCCCTCCAGAAAACAAATCCGAACCACCCCTCCTCCCAACTGGTTNGTGGGAGCTCCTGGTGCCCTTTGGGGTTTTGAGTCCAGAGCAGGTTAAACAGTTCCAACAAAAAGGAAAAAAAACACAGTCCGGAGAACTTCTCTGCCTCGGCTGGCCAAAAACTAACAAACAGCAAAGGAGAGCTCTCTCGCCATCCGCACTGCAGACAACACAGGCCATGAGTGAGGGAAGCTGAAAACTCTGATCTTTATGTTTTGAAAACAACTGACTCAGACATTCAACTGCTTCACCTTCGCTCTCAGATCCAGTTTTAAAGGTGCAAAACTTATTTCTGAGCTAAACAGACGAATGGGGATACAACCCAGCATCAACCCAGGACAGCCAGTGAGCAAAGTTGTGGAGCATATATGGACAAAGAAAACTGCAACAACTTGATAAGATCAGATAATTTTCAGCCAGCATCAACAGATCTAGAGATCAATATACATGGTGCCACGTATATAGACACCCAAAAGTTCTTGACAATGGGCTTGTCAAAGTACTTGAGCTGCAAGGGAGGAAGAAAGATGGCTCTGGCCTGAACATTTTCATTGGTTTCAAGGTACGAAAAAGAGAACAAGTGACCACTTTTAACAGTAGAGGTGATTGTGTGTGGGGTCTGAGTGGTGCAGCATAATCATAGACAGCCTGGAAATGGAATGAGCAGGGAGGTGATGTGGTCCCAGAGTTATTCAGAAAGAAAAAAACTAGGGCTGGTTGTTAAAAGCAGCAGAAGAACCTGAAAGTGTTGACAGACTGGGCAAAAAAAAATATAGGAAATTAGGTTGAATTCAGATAAATACAAAGCACAATGAAAACTTGTTTGACCTGACAGGCAAAAACTTAGGCTATAAGTCTCATATTAAAATTGCAAGCTCAAAGTTCAGCAGTCAAAGAAATGCACCAAGCACGAGGAATTGCAAGAAAGGAACAGAGAACAAACCAGTGAACATGGTTGTGCTTCTGTAACAATGTGTGATGTATTTGAATTTCACTTGTTTAGGTAGTTCTGGTCCACGGGTTTCTGCCCACAGAGAACATAATGGAACTGGAAGAAGTTTAGAGGAAGGGAAATAGAATGGTCATGGATATAATGCAACTGCCATTAATTACACTAAAATGCATTTGCTTAACAATAAAGGAAAGAGTTACTCTGTAAGAGCAGAAGTGTCCTGGACAAGGTGAACATAACAGCAAGGAAAGAGTAGATGGACTTCAGATGAAAAATTCATAGGCCCAAAGCAAATCAAATAAGGGATTTTTTTCCCCAGGATGTAGAGTAAAACTGCTATTTCTGCTATTTCTATGACTTTTAAGTATCACTTCCACAAGACCAGTTAGACAAATTCCATGAAGAAAAATCTACTGATAAAAATGAAATATATATTTATTTCTCTCTCAACAAGTGTCAGAGGTGTAATTTTTCAGGGGCTAGAATAGTAGAGCCTGAAGGCCTAATTCCAAGCTTGGTCTGTGCTTTTAGTGCTCTCTAGCTGCTGGGTACTGCTCAGGGCAAGGCCCGGGGCCGCCTGTGGTTGTGATCTGGCCACTACTATCACTCTTGTCAGAAAAGTGTTGAACAACTTTACCACATTTTACAGTAATTATTTAAATAAAAATATAAGAAAATATTTGAAAAAGTGACAAATGTCTTACCATGCAGTAGTGGATCCTGTGGTAGTTGCTGTTCCACTGGGGTCTGGCTGGGAGATACATATCTCTATGTTTTGTCCATCCGTGGTAGGCTTGAACATTTTGACCAATGATCAGAACTGACCAAACAGGGACATTCTGTGAAAGTAACCTGCAGTGTTCAGCCTGACAAAGAGGTAAAAAATGGTGTTTTATAACTGAACCAGCTCTACAGCTCTAATCTGCCAGCACAGAACTGATTGGAACCTGGAGGACCGTCATGCTCATATTAATTTACTAGCTAGGATAAACAAAATTTTTTTGCCTATATAAGATAACCAAATTAAAAAATTGCTGGCCTTTATGCTGCTGTTTGCAGAAAGTGCACTGGGGCTTTGTTATTCTTCTGTTATTTATTAGGATTAATTCAGATTAATCTGAGAGCTCCTGAAACATTTACACAGTATTACAGAGATCATGCCAGTTCATCAGCAACTTTAGTCACAAGTTTTTTGACTGCATAACAAGTATATATCCTTCCCCTAACCCCTTTGAGAACTGTACTTCCAGTGAATTAAATACACAGAGTCTGAAAGATTCAGAAAAGTAGAGATGGGAGTAAAGAAAACAAAATTAGGTGCCTGCTTAGTAACTTCAGAAGCATAAAATCTCCCTTTGGTCCCTGGTTAAAGGCCAGACAGCCTTGGTCAAAACATATCTGACTCAAAAGAAGAACCTGAACACTGGAAAAATCCATTGTAGAGGTAGACACAGAGCATTGCTACACACCATTTGGGGGAAAGGTGCGTGGATTAAATATGAAGAAGCAAGTATTCTCCTGAGGTTGAGGTTTTTACTCATCTTCTGGTACCATATGCTGTGTGGTATATTTAGCATATATGTTATTTCACAGTTCTGCATTCAAAAATCCTATAAAAACACACCTTACTAAATTCTGGTGTTCTTTTCCAGAAAATAATTATATCCACTTACAGTTGTTTTCTTGGTGTACATCTTCTTTAATGGTTTGTGCTTGACTAAAGCTTCCTTCTTCAAAAAACAGACATTGAGAAAACAGCACAGCCAAGAAATCCTAATCAAGATTTAGAACAGCCTGTTGCTATGGAAATAGCCATGGCATCCAGTGTGACTTCTGCTGTGCTAAAAATAGGTTGAAAAAACAGGAAAGTCAGGCCTGAGTAAAATAAAACAACAGAGTAAGCAAATTCAGTGAATGACATCAACGATTAATGGTGAAAATTTAGCCTTTATTAATTATGCTTTCATTGGCTTATTTTTGCCTGCAGGCAGAGAAACTGCCTCCCACCAGGCAGGGTGAGTCCAACGGAGAGGAATTACTTGCCCCCAAGTACCCAAAATGAGTTCACTATTTTGCTGAGTATATGCTTAGTTGGAGTGGTTGGATCTGCTCTCACTCAGCAGTGCTGACACTAAGGGTTGAGAAATTGTGACTTAGGTCTGCAAAAAATAATGTAGTTTTTGGAGAGCAAAGGCTCCCTGCTACAGTGGACTATGTGAATGGGGACTGCAGTCAGGGCTACTGATTATTCTCATGGATTGGCAGGGCCCCATAAGGTCTCGGCCCTACAGAAAACCTGTAGCACTTTATTCTACATCCCAAAGTAAACCAGGTGCACTCTACAGGTATCATTTCTGTCCCATTAAACTCCAAGTCTGCATCTCCAGCCTGCCCATCTGACAACTCCCCTGTGGCAGTTCTGCCCTTTCAGCTCCATCATATCCCATCCATTGACTTAATTTTGACCTTCTAACATTCAACAGCTGTGCAAATTATATTGAGGCAAAGGCATCACCCTGCAAGGGAAAAATTGACCACAAATTCAGGAGAAGAAGAGTCTGATCCTGAGTCTACTGCAACACCAGTTCTTGAGCCCTTCTTCTGTTTAGTTTCATCTCTAGTTAAAAGATTACTGAAGTTGAAGATACAAACTGTCATTTATGCCTGGAGAGTTAATGTCCTTGGAGGTGAATCAGGATGATTTGCACCTCCTTCTGATCCTGGCTCTGGATTTTTTCTGCTCCACGTAGGTCTCATCACGTTGACAATGCTCAAGAATGTGGAGTCAATTTAAAGATGAAAGCTCAGATTACGGAACAGGAGCTGAGTGGCTCATGCCAAGCATGATGTGTAGCACATCCACTTTGGGGCTGTTCATGGACATATGGAGATTTTGGGTACAGTGGTGACTGAATTCTTTACAGTAGTGTCTTTACAGCACTTCCACATGCTGGGCAGGATTGCCCTGCACATGTGTAGTGCAACTGCACGTACAAAGTGCAAATGCTGCTTTTCTGTGTCCCCTGCACCTGAATATCTGATTTTAGACCTGAGCAATCATCTGGCTGTTGCAAAACCTTCCTGCAAAAATATATGCTTTTGGAGAAAAATGTGATATTTGACATACAACATGGAAAACCCCACATTATACGGGGTGCCTAAATCTAGTGTTGGCAGATGGATCTTGGAAGTCTTTGGACAGTGTATTATGAATCCAAATCTTAATATCCAGATGACCCAAATCAGCTCCTTCCAAGCCATCTTATGCCAGTGATGACTACAGTGAAACTCCTTTTAAAAACTAGAACAAAATTGTCTAGTTGTTTCAACTGAAATTTGCACGTTTTAATTTAACCTGATATGGCCTCAGGATCAAAAAAGGAAACAGGAAGGGTTAAGTCCGATGTTGGTAGAAGGACATGCTCTAAAAGCCTGATTATCCAGATGGAACAGATAAATCTGTTACTCTTTCTCTAAATATCAACACTGCATAATTAGCAGCTGCTAAAATAATGGAAGCCAATTGAAGAAAAACATGGTATACTCTACATTCATTTATTAAATACCTTATGTTTCCAAACAGAGCTTTCCATATTTGCTGCAAAACTCTGTAGCCTCATGCTTTACACAACTGAGCAAAGATGACAGCACTGAAATGAGCTATTACTATATCCATCAGGAAGATATGGGGAACTAGTCTGTATCTTTGTGGTGAAAATATATATTCATCAAATAGAAAAGCTTTAAAAAGCAGCACTATCTAAGATATCACCATCCCGTCTCCCTTGGAGACAGCTAAACCCCGTATTTATCTAAATTATCTTGGTAATATGACAGAGTGATTGCTCACTAATGGTCAGTAACAGTTTTCTTTGTCATTTTCCTAGTCATTACCTCCTCAGAATGAACTCCAGAATAAACTGCTGATGCATCGTGACTCGAATATAAAGCTTATCATCACAACAGAAGCCATTTCTATTAAACTCACAAACCTGTACATAGGACTGCTGACATTTTCATTTACAAAAAATAATGTCCCCCTATTGCAAATACTGGACAGGGGCTCTAGATGAGCCTAGAGATATCTTATTCTTAAAACAGAAGCAAAGTAATATTTATTTTGCACAGCTGTCTTCTATTTTCTTTCTTTTCTCTTTTCAGCTATTCATGCACAGGAGCCACATTCTCTGCAAAGACCACAGCTCAAACCAGACTAGTTTTGTAGGTTGTGTATTTCATGGCCTGTTCAGCTGCATTTTTTAATTTGGATGTTTAAGTCTATTTGCCCTTTTTCAGGAGCTGGAAAGAATCACTGATTACACAGTCTGCCCGAATCTCATTTTTCCCGCTGAGTCTGAGAAAAGCCCTCAGAGAAGGCTTGTGCACATGGCAGCTGCTTGACTCCTTCTTCTCTCAAAGACTGGAAATTTCAGTGCTGACATCCATTGTCTTTATTTCAAATTAAATGGAGCTGATATTTTTGGCTGCCAAGATGGAGGAGACAAAAAACTCAATTAAAAGGAGCAATAGTGCTGCCATGTGAAGGTGCCTGACTTTGACATTGTGCATCAGCCTAGAAAAACAGTGTTAGGGTGGCTATAAAGGAGGATTTTCTCTTCCCCAGTGTTGCAACAAGTGGATGTGTACTGATCCTTCAAGGAGTCCTAAACACCAGAGTGCTGGGGAAATGCCATGGAGCTTCTTTCTACACTGCATTGTCTGACTTTCTTTTCTTCAAGAGGCAATCCTGTCTGTTCAGTGAGCAAATGGTCACTGGCATTGTGGGCAGCCACAGAATGACAGAGGTACTTCTCCTGTGAGCTGTCAAATACTCTTCTAACCTTGCAAAAAAAATTGCATAAATAAGCTATACATATTAAAAGCTATTAATACTATTTTTAAGCTCTGCTGTAATTAGGAGGGAGGAGAGAATCAAAGCACACTCTGACTCCTAAAGAAGTGAAACCCACCTGGAAAGTCTGATGGTTTTAAGTCATTAGAGCACAAGCAATCAAAGAGATCAAAATTTTCTTTCTCTTACGACAGGCTACCAAGCCACAAGATTTCCCTTGAAATAAAGAAAATTCTGTTTAGCTTTAGTTCAGGCCAGGACTATGGAGGAGGTCAGCTTGACCATGAGCTCAGGTCAGATCGCTGGAGTTCATGACCACAGAGTTCAGGTCATGTCGCCAGTTAAGCTAATCCATAGGTGTATAGTTTGCGAAAGAAAAAGTGGGCACAGAGCTTCCTGAGGTGCCTTTCACAGCTGACCCTCAAGAATAAGCAGTGGCAACTCAAATGCATTCAAGTTTTTCCAAAAAATGCTGTCTGGTAACATCCCAAATGCTCCTACCCACAGAGTACCAGAGCAGAGAACTCAGGGAGGAGCAGTCCTGAGCTGGGCTTCTCTGCTGAGCCACATCCTGGGGCTGTGCAATGCTCCCCTTGCCAGGCTTTGGGCTTGCTTGTGACAGTGGATGATGCAAAACACTTACTGCCAGCAGCTTTCAGGCACAACTTTCCAAGAAATGCAGATGTATTCTTTCTTTTTTAAAGGGAGGGGAAAGACATGAATCTGAAGTCTGACCATGATTAGATTTTTGAAGTCCAGGTTGTTTCGTTTGTATTGCTTTCCCTGGAACCCAGTGGTGAAGATTTGCATATTTCTGTCTATGTGCAAAGAATAGATCTCCTTGACAGGCAGAGTATTTACCTGATAGGACAACAAAGGACTGGCACAGAAAGGAAACATTTTTCCCTGCCAAAGAGTTGATGCATGTCTATTCAACTTCTGTTTTCCTATTTTCAAAAAGCCATCTACCATCTGAGTGTAATCAGTCTCCTTGAGGGCTAAGAAACAAAAGGGTGAATCTGTTCCATGCTGAATGGGCCATGAGGATAGGACTAGGAGGTTCTTTTGAGCCTTATGTGTCCTGGCCCCATGGACCGAGGGAGTTATGCCTTCAGCATCTGCAGGAAGAATTCCCACTACATCCATGGATTAGCAGGAACTTAATTGTTATCCATTATTCTGAAACTAGATTAATTTTCTAGATGTAGGTTAGGAAACACCTCGGGAACCTGAGTGTGTTAGACCCAGAAGGCTGAGCTGGACAGAAGCTCAAGAGAGCTCGCTACCATATCTCCAGGGAGGGCCCAGCATTGCATGAGTGTCCACATGTGGCATTTTGTGGCAGCAACAGATTCCCCATTTTCATTATGGATTCTCTAGAAAATTACTTCATCTTTTGAGACTCGCTGGAAATATAATTTAATACTCTTTAGTTGATGCTAGAGAGAAACAATCACTACCTTTTCACCTTCTCTATATGTCTCTTTCCCAAGTCAGGAGTTTTAATCTGATCTTATATAAAACATATTCCCACAGATAAGATTTGAATGTTAAATGACTAATTTGCAAAGCAAGTAACTTAATGAAATGTTTTTAAATAAAGCTAATATGCCTCAGAAGAATACCTATTTTAAGATGGAGATCAGATCACTGAGAAAGGTAAGATTATTTTCACTGTTTGATCCTTTGCTCTTGGGACAAATTAAAACACTCAAATATTTGAAAATACATATATTGCAATAAAGAAGTAAAAATATCAGCAGGAACCACCTAAGTATGTGTGGGAGAAGTGAGAGGAGGCAGGAGGAAAGGGAGTAGGAGTTTAACCTAGCACAGAAAATTCCCTCCCCAAAATAATTTGAATGCAAGAAGAAATGAATCTATTCTATATATTTCCCATTATAATGAGTTATTTTTGCTTCAGGCTGCCAATCATTTCTGCTGACAAAGACTCCAAACCTTCAAATATCTTGCTTCATGCTATATTGCATGAACTAAAATTAAATGTAACAGAGGGTTTAGAATAGATATTGAAAATTTTTGCTAAATTTATCAACTAGAAAAGTGTCAAGGGCTAATTGATAAGAAAATAATTTCATTCTCCAAGGTGATTTAGTCTATCTGTCATGACTGTGTCTAAGAAATTAGCAGGCTATGTAAGCAAAATAGCTCTTTTCCAAATGTGCAGTAGATCTGCAGACAGATATTTTGTTCCTTAAGGAGATTTTAATCTGTGTTTGCACAACCCTGAACCTGTTTTCAAGTGGCCTTGCCTGAGGGGAAAAATCAAGGTAGAGGAAATAGGAATACATGTAAGAAATACCATTATCCCAACTTGGTGAAAGGAGAAGTTTCACAAGAAACCAGCCCCATGCCTGGTGCCAAAGGGGATTATCACCCAGGAATGAAGGCTGGGGATACCCCAGGGCATCCCCTCTGGCAGTGAGAGCACACAGTGATCACTGCTGATCACATGTGGGGTGCTTCCCTTACCAGCAAGGCCTCTGAAGTGGACAAAATATATCCTAACTTATAATTATTGGTATTGGTATTGTATTTACTGTTATTATTGATATTATTGTTGTTATTGTTATTAATAATAATAATAATGTATTTACGGAGAGTCTGAAGTTTAAGAAAATAATTTTGCTATTTTGAAAATGAATGGGAGGACTATTTGGCCTTAAATGACATGCACAATTCCTTAATCCTCTCAGAAGCAGCCTCGTCACGCCACACGAACCATTTAGAGGAACTCCAGGCCACTGTAAAATCAGGGGGCATATGATTAGCATTAAACCAAAAAGCATTTTAATCCTGCTGCAAGATTAAAAGGGTGCTGAAAAACAAACTGGTGTTCCTGTTTCCCTCTGAACAAAATATTTCATTTCATAACAACAGGAAGCTCTAGGGAACACCTGCACATTGAGGTGGATGAGCATGTGGCTGGAGGATTTTCAGCTTTTCTCCACCCAGCTATTAACTCCAGGGCAGTTGCTCCAAATCTGCCTCAGTATTGCTGGAAACAGCCCCTGGTCTCCAGCCATCAGACCTTGCTCAGTTCTCAAATGGCTTATCTGTAGCTCCCTAATAGAGAGGCTTACAAATAAGTGGCTCAGCTTGGTAAAAGCCACTTTATAAGCTGCCTGCTACAATACAAAGCCTCCTTCTTTGATTAAAAGGTACTAAATTTGTGGGAAGACAGCGGTGATACAGCTTCCTGATGCTTATTGAGAGCAAACTGATTTATGAGAGCAGAGAATACTATAAAAATGTATAGATTGAGTCAAAACCCTTTTGGTGGAGCTAAAAAATATGCTTTTAGATATTTGTAAATGATGAACTGCTTCCTGGACTTAGAGACACAAACTGAACACTTTTTAAAATCTCTCTCTACTTAAAAGCTATGAACATGGGGCTGACATTGTCCTATTTAATTATAACATCTGGCAGACCATCAATATCTGGACTATCTTTTGGTGCAATGAGATCAGAAGTGCTCTGAAGGTGACTATTTCTTTACTCAGGACTGAATGATCCCAGGCAATCAGGCTTCTATTGCTTACCATGCACAAAAATACCCAAAGCTCCTAAATCCAGGCCATAGGCCGAAAATAAAAGGAGACATTACTGCCATGTTGCCATTCCTTTGTTATTTTGTATGTTGAATTTGGTCTTGAATCAAGACTGGATAGAGATTTGCCCTTACTATCCATCAGTTTGTTCAGTATTTGTAACACATACCATGATAAGAAACAAAATCCAGAGTGCTGTGCCAAGATGGAGCACCTACATTTATTCTCTTTTCCATTTTCCATTGTTCATGGTGAATTTCCACTCCAGTTAGTGGAAATTATGGTATATTGACTGAAGATGATTCAAAATCTTGGGAGAAAGGAGACAGAAAAATTAAAGGGAAACTTGCCAATTCAGCATCTTTATTACAACATAATAATATCAGAATGTATATTTTCTTTTGAAGACATTCTATTAATATGTCATTTACTTTGGATTCTGGGATTTAAGAAAAGAAATCTTAACCAGCACTTGATGGAAAATGTGCTGCAGCAGAGCCTGGTGCTATGGTAACAGAGCTGCGTGCCCGTGTGAGCTGCACTGAAGCAGGAACCATCAAACACCAGCTTCACTCCCATCCAGTTCCACTGGAAGAGCCACTGTCATTTCAAGCATCAAATCACTCCTTTTGTTTCTGTGTCAATGCAGGACAGTCTTTGTCCAGATGATTTCCCTTCAAGGTCAGGTTTTTAAGGGAGCATGCATAAAAAGGATGTCAGTTAAAACTGAAAGTTTCTTTGAAAACACCTCCTTTACTCAGGGTTGAACACCCAGATACCTACTTCTGCATCTTAGATTTACTCATGTTTCTATTACCCTACTTTGCACACTGTCCATGAAATACAAGGAACTAAATCTGTATGCCAAAGGTCTAAAAACAATATACTTTGCCCTATATTTTCTAAGTGGCCAGTGGCCTTGCAAGTCTGCATTTTTGAGGTCTCATTTCAGGCACCAGAGTAGGTGTGTGCAAGCAGATAGCAATTCCTTCATACTAAATTTCAATGACCATTAGTTGTTTCTGAAAATGCAAGCTGCTCACTGTGTGCATACAAGTGCTGGTGGGATAAGGGTCCAGTGGTGGTTGAAAACAGGTATCTGTCAAACAGCCCCAAATCCCTAAGGAGATTGCCTGGCTTGAACTATAAACCTCTGCAATTATTTCTTAATTTGCACTTACTTTCAGACCCTTTGGTAATTTCATTGGTAGCAAACAAACATATTGAAGTTGCTAATTTTAAATTGATTGCAAATGCAGCAGTAAAACTAATTATGCCTAATGTCCTAATTCAATAAATTGGTCACAGCAGAGAAGGATACCTGGCAGCTCTGTGTTTCCAGGGTATGTGTGAGGTAGACCTATCATTGCTTTAGGAGTTTCATTTGGCTGCAGTATCCCCAGAACTTTCGGGCAGGGCTTGTTGGCTCTCCCAGAGTCTGTACCCCATGGAGAAAGGTGCAGTAGGCAAAGACCTATCCCACCCCATGTGAGAGCCTCACTCCCTGCATTGACAGCTTGGAGGGGCCTAAGGGACCACGGTGTAGCCCAAAGAAGGCTGCAGAGGAGGCAGCTGAGGCCCTGTTCCCAGCCTGGTGTGCTTCTCATTCATTCACAGGACAATGGAGTCTGGGAAGCTGAGACCAGAGGTCCAGCAGAGGTGAGCAGGGGATAAAGCACAGCTATAACACACATTGTTGAAGAGAAACAGCCTCATGATTTAAAAATTGTTCCAGAGTAAGCCTGCTTTCATCTTTTACCAGACAAGATAATGGTGCTCATTTTTCCCCTTTAAAAGAAGAAAAATAGAGACTGCAAATAGCACTGTGGCCCTTAAAAAAATGAAGGCACAAACACTGAACAGATATACTGAGCAGCACTTCAATAAAGACCTCCAGATACATGAATACCAGATGCAGTAAGATGTTAGAGACAGTTAAGAAACAGGATTCATCTCTCTCAGAGAATTTTTTTGGAAGGAAATTACTTTCTTTTTTTTGCAAATTGTTCCTCAGAAAGTTGTGCCCAGAACTGCATACAGCCCAGGGTGTTATGGCAGCAGTTTCCTCACAAGTGAGGCACATCTTGAGAGCAAGAGTTTACAGTTAATATAAGTATCAATGCAGAGGTGCAGAACAATAACAGGATATTGTTCATACAACTTCCTTCAGGCGTTTTTGAATGTTATTAGATCCTGGTGGGACTTGTCATTTGACAAAAGTTAAGCAAGTGCATGATTATAGCAAGAAGGTAGCCCGTGTCATGAGAAGAACATAACAGGACACCTTGGAGATATTTATAATGACTTTCACCCTGCCCATGTTTACAACAAGGTGCTACCCTTGCTGTCCTCTCACCTCTCTCTAGTTTTCTCCTGCAGTGCTCAGGCAGCCGTTGCTCCCCTGGCTCTGAGGGGTGGAAACCCAGAGGAGTCATTGTGGGGAGCAGCACAGAGCTACTTCAAAAAGTCACTTAGAGATGGAGCAGCTGAAAGCAAGCTCCCATCGTTCAAATCTGTGGCTGATACGTGGGTCTAAAAATAACCCTGCACAGCCTGTGAGAGGTGGCAGCCCATTACAGCCTCCACCTTGCCTTTGCTCAGTGTCCTCACACGGCTCGGAGCAGCGCGGCTGCAGAGGATGGCTGCAGCTGACCCGGGTGAGCCTGCCCATGGCCCCACGAGGAAAACAAGCAGCCCCCGAAAAATGAAGGCAGATCCTGGTGTGTGATGGTTCAGTGCAAATAGTTGTCCAGGCAGCAGCCTAAGACAAATCAATACCTGTGATAAGGCTCGTCATGCTCCAATAACCACTGCAGTTTGCATAGGAAGACTCGTGCTGGATGAAGGGGAAATGCACGCTCCTGAGGGAAAAGGCACTTAAGAGTAAATTCTCATTAAATGAAAATTATTTGCTGATGAAAGATTAAGCCAGTTGGCAACTGGACAAAAGATGGCTGTATGGCAGAGAAAGAGCACATAATGTTTTCTAATAGATTCAGCTGAGGTTTGTGGTGGTGATATTCAATGTAAGCTGCATTAAAACTGCAGCTTTGCTTTCAAGCACAGCTACTTTTAAATTTATTTTTAAGAATTTTCCTAATATTTCTACAGAGGAAAGGCAAGACAGATCTATCAGAAAATAGCTGGAGAGACTGTTTTTTATGTCTTCAATTAAATATTATAAAGTACACTTCTGAGAAAAAAAATGTACTCATATTATAGTGTGGGGTTTTTTCCCCCCAAATGTGTGGTTAGGCTGTTAGAGATAAGCGCATTTATGATTATCCATATAGATCTGATGAAACAGCTTCTTCATTTACATTTCAAAGAAGGAATTGGATGGGTGAATTACACAAGAAAAGGAAATAAGACAGAAGAAAAAGAAAGAAATCAAAGTGAGAGTAGCATCATACAGCTACAAATACCTCCCGGAGTTACCCTGGAAAGAAGAGTGTTCACACCTCACTGTAGCTTCATTCCTGACAAACAAATTTTGACCATTTTACTTTGGGAACAAGAGCATGCATTGTGGTTCAGGGTTGAGGGAGAAGATTTCAAATGCTTTTGTTACTGAGTACTGCCTTCACACCACTGGTTAATGGCTCTTTAGACGTGCCCCGGCAAATAACTCCTCCTTGACAAACCCGAGGAGTGGTACACCCAAGCAGACAGAGCCTGGCTCCCATCACTGTCCATGGGAAGCTGGATCCGCTGTCCCTCGGGATGTGGCCGAGCCGATGTCTCTGGCTCTGAGCTCCTGCAGCCGGCGGGACTCGGCGTGGAGGCTGCCGGGGATGCTGGCACAGAGGGAAGATTTGCAGCCCCACACTACCCTGGCCACAAGTAAATAAGTGAAGCCCAGGGTGGGGAGGGTGTCTGCCTCCGATGCCCTGCCTCCTGCCACCTGATCTCCCAGCCATCCAGTCCTTCCCCCGCTTCCCAGGCAGCGCAGGCGACAGCCGGCAAGCCCCAGCTGGAAAGGGAACAGCGTGGCCGAGACTGAGTGAGTACAATGATTTAAATGGAGCGAGTTGGACAGTTGTCAATGGAAAGGAAATTAGTTGGAATCTGAATCTAACTAAAAGAAACTACCCAGATTAGTGACATTGCAAATTGGATTAAAATTAAATCCTAGAGGAAAATCGATGGAACGCGATAAGCAAGCAAGTCAAAATGACAGCAGAAAGAGGCAGACGCTCCCCGAGAGCTTTTTTAAGAGAACCAGTCAGAAGTAGAAAAGGAAATTTAATTGACCCAATCAAAATCTAAATGGTAGAAAAATAAGGGGAAATTGGAAGAGATCAGAGAGAAAGCCCAAGGAAAATATTTTTAAGAAGGTTATAAATCAGTGCACAAAACAGAAAATGGGAGGGAAATTGAATAAAAGAAAAAGGCATTTTTAATTATGTCTTAAAGTAAGTGCAATTAAGTGCCTGGGAGTAGGTTTTTTATAGGATGCATTTGTTTACATGGAAGTAGATTTTAATTGACATGAAGGTGTTGTTTTTCTGAAAACTGGCTGCTTTTTTTTTTACCTGTACGTGCTGTTACAAAGCCTCTGAAACGCATGTGTCCCCACTCCATCCTCTGAAAAACACCGGTTTTATTCTCTCTCTTTCCTTTACAGGTTCCTCCCTTACAGAGGAGCTGCCTGCGTCCTGCCGGACTCCCACGAGAGGCAGGGCACGGGGAGCCTGTCCCAGGGTGAAAAGCTCTACCTTTCCTTGGCTATATCCACAGTACCACTGGATGTCACTGTTGTTTCATAAAAGACAAAAATCTTACTGTGATCTTTTTGACAGATAATGTTTAGTACGTAAATATACACATAAATTTATCTTCTCTTTCTCACAACTTTTCTGCACAAGGATTGAAATTACAGAAAGTCTGTGCAGCCTCCTGGCTCTCACTCATATTTTTGATGACTGTTTTTATAGAGACTGTGTTTATGGGTCCTTTTGTGGCACTCCAAGAGGCATCTCTTCCATAAAGGATTGCTTTCTGCTATGGTAGATGTAGAGTGTAGCAGAGCTGCCACAATAGATTTCAGTTGTTTTGGGGTTTCTTTTCCTCCATTTGTTTTATTTCAATTCACCTCGGCTGGACTAATTGCAGCTGTATTGGGGTGGAGGAGTGAGCTGTCTGTGGAGCAGCAGCATCTTGTGCTGTCTGTGTGGAGCCCAGAGAGCTGGGCACTGGCAGGGCAGCACTGCCATAAATCAGGATTACCCTGGAGGGTCTGCTTCCCTCCACTGTTACAGAGTGCGCAGAAACTGACCTGAAATCTCTGTACCTCCTGTACTGAGAGTCAGTGAGAAACTTGGACCCTATTCCTTACAGAGGAAAAAAGCTCTTTCTTCTCCCCCATTAGTTGCCTGGGGTTGTATTTAGCTGGCCAAATGAAGACAAATAACTCTCTTTAGAGTCAGTGAAGAGGAACAGGCAATTCCAGGAAAGTGATTCATCCTATCTGAAAGAACACTTGTAACACAGAGGTAGGGTAGGTGAAGGCTTTTAGGCATCTATTTCTGCCGAGTAACACTGCAGAAACCTTCAGTGACCAGTCACACAAGAAGATTCCTACTCATATTTCCTGGTACTTCTACAGCAGGTTTTTTGTGAACCAGTACTCAGACCTTTTCTACATACACTCCACTCCATTATTAATAATCTTGGAGGAAACCTTCTCCATATTTCCCTAATGTTGAACATGCCAGAAAAGGCACACGATGCCCAGTGACTCACCCCAAACTGCCCATCAGGAGCTCTGCTATTTCCATATTTCAAGTGAGAATGAATCAAGAAAGCCCTCAATAACCCTGCTGAAACATGCCAGAAGCTGACCCAACAATTTGGCAGTATGGACAGGGCACTGCTGTGTCCAACAAGGCTTCTGTTGCCATTTCATAATCAGTGCTGCAGCTTAGGGGGGGAAAAAAAGGCCAGCTCTGTTGGTGGCAGCTATATCGACTTCCGTTTCAGTCCCCAGCTCCCAGAGGATTATCTGGTACCCTGAGGACAACAAAACTATTGTTACATGTGACAGGACACGAAATGCAATGCTACAAAAGTGATTCTCTTCTTGCATGAAAATAGTTCAGCTCTGTAAACTGTTCTCCCTCTCGCACCCATTCCAAGTAACAGTGTTATAGACTTCTTTAAGACATCATCAACCTTACCCAGCATGGCTGGTCCATGCAAGGAGATAGCAGCTGTGGATTTCTGTACAGCACAGTATGAGAGTCCAGCTCCTCTTAAGGAGCTCTTAAGAGGTCAGGCAAGTCTAAATAGAAAGATAAGAAAAAATAGATAAGAAATTTCTGACAGTTGCCTGTATCACTTGATGGGTGAAAATGAAGAGACAAAGACTGAGAATAAATGCCTAATTATTCCATGAGGAGTTAACATATTTGGGGCTAAAGGTCATGAATGCAGACTGGCCTAAGAGATTTGCCAATTTTAATTAAAAATTAAGCAAAAACAACAAGGAGGAATAATGTGTGCTGTGCAAATTGAACAGGAGACTCTTAAGCCCCGGCTGTTTCTAGCAGCACTCTTTTAATTGTGTATCCATAAATAAACGAGTGTGGAAAGACTGCTGTCGTTTAATACAGCACGGCAAAATGTCTGAATCATGAAAAGTTAGTTTCAGGAAATCGAGATGATAAGACGTTTCTAAAAATAAGGCTTTATAGAGTAACTGCTCAGAGTGGGGTTCCCCTGGAGTGTGATAGGCAATTCCTCCATTTCTCCACGCCACAAACCTCTGCCGCTACCTGCGTCTTTGACCTACTGCTGCCTACAGAGACAAAGGCAGGGAACTTGTCTCGGCAGTGCGTGCACACGCACGATAGCTGCATTTTCTAGGTCCTATTTTGATGGCCACCAGGAGGTTTGTACCTGCCAGGCAGCCTCGGGCACTCCTTGGAGGTGCGCAGTGCTCCGGGGCTCCAGCCCGTGTTCCCCACAGCCGCGGGCGAGCCGCGCCTTCAGCGCACCCTGCCCGCCCTCGGGGGGCCGTGGGGCCGAGGCTGCAGAGCTGCCTGCCCGCCCACAGCCCGCGGGCCTGACCGGCAGAGCTGCTAGCACATTGTGTGAATAAAACGAAGGAGTCTGCAGAGTGCCCAGAGAGGCGTGCGAGCTGTGGGGCAGGGTGAGATTCCGCCCCGCTGCCTCCTCCGGTGCTGCGGTGGTTGCATGATGCCCACGGGTGCAGGGAGCTCAGTAACATTCCTGTACCCTCACTTCGTCCCCAGCTCCGGGGCTCCTCAGGACAGAGGGCAAGACTAAAAATATCGGGTTTTCTATATTTGTCGTTGTATTAATTTTCCCGTAATTTGGCGCCATTATTCCCATCACTCAAAATCTGACTAGTGATTTACGGGAGATGGAACAAGCCTGATCCTTCTCACATGCGTTTTCTTCCCAAGCTGTTTCATGGTACACGTTCCCGTGGCGGCCGTGGAGATCTAATCTGCTTCACGCTCGTGGCTCGGGCACTTGGAGATGCGTGTTCCTCCCCGCTCCATAGCGCAGGGAGGCTGGGAACAGACGCGGCACCGACGCTGAGCCCAGCGCGGGGACTCAGCCGACGCGGGAGCTCCTCCTCGCGGCTCCGAACGGGGAGCCCCATTCCCGCTGGGAGCGCTTCGAGGCAGAGGAGCGGCACCCCGGGACGGGAAGCTGACAGCATCGCTGTGCAGCATCCATTTAGAAAGCTTTTTGCGTTTGTTGTTATCTCCACTAGTCATTTGTATGCAAATTAAACACGGCTGGTAGCCGCTAAATAGGTATTTCTTGCCAAAAATATCTGCTCTCTGGGGTCTCCACACTCTCGCATTTGCAAACAGCATCAGATGCTGCATAAGACATCCTCCAAAATGTGCTGGCACTCATTCCAGTATCAGGCAAGAAGTTCCCGTCCCTCCCCACTTTTTCCCTTTAATCTTTCTCTTTTTTTCTTTATGTTTTTTCTTCACCACCATCCCCCCCCCACCTCCTCCCCCCCACGATTTTAGGTTTTTACTTTTACATTTCTAAGCAATTAATTTTTTGGCTCCCGCGTAGGATCAACAGGTGTGGAACGACTGATACGCTCCATCTGGTTGCTGCTGATAAGGTAATCCTGGGAGTCGAGGGCACTATCTTCAATAAGCTTAAACCGCAGCAGCCTAATCTATTTGCGAGGGAGAACAAGCCCTGCAGCCAATATTGTTATTTCACGGGAACAACTGGGCACAGAAAGCGCTTTCACAGGAGAGGTAGGAGGGTTTTCACCCTCCTATCTTTCCCCTGGGAGTGATGATTCACTCGGTGCTGTCGTACCCCCTCTTAGAGAAGGGAAAAGCTTTGCTTTGAAATTTGCCCCCCAAACCCATGATTTCTGAATCAAATCATTGCTTTGCTTCTGTACATCCCACTCATGGGTCCTTATTTAATCTTCCCCAAGGCAATGGGAAACTGTTGGCTTTGGGTTGCTAATAAATACTATTTTTTCTAACTTCCATAAAACTACGATAGCTGTTCAGTTCTGATGAGAGAAACGGGGTGTGCTTGGGGTGCCCTCTGCAGATGAAGGGCTCTGTCATCTCCGCTCAGGTTCGGGTTTGTGATGACGGTCAGGGACTGAGACCCGCCTTGTCTCCCGTCCGGGTGTTGTCCCGGTTTATGGCACGAACCACGCAGCGGCGTGCCGACAGCATCACAAACCTACGCCTGCGCCATTCCTGGCGCCCATTTAATGGGATTTCAGCCAACACCTTTGGGATTTATTTATCGACGATTTCTGTTCCTAGCTTTCGCTGTGTGCTCACCCTGTTCGAATAGCTCCCCTAGTTTTCCCCGAGCCAAACTCGTGCTGCGGGGTTCGCAGCCCAGCCGAACCAGCAGCCGGGCGGTCCTGCCGCAGCTTGCTGCGGAGTCACGGCAATTGGCAGCGTGGTCCTCCTCCTCTGGGCTGCGGGAAATGCAGAGGGCATTTTCAAGCCGGTGTCTTCTCAGAGAAACAAGCGGGCAGGGCTGTGGCAGACGCGTTTCCCGACCGCAGGACGGGGTGATCCCGCCCCGTCACTCCAGGACACCGGAGTGACGGAGGCGCCTGGATGCGGAGCTGCCGCGCCGTGCTGGATTCCACGGTCCAGCAATGAGCGCAAGCAGAGTCCCTGCAAGCACGGCGGGAGTCACGGCATCAGTGCACCGCACGATTTTATCTTTGCTTCTGTCAGCCACAGCGACATTACAGCACCTGATCTAGACAGCGAATGCGCTCGTCTGTATCCGAGCGGGCAGCAGCCAGCAGCAAGTCCTCAAACCGGGGGCGGAGGGGAAGCGGGGAGCATCCGGGTTCTCCTTCATGAATAGTTAAGCTTTTCCTGTTTTATACCTCGAGCTGCTGCTGGTGTCAGACATTACCCCATCTGCTGGTGAGCAAAGCAAGAAGCTCGCAGCAAGGAGGGGGAGTTTCTGCATCTCGTCCCCCCTATAGTGGACAGGGTGTCTCGGCCATTTGTGGTGCCCAAGGCTCCCCGAGGGTACTGGGGAGCCCCTCGTCCTTCCAACCCACTGTGGCGAATCCCTCTGCCTCCACCTGCTGCTCGAGACCAAACACACTTTTCCTGCCCCCAAGGTTTATGTCATCCCTGGATTTACCAGATGAAAAGTTAAGATTAAATAAACATAGTTGATTCTCCAGAGAGAGCTTCATCTCTGTTACCTCTCTTCTAAATCCCCAAAGACATCAGGACACAGAGACAGGACTTTCAGCTCCCAAGTAAGAAGCAGAGCTTCCTCTGCCAGCACTTTTTAAAGAGATGCTTAAGAGAAGTGGCTCTTTCCCCTCCCCGTTGTCCTCCTGCCCAGCTCCGGGCTGCCCCAGCAAGAGGGCTCTAGCTGCAGCCAACTCAGCATCCCAGTTTTTCCATGACCCTGCCGACCCCACCACCAGTGAGCCAGTACTCATATTGAGTGCTCCTGTTTGCAGCAGGGACAGCCAGTGAGGAAGGAGTGAGCTCCAGTAATTACATGGAACAGTTTACATGATGCTCACATACATGCCTTTTGGGACAAGCACAGGACACAGAGTTGATGGGAGGGGTCCGTGTGCTGTCAACCCATCTCAGAATAAATGAATGAATAAAGCCAAAATTTTTATTACTTTTGCACCTGGGTAGTTTCACTGGTGTTAATTACACAGTGGAAATGGAGGATCCATGTAAGCAAGATTCAAATCAGTCACTGATATTTAGCTCTGCTTCAGGTCCTCTCTATAGCATTGCTTCTGTCAAAGTGAAGAATGAAACAAAGAGGGGAAAACCTAAATAATGATTAATGAAGAACAGTCCTTATTTAATCACTGCTTTCAATTCAGACTTTGTAATTTAAACTTCAGCAATTGTCTTCACAATTTTGGCATCTGCTCATCTCAGCCTACACACTATCTTTGAACTAACAGCACAGCTTATCTTTGCAATTAAGCATTCAATGTAGCAACAAATCTTCAATTTGGTGTGAGTCACTCAGCTGCTAAATCAAACAATGTGTCACTAAACAAACCAGTTTCCTCCTGACCTCACAGGATGATAATAATGACTTGCAAAACTATCTTGAGATTTCCTTGGTATAATTTGCTGGTACTTTCTGACACATTCCTTTTCATAAATATAAATGGGTTCTGCATTAGAAACAAACAATTGAGAGTTGTTAATCTCATGGAAATGTAAAAAACTTACCTCAAAATCAGTGCTAAAAATGAAAAATATTTCTTTATAAGTAAGAGCTGTCAGTACAGGGTGAGCCAAAGTTACAACTGCATCAGCCTCAGTGGTGATCTGGACTCCTGTTATGGGGGTGGGCAGTGCTGGCTGGACAGGGTGGACTCTCCTGGTGAAAATAGGAGCCCCATGCCTCCATATGCCAGACACATACCAGCTGCTCTGCATCACAAGTCTTCGTATGTGCAGTCATAGAAGTAATCCATAACCTTCATCTCAATGTAGTCAAGATGACATTTGGTGAAATAAAGTACCTAGAAAGTGCATTTCTGCACTCAACCAGAGAACAGCAATTCTAGGGTTGTTGTGATGTGCAGTCCCAGGACAGGCTGGGCTCCCAAAAGGGACACAACTATTTCATACAGGTGAAATTTCTGAGAATCTGGATTTGGAGTCATGGTGGATGCAGGGAGTTGCTTACACTGGCAGTGCTGCCTCATTTCAAGATAGATGACATTCACTGCAGAAAAAGCAGATACTTAGAGAGACCCTGAAAGGATGACAAATCTCATTTGTTTTGCTTATGTGCATTTTAAAAGTCTGATTTTGCAAGCCTTCACTTTCATTAGTACCACTGAGTTCACCAGCTTCGCTTCAGCAGCTCAGGCTTTTCTGGAGCAGAGTCCTCTCCCAGTAGTTCTGAGCCTTAAAATGCTCAGTTTCTGAACCATCTCATTCATAGACAAAACTGAAAATGAACTGACTCCATTTACAGTGGAAACATGATGGGTATTTTCAATTTTGTACCTACAAACTGCTCTTGCATTGTGTTTTCATGTCCATCTTCACAATTGCAGTTATTTTTCAAAAGGTGAAAGCTGAGATATTTGTCTATCCTACATCTCTAAGAGCTGGCAGAAGCAGCCTGCATGTTATGGGAAAGACAGGTCACACAGCTATAGGACTACTCCTGCCATGACACATAGTCGTAAGGAAGTGGTATTACATGGATCACACCTCTCCCAAAAATTTCAAAGAGATGATTGAAAGGTGGTTCTCTCCAAATTCATGTCAATCCTATCAGTAGAAAACAAAGTAATTTCATCCAACCCCCTCCAGCCAAAATCAGTTCAACCACTATGCATAGCAGGTTTGGGTAGAGGGCTGCTCCAAGCTTCACTGTGTACTCAGCCAGGCCACCCTGCCTGGTGTGGAACAGGGAATCACGAGCAGGGGAGTGGCTGGGCAGTGCACACCCTGACACCAAAGTCACATCCTAGTTCAGGTTTTTTCCATCCCTGCGCATGTTTTTTCCACCATTCTTCCAGGAATGACTCCTGGTGGGAAAGCCAGCCTTGGGAATTTGGGGATTCATCAGCAGAGCTTTTTCATCAGAGATTGCATGAGTGGCCTCTCTACTTTGTGCTTTGTGGCCTCTCTACTCTAGTTTTGTGAGGACACTGATAGGTGTGTCCCACCTCTGACATTCACTTTACAATTTACCTGCTGGGGAAAATAGAGTGGTGGGGAGATTTCCTTGCAGAGTTATGGCTGTAGGCACAGGGCAGGCCCGGGGCAAGGGAGCCTTCAAAGCAGCCCTTTAGTGTTATCAGAGGAAAAGTGGGTCAGACCTTGCAGCTTAAGCCTTCTGGGACTTTGACTTTAATTAAAGTGTGAGATATCAGCACTCCCCCTCACCCAGATGTACAACAGAGGGGACGTGCTGCTATTACTGCTCACAGATTCAAACCCCCAGGGTGGGAGCTCCTCTTCCCTGGCCGCCTGCCTCAAGTCATGCAGAAACTGCTCTTGTGACTTTATGAATCCTTTCCACTGATGCCCAAATGACACGCCAGGTGGAATGACACAAAAAGGACTTTCCTTTACACTGCTGACCAGAAGGAAGCTCCCCAGAGGGAAATGCCATGTTATCCAGGCAGCTTTACCTCCACAAAGTCCTTGGCTTTGGCAGTGCATGATCCTGGGAGGTCCCTGTGGAAGCTACCACGCCACTGCAGAGCAGGGGGACAAACTGAAGCCCCAGTCTCTTCAAGCAGAAACAGATATTTCTCCACAAATTTCCATGGCAGCTATGTAATAGATTGACTCTTAACAAGAAAGGTTAAGTGTCTGAGGGCACTAAAATGCTGACAGGGAGATGTGTGGGATGCTGGAGCTGGTGGCAGGAACTGGAAACTGATGTCGCAGTGAGCGATGAGCTAATAGGTTACCTCATTTCCACTTTTACAGGAGATGAATATGGCAGCCTTAAAGAAAAGAATTTCAACTGCTTTGTGCAATTTATCTTAACTTCTTATTGAGTCAAAAAAACATTTTCCTCAGCCTGGCAGTGTTAGTATACAATTTTACATTTCTGTTTATGTGGTGTTCTACCTCTGCCAACTCTCACAAGTTTTCCATCTTTCCTTTAATATTTTGTCTTCTAAAGTCTCAGTTCCTAGAGATAAGGGGCATCCTTAGCATTTCAGTTCCTGATTTATTTTATAAATTTTAGCCAAAAAAAGTTTCTAAAATCCTCAACTGCAATATTTGAACTCCATGCTCATAATTTGGAGCATGAGACCATGTGTTTCAATACTTAACTTTCAAAATATTTATTGATGCTACAGAAAGGGCTGAAATGCTCAAATGTTGTGACTTACGTGCCAAGTACGAGTTTTATGTTCTGGATGGCATATGCAGCCTTGTGCAAGTGTTAGTCTATTTCTAACTAATCTGTACTAAGTAACTGCCATACCACTGGTAACTTTCCCTCCTTTTGAGTTTTTAATTATCCTAAAGTTCTGTTCATTTGGAAAGCATCCATTAAGTCCAGTCAGCATTTGAATGAAGATAATAAGCCTGCGAGTACCCTCAAGTACACCAAAAATTTACAATTTTTATTTCTTACTCAAAGTGAAATGAAGTTTTCAGTAAATCATGACCAGCCTGGAGAAGTAGCTGAGTGGGGATCCACAACCTATAAAACCTGTATTATGAGGTGACTGTGAGTTACCCTGTACTGTAAGTGCCCCTGTGCTGGCCAGATGGTCTCACAGCTGCCCAGAGGCAGTGCCACACTTGCTCCAGGGGACATGTCCATGGCTCGTGGGGCAGTGTCACCTCTGACAGCTCTGCTGGGTGCTACAGCAGGTGCAAGTAGTCTTTCAAACCTCACAGTTCACATCTCTTTCCTAGCCGGAGGGGAAAGAGAATCAGCACCTTCCTGAGTGGTTATAACTGCAGTTGGCGCTGCTTTCCTCCCTTTACATCCATAAGCCTGAAGCAAAATGCCCTGGATATGGTGGACAGGTAGATACTGCTTAAATATCAGCAGATGCTGCCTAGCATGAGAAGAAGAAGTTTGTTGAGCTTTGTGTGATTATCACCAGTTTCAGTGCTCGGGAATCCAAAAGCGCGTGTATAATGTGACCGAGATGTGACAGGTTTGCTGTGACACACCTTTGGCCAAAGACTGACAGGGTAAGTGCTACCAGAACAGTGGCAGCACACCAGCAAGGGCTTATACACCTGCTTGTGGAGCACAAAAAGGAAACCAAAATGCATCATAAATCTGTAATGTGGAGTCGCAAGGCACCCATGCCCCCAGCTGGCACAGTTCAGGATGTTGAGTGGCTCAGATTGGACACCAGTAAGGATAAGCAAATTGGTGATTACAGCACCTGATTTAGACTGTCACCATGCCACATGTCCTAGAACATTTAGTCACCTACTTTGCATTCGTACAGAGATGCACCAATTTTAGGAGCAAACATTTAAGGTGGAGCTTTTTTAATTATTTTTTTTTTTAGTGAGGCACAGCACAGCAGACAGTATTTGTGTTTGGGGCTTTGACACAGCCTGTCAAAAGGAAAAGCTAATAAGGCTGGCTCCATCTTAGTGGTAGCACAAAACATATTTAAAAATATACATGAGGCAGAATTTAATATCTTGAGGGGCTACTTTAAAAAGATAGTCTAACAGCCATCTAGTCTATTTTGCAGCTGGGATCACTTAACACTCACTTGGCAACAATGTTATGGTCATGCTGGCATCTCCTCAGTGCAGCAGCCTGCCTTCATTTCATTTTTTTCTGCAGCCTTTTTATGAGGAAACCAATTGCATTTGGTTTGTGGGTGCAGGAGCATCAAGGAGAAGGTCAGTCAAGGAGAAGAGCTCATCCTGTTGTCTTCTGACAGCCATACACCATCTGGGAGTATGTAAGCATGCACTGTATACATGGTATCCCAATGTCAGGTGAAGCCATCATGATCTGACTTGTGCTGTGCAAGGGAGAAAACACATGGCATATTCCTCTAGATTTCCTTGATGCAGAAAGAAACTGCTTTATTTATTCTTAGTTTGAGGGAAAATAAAGAAGCATTACAGCTCTAAGAAGAGTTTTCCCATCTTTTATCATGGCGTTACATTAAGCCATCCCAGTTACCCTCTCCTAAATTTACACATAGCTCTATAATTAAGCTGGAAGTCAGTGGCTTGGTTGTCTTTGACTACCTGGGCCTTTGTGTGTGGTTGAATTCAGCATGAGAGTAGTCCATATCTATATACACATGTATTTGTGAGCTAAGCATGTAACCCCCATTACAGCAGAAGTCCATAATGTTGGTGAAGCACAGTGTGTGACTGAGGCCATCACAGATTTGGCTTCCTCCCTCTCAGGCTCCAAGGGCCAGACTGCCCACAGCCATGTTGGCCATGGGACGGGGTCAGGCACCTCTGCTCCCCCTCATCCTGATGCAGCTGAAATTAGTGCAGCCGAGATCTCATTGGATATATATACATTTCAATGTCTCAGACATAAGCAGAATCCTACTCTGGGCGATGTGTAGGGTTCTCCCTCCTCTGGAAACTTTGCAGGGCCCGCCTGGATTTCACAAACAGTGCACTGTTGTGCCTCTACCTGGGGCTGTGACTGACCAGCAGCCCCTGAGGACCAAGGCACTCCTGCTAACTCCCCTGGCTCAGTGGGAGCTTCTGCCTTTGCAGTGGTTAAATGAAGGCTTTGTGCTTGCCTGAGGTTGCATCTGAGCTCCAAGCACAGTTGTCTTTGAACTGAGGATGAACACAATTAGCAGGTAGCTTTAGCATTTAGCAAGTAAAATCTTATGCTNTACAGTGATCTTACAGTTAACGATTAACAGGTAGATTTAGCAAGTAAAATCTTATGCTGAAAATAACTGGTTAATAGAAGGATTCAGACATTAAGCAGAGAAAATGCTGCTTAAGCAAAAATTGTATAATTTTCTGTCTTTTTCTGAACTTTGCCATCTACTGTGGTGCTTTCACAGGAAGTCACCTGCCTCCTAGCTTTTGTAGAATACTATTTTTTTCTAGGAGCCTTCAAAAACTATGTAATTAACATTATTTTCTGTTTCCCTGACATTTGTCTAGCTCTTTTGTCAGTAACCAACTGGCAGTGAAGTGGCCAGGACTCGATTTCTAAATATTCCAATGTAAAGCACTCAATAGATACCAGTTTAAGACTCCATCCAGCCCCCAGGAAGCCTGCAGTGCACTGCATATCACAGCAGAACAGTGGTGCTCACCCACCAGCAAAGGGTGCACACAGCTGGACTGGGTGTGCATTTGCTGGGCCACCAGGGGCCTGCTGCTGCTCACCCCAGGAGCACCAGTCATCCCCTCTCACTGGTGACCTATGGTTCTGGTGTGCTGTGATGGCATAAATACCTGTCTGGCTCTGAGAACACATGTAAACAGGGCTGTTTTCTCCAAAAAGGCTCTATGAATTCTACCTGATAGCATTGGGATGAGTGTCAGCTTTCAGGGCAATTTATATTTACTACCAGACTAGGCTAAATGCCTTCTAGCTAATCTATCAGTAAATTTGCCTACACTCCTGAGGAAGTGATGCTGAGCTGGCCAGACTGGCTTTCTGTGTGACAAACCTAGATCCATATACCACCTCTCAGTTCGTGACTGCTCAGAGCAGTCAATGTAAGAAGATGTGGTGTTGCTAATTTCTCAGGGGCCAGGCTGAGTTTTCAATGGAAGCAAAATGTCTATATAATGTTGTCATAGAATAAATTCCAGTTTTGGATTAGGGGAGCAACCAATAGAGCAATTTCATTGCTTGTCTATTACAGAATGCCACAGGAGGGCAACCTGCAAATTGTAATTTGTGCTGAGTGATGGTAATAGAAGTGCAAATGATCATCCATAAATAGGGACTGTAGATATCACAAATGTCCTCTCCCTGTGTACTGATTTTGGCTGGGATGGAGTTTATTTCCTGTGTAGCAGTCCAGATGGTGTTGTGCTTTGATTTGTGATCAAAACAGTGTTGATAATACACCAATATTTTGGTGGTTTCTTAATAGTATTTGAAAAAATGCATACTTTGTATACCTGTTCTTTTTGTCATGTTCTCCCCTCAGCAAGTATGCTGGCAGTGGCTGGGCAGGAACAGAGCTGGTACAGCTGACCCTAACTGACCAGAAGGATATCTCATACTGAATTACATGGTCCTCAGTGATAAAATCTGGAGGTAAATAGAAGAAAGGGGGAGGATGGTATTTAGTGCTTGCCTTCCCAAATAACCATTATGTGTGATGGAGCCCTGCTTTCCTGGAAATGTGAAATTTTGACTCTGTAACCGAGGTATCAGGTGTAGGAATTGCTGGTCTGATAGAAAAAGATGTGCTCTGTTATCTCTGAATAATGCACTCACAAGGGTCTGTTTTTCAAACAAAGCAAAACTTTTAATCTCCGTCCACATCTACACCTCAAAAATATTAAGTCAGAAAATGCTCAGAAGCTTGAGCTCTTTAGCTCTGCTGACAACAGTGTGGGTGCTGGACAGATTTCTATGCAGGGGCATGAGTGAGCTCAATGAGCAGCAATGCCAAACGACATTTGTGCAGTGGCTTGTGGACACATTGTGATCTACTTGTGTCTGTGTCTGTCAAAGGAATTTCTTTGCAGGGTCAAAGATATTTCTTTACATTGTCACCAGTTTGTTAGCTCCTGTGAAAAACCCAAAGCTGGATTTGACAGGGATTGCAGAAAACACAGAACTGGCTGTTTTCCTTCAAATCCCTGGCAGGACTGACTGTGAATTGGCAATGTGGGCAGCTGTAGCAGGAAGAATGGCCAGAGCCCTGTCCCCTTCCATGGCCACACAGGCTCCTCCGCCTTCCCTCCTCACTCTGCCCCTGCCTCCTGGATACAGGATTATTCATGTTTTCTCAAATATTAGGAATATTAGGATCTTTCTTTGAGTGGATCAAAACGTGAATGATTGCATCTTTTTGAGAAAGTCTAGTGTAAATCTTTTCAGAAATTAAAAAGATAGAAATAAAATAGTGTCAGTGTCAGTAAAGAGTATTCCTGCAGTGCTATTGTTACAGGAATACTGTAGCCTGTTTTAAGTTATATTAGAGAAGGACAGGAAATATTCTAGAATCTTGAACTTTAAGCTATTGTCTGCATCTGTCCTGTCATCCTTGGTATTTCTGTTGTGTTCATGTCTATGCCTGTGCTGTTCTCTGTCTGTCCCTGAGATTGCTCTTGTCTAATTGAGGAAAATTAAAATGCAGAGATTTCAGCTGAAATAATTGCCTTAGTGAAAAATCAGTGGCTCAAGACAGGCCTTAAGAATTCACTCCCACCTAAGGCACGCATTTGCAGAGGACAGCTAACCCCTCACCACGGAGGATTCCTGTTTTTAGGTGCCACTCATTGTCCAGGTGAAGTCCCCTCTCTCCTCCACGGCTTTCTCTGCTGACCCATGGACAAGGAAAACATGAAAAAAAAAAAAAAAAAAAAAAAAAAAAAAAAAAAAAAAAAAAA
>VYXF01000852.1:586752-683926 GCA_013397295.1 Polioptila caerulea
AACAAAAAACTTGCACCAGTGTTTTAGTTCCTTAAGAGTGGCTCTGGGGAGGACAGGAGGGAGGCAGGGTTGCTGAGTACTCCCTGTTGGCTACTGGGAGCCCCATGGCTGCAATGCCACCTTGGGGTGTGAGCCCAGAGTCACAGCATGTCTGTGACTGACACACACTTGACCTGACAGACACTTTGTCACTTTGTCATTTAAAATGTTTCAATCACAGCAGCAGGAGGCGAAGTAACATTCCCTCAGGGGGGAAGAAGGTGGAAGATGTGCTACCTAAACAATACTGCCATCTTCTTATGAGAGTGATGTCCACCTGTGATGACAAGACTTAATGAGGCAAGGTCACATGTTATTATGACAAAACCATGTCAGATTTGGCCAGGCTTTGCCTTCTAGACTAGAATATTTTACTATTTGAACCCTATCTTGTCCCCACTACTGAAATAGAAAGGAGCAGAAGATGGTACATAACTCTGAGTGTCACCATTTTCCCCAGATCCAGGGTAGAAATTTTTAAAATTTCAAATGTAAACTTAAGGGGCATCAGGGAGATGCTGCAGCTGCCAAAGAAGAGCTGGCCATGGCACCCACATCCCCTGGCAGATGCTCTGTGATGCTCTCCCATGTCAGAGCAGAGAGGAAGCCTGCACTGGGCACCCAGCTGGCCTTTGCTACCCAGCACACGTGTTAGAGCACAACTTGTATTACTCACTTCTCACCCCATGGACCAATGGAGACTGGTTTTAGAGAAACCTCACACCCTCCTGGGCAGTCACATACATCTGCAGTGCTTGTCCTGTCACATGAGTGCCTGTCTCTGTAGCTGTCATGTTGTGGAGGTTTAGCAGCCTTTAAAATGTTATATTCCAAGTATTCTTGTTTGGCATCCGAACTTATAAGGGTGAAATATGAAGTTAAGAAATTGAGATTTGGACTAATCTCAGTCTAGCCTCTTAGTGAACTCTCAGCTGAATATCTCTTAGTGAAAGCTTTCTTTCAACTCATTGAAAGATGCTGTGATCTGCCTTGGCATCAACTTATTAGAATGCCAAGAACAAGATCAACAGCTGTGCTGTGATTTCCATTCCATGTCCTGTGCTGTGTGACATTTGCTCACTCCAGCCCTCCTGCCACCACACATTGGACTTCTGAAGGTCCCTTCCAGCCTAAATGAGGCTCTGATTTTATGGCTGCTCAAGCACAGAATTCCATCCACAGTTCTGCAGCTTGAACTGAATTACTTGTAATGAGGACGTTTGTTCTGTCCTTTTAGGGTATGTCAATACTTTCAGGTTTCTTTCCATAGACCTTTCCTTGAATAAAATATCACACAATCTTTATTCTAGTCACATAAAAGATTTATGCACTGCTTTTTCAGAGATGAGTACAGAGAAGCATTCTTTATGAAAAATGGGGAATTACACTTAATATGTTTCCTGTTTTGTATATTGAAATGAAATCTAGTAAGTATTTTATATTTATTTTATCACTATATTGCCTTCTAAATTACATGTACATTATTTAGAGACCTTATTTAAAAAAATAGAAAATAGAAAAAATAGAAAATTTAGAGACCTTTGCCACTCTCAGTATCTCATTTCTTCCTTCCCAGAAACCAGTATATCTTGGTATTTCCATTGCTCTTTCTCCACCTCAAGAAAATAAATAATCCAATTTTAACCACATTTTGGTGCCTCTTTTTCATTATATGGTTTACAACAACTCAAGGTCAGGGGGGCAATTTTTTTGTAGGGAGGCTCTTCTACTGAAGGAGGCAGAATTGTTCTGCTTAGAACAACTTACTTTGCAACAAAGCAGATTTGAAATATGAGGGAAGACTGAAGAAAAATTAATATTCCTCATAAATTTCTGTGGAAACCTAAATTCAGAGGTGACTGGATGAACTTGTCCTAAGCCCACTTCTCTCCCTTGAAGCATGACTGAAATGCACATTGTCTCATGCTCTTTGTTCAAAGATGAAAACTTGAAGCTCTAAGAAATGCCATCTCCTAACCATCTGGAACCTCACTGAACTCTCTGGCTCCTTTTGCCCTGCTGGAAGGGCCAAAACTCACACTGCAAAGGTCGTGGGCTTCCCTGCCACCTCACATGCCATCCCCACTCACAATGAGTTTTAGTTCCTCCCTGTGCACAGCTCAGCTGACAGCATTCCTGTAGCTCTGCCAGGGCTGCCTCTGCCACCCAGACTTGCCCATCTCCATTTTATATGGTGTTTAAAACATCCTCATTTTGCTAATTTCATAGTAAGTTCATGTTTTGAAACTAAGGCAGAAAGAGGATGTAATAGCTGCGAGAGAAACAGCTGCCACTGTGAAAAACGTGGTGCCAAATCCACAGGTTGAATTTCAAATGTGAAGAAAATGTGTGTGACTCCGAGGGTTTCAGCCATGGGAAGGAGCAATGGCTGCTGCTCCACTCTCCTGTGCTGTCATTCCCACAGTGGGTGAATAAAAAAAAAAAAAAAGTGCCTCTATTTTGATTTAAGTCTTCTGTGTACAAATTTTTCAGAGTGACTTCCAGCTGTTGTAGGTGGAGCCCTGCTGAATAACTGCTCATCTTGTAAAAGCTGTCACTTATAAAATGTTCTAGTGATTCTCCCTTTGATCATAATGTTTTCAGTGATACTCTCTTCAAACAGTAGCTGCTACATACACTGATCATCTTAAAGAACACCATTTTAGGCCTATTTTATGCTTTTATGGTGTGGAGAAAGAAGATGGCTCCAAATTTTATCGTATTTACACTGTGGCATGAGACATTGCCTCAGTTACTACTCTCCTGCTCTTAATTCCTGAATATTTAATTTTCCTCTTTGGCTGCTATCAGGAATAGAGCTGAAGTTTTCTAGGACTCTGAGAAGATTTTCTCTCTTATTCTGAGGCCATTTCCCATTTGCAGCTTGTGTTTTGTCACCTGCTCACCTGCCATTCCTGCAGCAAGGGTAAGGCACAACCTGAGAGGATTATGGGGGCCCTGGCGAGGTGTGGCACCTCAATGCCATCAGCATCCCAGCATCAAAATTTCAGCTATTTGTTTAAAATTAAATCCCCCATTTTTCAATCCTAAATTTGTGCTCACTAACTTGCAGGATGAATGCCCTCTTGGAGTAAGAGGATAAGTATGGAAGTAATAAGGAGCTGATGTGTCCCAGCTGTTAAATCCCCACTGTCTCTGCTCTCCCTTTCATTCCTTTACCCTGCACATTTTGACAAAGACCAGCTTCTGCTTTTATTATGAGACCCCCCAGAGCTGCATGTGATGCTCAGGTAAATGCTGTTCTTTTCTCTCTGCATCCACTCTTGTTTGAGAAGGTGATTTTATGGGGATGGAAAGTGTGGTGCTTGTTAGCTCATGCCTTAGCCCATGCTTGGTTAAATAGTCCCATTCTCCCACTGCCTACAACCTATGTGACTTTATGTCTGTTTGCAGACACTTTATCCTGAATGTTAAACTTTTTTTGCTGCCATTCTTTGCTTACAGGGTCTCAGAAAGCACCAGAATGTGAGCTATAGATGCCATGGTTTTGTTTTGTACTATGAAGTCCCTTGAGCCTCACATGCCTTGCACCCAAGCAGAGCCCAAGGAGTCCACAGAGTCACTCAGAGGAGAAAAAGAAGGGTATTTTAAGCCCCCACCTTCAATTTTTGCCCTGTTCTTAACCCTTGCTGTCCAGTGCTTGCAAACCCAGAAATATGCTGTGGTGACTTGTTCTTCCCATCCCATGCCTGCTCAGAGGGGGCTGCCCCATGGGTGTAGTGAAGTGCTGCCCACACAATTCTCTGCACCAGGACTGCTCTCAGTGCCTGTGCCCAGCCTCTGCAGCCTTGGCTAGGGGCAGCCCTTGGGGAGGGTGCTCTACTTGCACTCTCATTGCCTAAAACCAGGTGTAAAACGCCTGTCCTGGAAGCACAGGAAGTTCTTTTTATTCTGATTACCAAAATGTCTCTCGGCAATAACTGGGCAATACAGTAAAGAGGAGAGGCATAAATATTTTGTAGCATCCTTATCTATTCATTTACTTACCTTGTATCTCCCTTTTCTATCATTTTGTAACCATCATATAAATAAAGGAATTTTCCTTCCACTGCCATCCACATCTTTTACTTTATGTTGCAATAGACTTGGAAACCACTTGGGGGAACTTTTCCCATTGCAGTTAATTACAGGTAAAAGACTGTATTATCAAAAATACCTACTGATCTGACTCAGCTGCTTTTATGAGCACTGCATATCACAGAAATCCAGCAGATTTCACTAAGAAATGTCAAATACTTAGGACACTTGCAGATAAATAATTCTTTAGATTCGGTACTCTGATCGTATAGTTTGGGAAAGTTTGAGCGCCTAATTAAGCACTGAGCTGGCACCGAAAGACCTCTTTTAAAGCCTTGAACTGTGTCGTGACCTACAGAAATGGGGAAATGTTATTTAGTTGCGAAACAGGACTCGGTGGTGCTGTGAACAGTTAGAGGAACGTCACGATAGAAATTGTTCGGCACAAATCAGGGTCGGTCTCGCATGGATGTCCCCGCCCGTAACTTCTTTATTTAAAGCGGAGTCCGGCCCTGCAGGGCCGAGGGTGCGAGCGGGAGGTGCGCGGAGGGAGCAGAACCAGCAGGGTGCCCGCAGGATGCCAGCAGGGTGCCAGCAGGATGCCAGCAGGGTACCAGCAGGGTGCCCGCAGGATGCCAGCAGGGTACCAGCAGGATGCCAGCAGGATGCCAGCAGGGTGCCAGCAGGGTGCCAGCAGGATGCCAGCAGGGTGCCCGCAGGATGCCGCCAAGGCGCGCTGCCCGCGCCAGCCCCGGAGCGCTCCGGGCGAGGCGGGACTCGCCGGGCGGGGCCGCCGGCCGCGGCCTCCCGGAGCTCCGCGCTCCGGGCTGAAAGGCGCCGGGCCGCGGGCATTCTGCGTCACTTGCAGCCCCTTCTCTGCCAGTCTCCCCGCTTTCCGCGCTCCTGGTTCCCAGCCCGGCTGCAGGAACCCGGCGCTGCCCCCATGGCTTTCGCCCGTCGTTCAGCTCTGCCCCTCCAATGCTGCCCTCTCTCCTGCCCGCCCTGCTGCCGTGGGCAGCCCTGTCCGGCCAGGCAGCCCAGAGTCAGTACCAGGATCACAGCACTTCTGGGGTACCAGGATCACAGCATTTCTCATGCTGTGATTTTTTCCCGACACAGTAATCCAATACGTTTCTAACAGCGGCAGGAATAAAAAATGACTCAGTATGAGGTCCAGGCACATCCCTTTATGCCTCAAAAACCATCAAAATCCAGGAACAACCTTACTTAAAACAAAGTTATCATGCAAATATCTATTATCAATGTATGTTCCAGTGAAACCAGCAGAGTCAGGTCCAGGGCTGAGGTTAAGCATGGTTAGGGCCCTGTCCTCTTCCTCTTCCTCCTCACCTCATGGGGCCATGAGGGGAAAGGCTCTCAGCAGAACTTTTCTTTGTGAGGGTGTTGAATTCTGTGGCAGAGGCACCAGGGTCAGTCCCTGGGCCAGTGCCCAGCATGCAGGTGACTGGAAGAAACGAATAGATGTGTGTGAGAGAAAAATGAGAAGAAAGGGAAAAAAGAGGAGAGGAGAGGAGAGGAGAGGAGAGGAGAGGAGAGGAGAGAAGAGAAGAGAAGAGAAGAGAAGAGAAGAGAAGAGAAGAGAAGAGAAGAGAAGAGAAGAGAAGAGAAGAGAAGAGAAGAGAAGAGAAGAGAAGAGAAGAGAAGCGAAGAGGAGAGGAGAGGAGAGAAGAGAAGAGAAGAGAAGAGAAGAGAAGAGAAGAGAAGAGCTCTTCCAGGATCTGTGAATATCTTCCAAGAGCCTTGCCAGAGGATACCAGAGGGGCCACAAAAGTCTGTTGCTCCCTCCTGCACCCCCAGGGAGAGAACAGACATGCAAACAGGCACAAGGAGTAATAGTCACAGAGGATTTTGTTATAAGTCTTTGCCATACAGTAACTCTCCAGCATTGAAAACAGGAGATTAAATGAAACACATATATGCAAAAATAATTCCAGTATTTAGTTTTCATTTTCCTTTTTAGATAAAGGAAGTCTGATGTTCACTTGCAGAAATCATTGCTCCCCTGGGAATTGTGTACCTGCAGTGTAGCTGAGACATTTCATGATCTTGTGTTATTGAACCTGAGGCACCCTGCGGTGCCTAAGTGCTGCTGAATAATCTGGGGGTGTCGTGTAGCTTTTTACAGGCAGAATGTTTCTTTAGGCTGCGATGAAAGGCTTTAGACCACACCACCGGTGCAGAAGAGACTCACTCACTAGACCTCACTGACAGACACAAGCAGGGGCAAAGGTCCCTAGAGGGAGCAGGGAGGAGGTTGGACATCAGCAGGCACACACATCCTCTAAGAGGAGGGAAGGTTGGAGAGCTGGGAGGAGAAGTTCCTGTCACTTTGCTGCTATTTTAGCACTCTGCATCCAGCAGCCAAGCTGATCAGAAGCAATCAGGACAGGAGTTTGATGGCCTAAACTGCTGCTGCTTCTATGGAAAGTGGATTTCATCTAGGTCCCTCTACTGCCTGGCTGTGGGAGATGTTCTGCGAGAGGGACATGCACACAATCACCATGGAATATTTGGCCCTACAGACTGCTGATTTCCTTGCTGAAGACAAGGCAGCACTGTTCTTTGAACTTCCCACAACAGAGACAGCACTCCCCAGAAAGGGGGAGCACCACAAGAAATGCCCTGGCTTCTCAGTTTAGCCACATTCTGAACCATGACCCGTGCTGATGGTCCCTTCCTCTGGCTTCTTCTTCCAAGATACATATATATATATATACATATAAATAGTTATTTTTAAGGTTTTGTTTGGGTTTTTTTGGTTGNATGTAGCTTTTTAAAGGCAGAATGTTTCTTTAGGGAGCGATGTAAACCACACCACCGGTGCAGAAGACTCACTCACTAGACCTCACTGACAGACACAAGCAGGGGAAAAGGTCCCTAGAGGGAGCAGGGAGGAGGTTGGACATCAGCAGGCACACACATCCTCTAAGAGGAGGGAAGGTTGGAGAGCTGGGAGGAGAAGTTCCTGTCACTTTGCTGCTATTTTAGCACTCTGCATCCAGCAGCCAAGCTCATCAGAAGCAATCAGGACAGGAGTTTGATGGCCTAAACTGCTGCTGCTTCTATGGAAAGTGGATTTCATCTAGGTCTCTCTACTGCCTGGCTGTGGGAGATGTTCTGCGAGAGGGACATGCACACAATCACCATGGAATATTTGGCCCTACAGACTGCTGATTTCCTTGCTGAAGACAAGGCAGCACTGTTCTTTGAACTTCCCACAACAGAGACAGCACTCCCCAGAAAGGGGGAGCACCACAAGAAATGCCCTGGCTTCTCAGTTTAGCCACATTCTGAACCATGACCCGTGCTGATGGTCCCTTCCTCTGGCTTCTTCTTCCAAGATACATATATATATATATACATATAAATAGTTATTTTTAAGGTTTTGTTTGGGTTTTTTTGGTTGTTTTTTGTTTTTTAATAAATATGATTTTGTGGTCTCTGTCAGGTCGTTGGATAAACCTCAGGGAGTCAAAGCAAAGCTGGGCTTACACAGCTTCCCTTGGTGGAAGGTCATCATTGGGATTTGCAGAAATTTGCACTATAAAGACTTGGCTTTGATTGGACCATCAGGGGATTTCTGCCCAGGAAAAACAACAGATTGGCACTTGGTATCCCCTGGTATGACTTTACACAGTTAACAGGAATCAAAAGAAATTACCATGCTGGAGCTCAGAGGCCTAGAGCTGTCTGACCAGCTCTCGCCAGATTCCAGTTTGCCCAGTAGCATTGGGAGAATTGTCAAGAAACTCCTCAGCTTCTGACTGGGACATCTTGAGCTTGAAGATTTATATCACCCTTTGAAATGTTTGAGTCACAGCAAACATTATTTCTATTGTGACAAATTTTTGAATAGAGATTGAAATGATAATTTTCCTTCTTGCTGTAGGAGTACACATTTTCCTTTGCCTCCTAGTCTAGAGGCTTAGGGTTGCCTGGTTACCCTGACTCAGAAACTCTGTAAGGTGTCTCTTGGTGAAGGAGCAGATACAATTTGGCAATTAGAGAAGCTCGATTTGTCATCTAAATGTAGAAATCCTTAGGAAAAAATAACCATTTGAAGAGCAGTTGCACAGAATCCACAGTGAGAAAACTCTCAGAATGGACATTGGTACTGAACATTGCTGGTTTGCTTATTGTAGAGGCATGAAGGTCATTAATAATAGATAGAATAATTAGGAATGTTTTTCAGTGTTCAATTAATAGGATCCTGTTCATAGCATATGTGAATTGCAAATGTGATCAGAAAAGCATTATTATTGAAGAATATCCCCATGGACTAGTGCTAGAAAAAGACTCCATTCAGCCAGAAATCTGTTCATCTTGGGCTGGAGTTAAAGGTACAGGATCCATTCAGGTGAGGGCCCCAGCACAGCCAGCACAGCCAGCACAGTCTTACCTGCTTGAGTGTGCATGTGGCTACATACATCTTTTTATACAGTACATGTGTGCCCAGAAATGTGTGCAGGTGTTCTCACAATTGTACATTTATGCTTATTTGGAAATCTGCAATTGTAGGATTGTGAAGTATTTCCTTTAGAACTGAAGCTGTGTTTTCATCAGTTGCTTCATAGATGCCCTTTAGTTGTTTGCATTTTAATGCATCAGAAAACACTTCAAGAACAAGGAGGGTTATTTAATGGTCGGGAAGGTGAGGAATGTTTGATGAAAAAGTGAGATCTGTGGACCAACAGTTTTGCTATCCAGGGACCAGAAGGGCTCAGCTAGCATAAACTCTAAAAGGTCAGAATTTGACTTAATGAACTGAACTTTCAAGACAAGAAGTGTTTCTCATACAGGATATCCCCTCAGGCTTGCTTTATTCAGGTAGCAAAAAATGCATAACATATAGACTGACAAAAAAGCCCTGGTTTGTATATCTTACCATGTTTTTAATCAAGTGTCACCACTACACACTTAAGGATAAATTTTTGATACCTCATGCTGTATTTAGGAGGGGTAGGGCATTACCTGTTTCCTTTATAGCCTCATGTTATGCTCAGTACTGTGTCCTACATCACCAGGATCTGAATCATTGTCTGCAACTTGTGCACCACGTCTGCTCACAGTCTCACTTTGGACACGGCCCAGCTGCAGTGGGCTTCAACACCTCCGTGCTGTCGGGATCTCCCACTTCTCAGTTTGCTTTCTTCAGCTCTTAAAATGCCATGGCTGTAATAGGGAAACAGAAAGCCACAGGTGTCTGTCCTTATCATTAACAAATAGAGATAACTCAGGAAAAACATACATCACCCAGGGTTATTTTCAGAGGTATATAACTCACTGTAACAATCATTTAAAATGTGAAATGGTGAAACTGGTAGTCATGGTATCAGAAGGTTCTTGCCAGAACTTTGATAAAGAAAAATGGTTCATCTCTTACATAAGTTTGTTGGGTTTTTGTGGTTTGGGTTTTTTGTTTGGTTTTTTTTACCAGAGTCAATTGCAGTTAATGAAACAATCACAATACATATCTTTTCAGCCAGGCACAAGGTAAACCTACAATATTCTCTGCAGGAATGTAATCTGCTTACGAAGTACTGTGGGAAAAGAACAATAAAATGAGATCATTTGCAGATAACCCTGCCCTCCAAAAATATTGACATTAAAATATAAAACATGGAGAACAGTTCAGGAAGCCTTTCTGCAGCAAAATTGCATGAGTAATGAGGTGGGACATTCCATACAGAGGGTGGTGGTTGGTAGAAGTAATTGGAGTTATGTTAATCTGAATTAGTTCTGCCAGTTAAAAACTGGGTTTGCAGTTCAGGTGCTTGAGGGGGATCAGGGGTGGCCTGTGGTAGCTCCTCTCCTACACTCCCTGAGGGGCCCTCCATGCTCCACAACCTCCCAGGACAGGCAGGGCCCCAGGCTCTGCAGTGGCTTCCCTACTGCTCAGGGCATGGTGGCAGCAGGGAAGGGAACAGGGAAAATTAGATTAGGAAGAACCATAGAATAGAAAAGAAAATGGCATAAGAGATTGCACTGGGAGTTTGCTTTTGCAGATCACAAATCGCCAATCTGCGACCAGAAAAAGGAATGAAAATGTGGTCACCACAACAAAGCAGGATTTAACAACAGGAGGGTGAACGTCAGCAAACAGATATTGTGAGTGAGGGCTAACCCTGACAGGCTGCTCATTCTGTACTGACCTATGAGAGCAATGACGACCTATTTGTGTTTTCCCTCTAGGATTCTCCACTTGGTTTCTTTCTGAGCCAGTCTGCTGGGTCAGAGGTATATTCATGTTTCTATATTAAGGTTCACTCATGTTAAACATTGTTATTCCAACCACAATGAGAGTTTTGGCTGGTAGATCTTATGTTATATTTTCTGAAGATAATATCCATGTTGACTCTTGAAGTCACAAAATAGAAGGAATTTCATCAACCTATTTTGTATGTTTTCACTGACCTCATGTGTGCAATATAATTTCTTCATATGGATAGTTTATTTATGAGGTCTTAAAAAAGAAAACTGCAAATCAGAGATACATTATATTTTTATTCCTATCTGTAAATGTAAAAACTATTTATTTATTAAGAAATACATTTGTCTTGAGTGAGAAAATGGTCTCACATCTTTTACCAGTAATGTTTTGACTCACAGAAATTGCCATAGTAAAGAGAGACATTGCATTTCCAGGTTGTCTTTCTCTAGCAAATGACCCAAACATGGTGTTCATAGGATTTTGGTGTTCCCTATTGAAGTGGAGGAAGGAAGCAATAACACCCCAGTGGAAAGCCCAAGGATAAGAAGGCTTTGTTTTTACCCCAAATTTCTCAGACCATCATGTGCTTCTTTGTAACATGGCAAATATCATGGTACTCCAGGAAGATTTATTTAACAAAACCAGCTGAAATATACACAAACCCCATACAGAAAAACTTTGAGATTCAAACTTGGATGTAAAAAATTTACAGAGAATAAAGAAAACACAGTGGAGAGGAGGCAAACTTCTCAAGCCCTGAGGGACTAACAGTCTCCTATCAGAATTAGGTAAATAATTATATTATTTTTTAAATCATAAATTATTAAAATATACACTTGCCTCAGTGTTGGCCTAAACTGCAGCCCTTGGAACAATCAGATTGGTGGCAAGCTGCTCTTTCCTGCATTTCTGATTTAATTTTAATATAAGAAAAGGGATTTTATTATTGCTCTTTCTTGCCTAATGAATAATCAAAGTTTTTCACATCTTTGGATGGAAACATGCTGGGATGATTTTTTTTCCCTAGTTTATGCCCACTATTAATGCATTCACATATGAATGCATTCACAGCCTCACGGGGGGTAACATTAGTTGAGGCTCAGAGAAAGAATAAATAAATTAATAAGAGACAGTTGTAAATACACATCCACATACATAGCTGTGAGATTCTGGCCTCATAATTGGAGATCCTTTTTACAGATTTATCCACAGCCTGGTACACTTCTGGCTTCCTACTGTGAATTAGTTTACCCTTTTTTAAAAGTCACTCTTTTACCTATCTGCTACATAATATTAATGATGTTCTCAGCAAATGAGGAGAATTATAAACACCAGTGATGACGGAGAAATAATCAAGGATCAGGAAGTTTCTAATGGGAAAATGGAGCCTCCCACAGAGAATTCTGCTTAAAATATCATGTTTTACTAATTGATAGAGTCACTGGTGTTGGAGATGTTGTTGTTTTGCACCTGATTTAAATAGAGTTCAATGAATCCTTTAATCAGACTAGGAATCTGAAGTGTTTTTGCAGCTTTTTTCTGGAAGAATGTTGTAAAAAGAGTATTTTAGACATGCTGAAAACTCGGCAGCTAATATCAGTGATGCCCCAGCTTTGTGGGAAAGGGCTGGAACCAGACAGTTTCATATTGTTAGGTGGCCTAAATACTCACCCAGGTATATCCACCTCTACATGAAGGAAAGATTTTGATGATTGCCTGAATGGTTACTTCCCAGAGGCCAGTGCTACTGGAAAAGGAGGAGATGAGAAGAATTAACTCACCTGTGCAGTGAAGGGGTCCTTATGAAACCTGCAGTGGGGTGGGCATGCCTTTGTAAGATTTCTGAAATGTAGCAAAGTCCAGGCTGGGTTTCCCAGACTCCTGTGAAGGATTAAGTGCACGTTGCAGTGGATTTTCTTGTGCATGAAGCTGTGAATGCAGAGTGACAATATTCACACAGGACCCCTGGGACCCTGGAATCCATTCCTGACAAAAAGTAGGCTGCATGCATGTGTTGCTGCATGTAGGAGTTAGCTGCTTCTCTGCCATGGAAATATCCTCCTCAAAGTTATTTTTGTATAATCTTTCTCTCAGTATGTGCAAAGCCTGAAGTTTTAATTGCCTGTGATGTTTGAGCCTTAAGGATTCATGGTTTTATGGTCCTCCTTGCTGCTATTTATTTCATACAAATTAATGTAAACAAAAGCTGGTCTTTTTCCAATTAATAAAGTCCCTTCATTTAAGTAAGGAAACTAAAGATACACATTTCTATCAAGTAACTATTTATTTCAGATGTCTTCCTGCATTGTTACTAAAGGGTGGAGGAGGAGGAGGAGAGGGAAGGAATGCATTTCTGATTCAATCAGAGAGGTGCAAAACATAAGTTAAGCCATCCCTCCAGCTCCCTTCCTAGCAAACAATGGTTCTAGGATACGGTTTTAAGATCACTTTTTCATCTTATTGTTGACTTTCTCAGCATTGTTGACTTCCTCATCATTAAGTTTGAGGAAGAGAAGTAATGCCACACAGAGATCCGGCTTAGTGGGAGATGGCAGCAATAGCTACAGGAAGCTTTTTTATGCCTTTCTGAAAGCAGCATATCAAAGGGTAAAAGCTAAGCTACAGAGGATGCTTATTGTTCCAGGACAATAGCACAGACACCCTCACTTGAGATGGTTAAGGTTTATTTTTCATGAAGCCTTTCATACTGCTGCTGGAAAATGCCATCCCATTGAGTGTTTTGATGACAATGTACTGATGTACCTTTCCTCAGCAGGAGCTTCTTGAATTCATAATGTACACGTGGTCAAACAAGAGGTGGCAATGCTCCAGGATGTTGCCATGATTTCCGAGCTGCTGTCACTCTTCCCAGATTTTTTTAATTAGGCTTGAAAAAATCCCAAATAAGCAGTAATGACACTCTCCACAGAGCAGGGTTTTTATTTCTGCAGCTCTCCTTAATCCATCCCTAATTGCAACACACTGTGTGTCCACTCAAAGTACAGCTATCTCAGAGAAGCTCTGTCAGAAAGAAGAAAGTTGGATTGCTGTTGCTAGAGGGGCAGAGCTGGGGTTTCTAAGGTATTTAAGCTACGCATTACTTTACTTTCAAAAATGCTCATATTTTAGATTTCAAGAAGAGGCTGAATTAAGAAGTTGCTACATTGGTTTTTTTGTAACTTAAACATTTTAGTTTTCTACAAGCTGCTGCCATATATCATGAACCTTAACCATGTTCAATACAATCCTAAGAACACAGTATATTGCCAGCATCAATCAAGACTAAAACTGCAATACCACAGTCATCAATAATAATAATGTACAAATTTACATGCATTTTGTACATTGGTAACCTCTGAATGGGAAAGTTAACACCATCAGAAGCTTTGTCTGCTCTGGAAAAAGCACTGCCAGATATGACCAAATAAACTGAGAGAGAAGCTGACTTGGATTAGCATCTCATGCCAGAGTACATTGGAGTAGATTGGCTTCTTTTTACATTAAAGGACTTCTAGAACAAGGCTGAGGTTTCAGAGCTTCTTGATATTTCAGTCTCTTGTCTAAAGGTCTGCCTGCAAAAAGCAGCAGTTCACTCCATGGTGACTCACTTTAGTGGATAGAAGACAAAAAACCTCCCCAACAGCACTTCATTCTGAGTCACAGTTTTCCAAAGTAGCATCTATTCAATGTACATAGACTGACTGTCATCTTACTTGATCAATTAAATTCTGGAGCATTGCATAAACATCACTGAAGAAAGGTGCAGCCTGATGGATTTGCAACTACAGTGGTGATGGGATATATCTGCATAGCAAGAAAGGTACCATGCAGTAGCAGCCTCCTGCTTTTAGAGCTTTTGGCTGGAATTTTAAAAACATAACTACTGCTATATGTCAGGGTCTTTAGGCAGCATCTAGATAAATCAGGGATAGCTGGATGTAGTTGTGTATGATTCTATGTCTGCCTATGTGTATATTTAAATATATATCTCTATACCACATACATATAAAACATATATCTCTATACACCACATACACTCATATGCATGCATGTATATACATTATATGTATAAACACATGCACAAACTATTTTTCCACATAAATTGCTGTGCATTTTGATTGGCTATTCATGAAAGTATGGTACAAGAAAGAGCTTGAAGGCTCTCGGCAGAGAATTGTGATCCACTGCTGGCTGCACACTGTCAACTCTCCCACATGGATTCTGGCTGAAGTCAAAGCAGCCTTCATGGGGCAGGAGATGACAGCACAGTGAAGAGCCCTGGGTGGCCAGGAGGCAGGTGGTGAGGGACTGCAGGGACAGCACCAAGAATAAGGACTTCACTCACCTACTGACAGCAAACTAATTGTGTTAGTGCAAATTGCAACTCCCACAAACTTCTATGAAGTGTTTCAAGCGTACTCAAAATAAGATTAAAATGCATGATTATCATCCTGGAATACTGGAGAAAAAATTACAGCATACCCACTAAAGTTCAATGAAACTTAGCAATTACAGTTATTGACAAACCTGACATACAAAGGTGGTTTTAGTCATAATTAAGTAGTAATCCTGCTTAACAGCATTCTGGGAAGAAGTTGTGGCTTTCTCAGTAAACACGGCAGTGGGGCTTTTACCCCAATTAACCTTTAGACTTGTACATGATCAGCACTGTTGCTTGAACTTGAACATTGATATCCTTTATGTGCAAGAGAGGGAATTGATGCCATCACAGAATAATTTAAGTTGGAAAAGATCCTTAGGATCAAGTCCAGCTGTTGACCCAGCACTGCCAAGTCCCCCACTAAACCCTGTCCCTAAGCACCACATCTACACATCTTTTAAATACCTCCAGGAATGGTGACTAAACCACTTCCCTGGGCAGCCTGTTCCAGTGCTTTGCGAGAAATTTTGGGGGATATTTTATCTGATGCCCTAGATATGGAGTTTAAGAGGAGACTAATTGTGTCCCAGACTCGATCAACTTCATCAATTCTATGTTTGCAAAGGGGACCCAGGGAGACTCACAGAGATGTTGGCTCTTACTCAGATGGATATTATTTTGGAGAGTCTTTACAAAGTAAGCTGATGATACTTCCAAGGTTTCCACAGTTCCCTCCCTCATCTCTTCCACACAACTTTCATGGTGGAGTTCTGTCTCTTGCTGCTTTTTTCCTCAGCCCCTGCAGCACATGAAAATCATGGCTCCTTTTGGTTCCCAGCACAGATTTGGCTGGAATGTGGAGTGAAGGGCAGTTCTCTCAGTGAACCACTGTGATCTGTACTGCAGCTTTGACAGAAAGCTCCGTTTCACCTGTCTGCACTGGGATCAGCCCCTTCACCAGGTCATGATGCCAATCCCCCCACAACAGACGTGCTAAAGAGGTGAGAGGAGCATCTCTGTGATGACTGAGCACACTCCAAGCTATGGAGTCCTGCTGCCATTCAGAAACATTTGGTGCCATTATTTTATTCCTGAATGAAGACATTGACCTGGGAGAGTTGTCCTTGCACATTTAAGTAGGGTTAAATAGAGGGTTTAAATAAGAAAGTGTTTAGAAGGAGGCCAGGTCTCATCTCCATGAGGCTCTGGGGTCTGTTTCTTGAGTCAATGAGGCCATTGGGGGAACATGGAGTCATGGTGCTCAACCACAGTGCATTTCTGATGCAAACAGTTTACTACACTGATGGTTGCTATGGACTGCAGCTATAATGCAGGGCAAACCACAACATTCATGCACAGAGAAATGTATGGATATTCGTTTCTCAAAGAAAGAATGTTATTTTGTTGAGTGGTGTAGAAGATTGCCTTCCACAGCAAGCAGACCAGCTATGTATCTTGGGAGGTGTGATCACACCGCATATATCACACTTGTGCTATGGCATATAAGTTTCTGTGGAAGAGAAGAACAGAAATGGCTAAGTAGATGTGCTGATTTACCTCAGTGATAAGTGACATTTCAGGGGCAGAACAAAGGGGTGGTTGAATCTCTGAGTGGGTTGCAGTATGATGTACAGTTTTTACCCTTGCCATTGATACAGTGAATCTCAGCTGCTCCTCACAATAACTGTCCAGCTTTCTGCCCTTGTCTGGGCATGGAGCATCTTTAAAGCCTCACCTCACATTAAGCATGACCTGCCACAACATTAGGATTATAATCCATCCATTTCATGGATATCCATTCTCACTGTCATACAGACTTTCAACTGTGGCAGATTATAGGCCCCAAATTCATCATACCCACATTTAAAGGTTTCCAGTGCTGGAATAATACTGTACTACCTAACACTTCATACCTATGATTAATACCTTTAATATTCATCTCACTATACACACACATTTTACCTGATACTGATAGTATGCTGACTCCCTTAATTTCAGTAATTTAGTGTTATTCCAATGTTTAAAAACTGTATCAATTTCAAGTGAAATTGCAATCCATATATTACTTAAATAATTTTAAGCTTCCAGTCACTTTACATGACATCATTTCAATTACATCCTTGATCAATATAGAGAGCATTTAGTCATAAAAGAGAATGAGTTAGTCAGATGTACAGTTTTCAAGGTCACTATATTGTTAATAAAACTTGTTAATTGACACAGGCATTAGTCATAAAGCTGAGTAAATGTAATGATCAAGCCACTCACAGCTCCTCACCATTCTGTTATATCCTGTTTTCTAGAGAGAATTTTTATTCTGGGGCCTAATTTAAACCTACTTAAATCAGTGGAAAAACTGCCTGTGGCTTTGCTGGGCTTCCTATCAGACTGCCACTAAATAACAGAAGCACACTCATGAAAGAAGCAGACAACAAGCTGGTAACTCAGGCAGACTCCTACGCATCAGCTCCTGGCAGAGTCTTTAGCTGTAACGTTCATCTCAGCAAGACAGATGGAGCTTGACCAAGCTCTAGGTGGAACTGTAATTACATTTTATTCCTTCAGACGTCTCTTACTGCAGAAAGCACAACATTTTCCCTACTGCAGAAAGAGTGGAATAATTATTGTTTGAACTTGTTGGGGGTTTGGGTGATTCCCCCAATGGTAGGCTGGTGCCCACTCGCTGGGTGCAAGGGACCAAATGAGAATATACATGCAACATGCAACCATATAAAGTGTGCAATAAACAGAGTGGGCAGTACCCAAATGGACACATTTCAATTTAATGACAACCCTATTCAGCTGCTGGGCAAGATCACAAAAGATAGAGCTTCCTTTTAATGATAAGAAGTGCATTATTTCTGTGTATGTGACCACTCTATACTGAATACTATAAGGTACAATGGCTTCTCTTTAAAAGTGAAGGATTTCTTCTGGCTTGTGTCTATTCTACCTTACTCAGACAGTCACCAGTGATGTAAGATCAAGCATCTGAATGATACTTGCCTGATGAAAAGTTGGGAGGCTGGAAAGAAGTCTAAGGCATTGCCAGTGCCAATATGTACAAGACAGGATGAATCATGTCCTATGTGGGATCCCACATCTCACCTAGTATGAGACATCTTGGCTACCTCTAAATCTGAGATAGTTATCCTAATCTCCCTCAGAAAATGGATAAATGGCAACTACCTACCTCCTGTAGGCACTGTCTTAAGTGTGAAAGGAATTATGCCACTGAATCCAGGGAATAAACTGGATAAGTCTCCATTGACCATACAAGGGCCCAAAGTAGAATCACCTACATGTAGGTTTCTACATGGGGAGATTCTTTCAAGGCCGTCCCAAACACCCAAAAGCACCTGCTACTGGGTACCACAAGGCAAGAGAAACACCAAGTTGCCAGCACACAAGGGCACCAAAATGGGCAGAATCCCTCCTTGGCAGTGCCAAAACACTGCAATACAGCCTTGAGGAAGCTGAGTCTGCCACAGACACTGAGGGAGCACAAAACCTTTCAAGGAGTAGACTGTACATTGCAGGCCCATGTCAAAGCCCCCTCCAGGGCTGTATGTAAGAGAAAATGTCCAGTTTAATGGACAACTCACTAACCACAACCACACCCACATGACATGTATAAAAGATGTCTACTGACTTGAAAGAGCAAGGCATTAAATTAACTGCAAAGTAGCAGGAGACAGGCAGTACCTCATCCAGGAAGCTGATCTGGTTAGGAGGCAACAGAGGCAGAGAAGTCTGGCATTACACAGAGCTGGGAAAAGCAGAGTGTATGGACAGTATCACCAGAACCTCACACAGCACAGGGACAACAGCAGCAAGGTCAAAGGACTCCTCCTCCTCCTGGTAGTAATAACAACAAAGGAGCGTTCAATACAAAATCCAAGACACTCAAAGGATGTATCTGGAAGGAGCAGCCAAACAGCAGAGACTTGGTCCTTCAGCATGATTCATTTATCAGAACCACAGCTCCTGCTACAGCCAGCTGCCACTGAAACAGCTTTTTCTAAACAAAGAAAATCCTAATCCAGCACGGTCCAAAGAAAGGCAAATCATGGGTTTGGGAGCTGGACCTGAAAGAAGCAGCAGGCTGTGCACGTGGCTACATTGCTGTCAGCAAAGCATTTAGAAAAAGGAGCTACAAAAGTCTTCTAAGAATCCGTAGTTTATGTAAGTAAACAAGTATGGAGCCTTCCTATATTATTGTAGTGTTCCTGGTTTATGAATCAGTATGGATATATGCAGAATTTAGTTTCGTCAACAGAATTACTTTAATAATTTAGGATTATTTTTATCTCTTTTTTGTTCTACTTTTCCCTGAAAAATACCCTTTATGAATCTTTAACAACATCTTAATAGGCAGATATAGCTGAAAACTGAGGAATATTTTTTTTTAGTGTCAGTTCATTATACTCACGTGATAGTCATCCCTCATCCTCTTTTGCTTTTCTTTGTCTTCCCATAATCGTAGGCTGTAAAGACTAAAAAAAGAATAAAATTGGCACCTAATTTTGCATGTGCATTTTTGTACAGTTCCCAGCACAATCTAAATTGATGCAATGATGCTGTCACTCCTGCCTGTGCTGCTCAGGGAATTCAGGACTGTGGAGGATGAGGCAGAGGGGAGTTTGCCCAGGTGGGCAGCAGTGTCTGGAGCAAAACGTGCCCACGAGGAGAAGAGAATTCAGAGGAAATGTCAAAGTGAGGGGTGATGAATGTTTGGGATGTCAGAATGGAGCACAGGGTTTTTGCTGGCAGAAATAATTTTGAAGGTGAAAGAATGGGAAAAAATAGGGGGCTTTAGCAAAGGCACAAGCACGGACCTAGTGGAAAAGGCAGAAGAAAATTGTAACACAAAGATTCTGTGTCTCATGGAGAAGCTGAGAATAAAATACAAGGAAGCATGTGGGAGAGATGAGGTAAATAAAATTTTTGATAATGCCTAAATTCTTAGGGCTTCTAAGTGTCTCTTGCTTTCAGTGTCCTACTTGGAAGCAAGAGGTTGAGCTGACAAATCCCCCTGCAGGAGAAGAGCTCCAATCAGGCTGAGCATGAGCTGGATATCAGACATGCAAAAGGGGTTACAAAAGAAATATGCAAGTGTAGGAGACATCTGTGCATCTGAGCCAGTGTTGGTACATGAGCTCCTTGTGATCACTCTTTGAGAGAGAAGAGGGGGAGAAAATGCAGCCCTTGAAGAAGATCAGTAGACAACACTAGAAAAGATGATCAGGAAATGCACCTAAAGCTTTCTTCAAGATCTGAGTTTACTATGCATGAAAGCTGTGACAGTGACATTAAACACAAACAAACTGGATGCTTACAACAGATTTGATCTCCACGTTGTGCCACAACTTACTTTTCTTCTGAGCAGAGTCAGCTCTGTTTAACACAGCCCAGCTATTTTAGTTAAGGATGTAAAGAGGAACAGCCTTTGATATAATTTATTTGAGTTTACCTGGTTCCATGGAATTGAACAGAGGCAAAGACCTGCTGAAATTAAACAGACATATAAAACTGTACCAGATGTACCAGAGACACAAATACCCAAGACCCTCCCTGTGACATTTGGATAGTATTTGAAGAAGCAGGAGGATTTTTAATTTGCTCTTCATGTGTACACAGGAATGCTGCAATAGCACCAGCAAGCTGTGCAGGTGGGCAGGGGAAATTCTGGACAACTTCTGCACTGGTGCTAAAAATCAACAAGTATTCATTGTCCACATCTAAACAACTCAGGAGACTCTATTAATTTTCATACAGGAAAAGGTCAGGTCATTTCAGCTTTGAGTTCATCTGGGTCTCATCCATTTTGCTAAGAAAAAATGCAAATTATAAAAGAGCCAAGAGGAATTTTCACACTGTGCAAAATGGCTTTCAAACTGTTATGGATGAGACATATCAAATTCACTCATTTAATCTTAGTATGGTTTATGTTATAACTATTATGTATAAGGTGTATCAAAATTTGTTCAGTTAATAATAAAATGTAGTTTTAGTATGTCCTAATATTGTAACCACAAACAAATGAGATAGTGTGTTGCAAAACCTCGCCTGAAGCACCACCGGACAAGACGGCAGCACCACTCCACCCTTCTAAATACCCAACGAAGTATGGAAACCACCGAACAAGGAAAGCGGTTGTATCGAGCCAGAGGGACCGGGACCCACCTGGGAGCCACCCTCCGAAAAGGACTGAATGTAAATTTCATCACTGAACTCAAATGCAAACGAGGCGATCCAGGGGAACTGATATGATTGAACATGGACACTCACTCATATGCAACGAGTTCCCAGCAGAGGAGAATGCGAAGCCTACACACATGCAAAGATTTTCTGGAAAGGGAGAATGCAGAAGGGAGGAGATCCGAGAAGAAGTTAACCGAATATTCAGACTGTACAGAAATTTAAACTAACCTGGGAGTCGGTATTGTCTCAACATTGGACTGAAAGGATGAGGTCTGAATATTCCAAGAAACAAAAGAGTTCCTGGCCCTGGGCTAAATAAACTGTATAAAATCTGAACACGGTGAGCAGAAAATCGTGGACCTCACCGGACTGCTGTGACAGGGGCAGAGTCCTGGTTCACCCAATGCTCGAGCATTGCTTTACCTTATTGTGGCACGAAATTCTGTCATTTTGTTTCGCTAAAATAAATCCTGTTAGTTTTTTCTTTCAATTTGGCTCTCGAAATTTTATTGATTCGGCCTGACCAAGTCACCATCTATAACAAAACCAAGATTCCATAACCTGAAAGTCAATAATTACCTGTTTTGTGAATCACCTTTTACTGTCATCCAACACTATATAAATCTTTGTCATTTAGAAGGTGAGGAGCAGTATCATACATGGGCTTCTTAATGCTTTCAAAAGTACCTGAAGACTGTAAGATTTTATCTGCCTCCTTTTTCCTATCAGTAGGAAGCAGTCAGGTCTTCACAAGATGACAGAAAATCAAGGAACATGGAGCCTGGGAGCCAGACCAGTACCTATGTAAAAAAATATGCCCCTTAATGGTTTGCCAAATATTACATTGGGAATTTACAGCTAGGCAGAAAAGTGGGTGAGTATGGCTTTATCCTTGTTTGGGACAGGGGTGAAATATTTCACAAGGATGGCCTGATCCTATTTGGTAGCATGTTTTTTAAAAATAAAGTGGAATGTTGGAAGGAGATGAGGATAATAGTGCTGCCACCTGCCCAGGACTTCAGCTGAGGAAAGTGATTAAAGGGAGCTGAACAGCCAGGAGAAAAAGCTGAAAAGAGCTTTGGTTTGCAGCACAATGCTTCTAGGCTCTGGCTGAACAGAGAGCAGAAGCAAGCCTAAGCCTCTGCCCGCGACATTTCCAATGAATAGACAAACCTTTTGTACTACCTGCAGGCTGACAAAGGGCAGTAAGTGCCTGGTGGGACCACCAGCTGGAAAGCAGGGAAGTGAATGGGCAGTGGCAGCTCTTGGAATGATGAATGCTTTTTTGTTCCTCACGAGTTTTGTTTCAGGTGGATTGCTGACAGCAGCTTTCTGTTTCTCTGGTATGAATATGAACCAGATCCTGACTTAACACAGTCATTATTTGCTGGCCTAGCTTGTAGGAGCCTGTGGACTCTCCATCTCAATCTGGCTGAAAAAGGGATTATACTGTCAAAAGTTTTCTTTCCTGTTTGGCTCTAATAACTCATTCCTAATAGAGCAAAATTAATTCTGGATATAATCAATGTGTGGTCCTGTGTGTTATTACCAACAGTTTCCCATGCCAAGGGTCCACCTGGCTTCCCACCAGCTTGTTTCTCCAAGGGGTTGTACAAGGGCATGGACTCTATTGCTCATTTTACAGATATGTTATTGCCATTTGTAAAGATTTGCCGTGGATTAAAACCAATAATCCAGTCTGTCAGACTGGAGTTGTCAAAGAAGCAACAGAATTCAGAGAGAACTTGAGACTTAATTCCTTCTCTGGTGGCTTTGAAAATCAGTAATTTCTGTGCTGAGAGTTAACTTCTAAGTTTTCCTCTCAATCAGTGACTGATAACCTCTTTGCCCCCTGGGTCTTCTTTTGGGTCATATTAAATTACAATAGAATATACATTTTCCAGGTGAGGAGACAACAAATAAGCAGAGAAAAGTGGGAGCTCTGCTTAAGCAGTCCCTAAAATGCTGCAGTGTTTGTTTTGTGTAAATGTATTTCCTTTTATAACCTACCTGCTTGACACTTCAAACATGCACACACTTTTGAAGAAACAATATCCATATAATTTACTTCCAGAAAAAAGCAATTTCCTGCAAGGCAAAAGCAGGAACAAAATAAAATGGTGCATAAAACCCAAAAATCATAAGCAGGCATGGAACTTTAATATATATATATGTGGTTTCTGCATCTTCTGTTGAAATCCATCCCCACTGAGTAATTTTTATCCTTAGTAAAAATTTAGTCTGGGGCAAGAACTATAAGATGCATACTTGTTTCAGCTGAAATCACAAGTATTTTAAATAGATGGAATGTACAGAGCAGTCTTTGATCAATCATCAGAAATGTACAAGTTCTCTAAGCTCCTTAATACTCTAATAATTGGTTCTGAATTTAAAGTGATAAATAAAATTCTCATTGTTTTGTTCTGTTTTCTTCCCCAGAGATGCCAAGGTTTTCACATTTTCACTCTCACATTTTTAACAAAATAAAGAATATGCAGTTTTGTCTCATCAATTTTTTATTGTTATCTGCATATCCATTATAGTGAAGTATAATGTTGTTCCCAAGGAATTAAGAATACTATCCACATTTACAAGGCAATGAATAAAACACCAAAGCAAGTAGTTTAGCTTGCGTGTAAAAATTCTTGTCATACATGGATGGGATGGCAAATCCAAAAAACCCAATCCCTGCCTAGGCAATGATTGTTTGCAACATGACTGGTTGTAATGCAGACAACAAACAGTTGCATGGAAAGGTCATGCAATGCACAATTGCAATCTACAATTCATCAAAAAATCCTAGATGGAAAAATGCATCTAAATGACACTTAGAAAGTAATGAATGTAGCTTTGTGTTACCAATTCTTACTTACTGCAATTATGTTGGTCATGAAAACAGAATAAATAATTAAAGTAATCAGAATAAAAATCACAAAGTCTGTATTTTAAAATATTTAGCTATTTCTGAAGGAAAATGACATGAATTGTGAAGCTATTCTTTCTGACTTCAAACACAAGTAATTTTGTGGGGACAATACTGGCAACGGAGCTGCTAAGATGCAAATCAAGTTCAAGAGCAAGTTCCTGTAAAAGAATAAAAAAATCCATCACAGAGATAACAAAACTGCTATAATTATACAAAGAGAAACCAAAACACTGTAAACCAAAAGCATTAAAGTGAATATAAATATAAAATACACTGCATACAGAGTAGCACTAGCCAATTTTGCTGGCTTACACATAACCTGTGTATTTGCCAAGGACATCATAAAACATGATGTGGGAACAGAGCTGGACAGGGGGCTTCTCCAGTGCTGCTGTGATTTTCCTTTGATGATGTCTCCAAGATGACTGCTTTGGAACCACACAGTTCCTACCCCTCTGCAGCTTAAAACCTTTCATGACAAAGACATCATTACATGATACTATTTTTAGCACTGAAGTATGTCAAATCAACCTGGCTTTCATCTGTAGTACTGCAGCCAGTCCAAACTCCCTGCCAACATCATCTGTCAAGCAGTACAACCAATAGTGTTCAAACAGTCAGGCAGCCTCCACCCTGCCCCACTTTGGCACCCTGCAGCACCCAAACCCATCTCATGGCCACTGCTCTTGTCACCTCTGCGGAGCAGCAGGGAGAAGGGAGCCACCACCATGGGTGCTTGCCCAGCAGATCAGGCAGAACCAGGTTTTTAAATCCACTCCATGATTCAGCATCATTAAATAAGGGCACAGCAGGTGGACTGTGAGCAGGAGAGCAAGAGGTCATACATGTGGACAACCTACGTTGTGGAGGGACCAGAGAGGTGTCTGCATTTGCTCTTCCTCTGAACAACTCCCCAACAGCCAAGAAGCAAAGGCACAGGCAAGCCCTCACTTCATACACATTTTATACCCATAGATCTGAAAGACACCCAGCAGTTTGCATTTCATTAAAAGAGTCCCATTAAGCAGGCTTAGCAATTTTCTCTTTTAATTGCTTCTAAAAGCAGCTACTCATCTACTGGAAAGCTGCTCTGCAAGGCTGCAGGAATGATTCTGTGCCTTCTATATAAGATATGTATATCTATATTATACAGAGGATCATAAATGCACATTTCAAAAACATATATGGCTATTTTTAAATGTTTTTTCATGCTTTGAAAAAATGCAATATTTCACCTATTTCATATATCCAGAAATCTAAAATCCAGTAATTTCATGGTAAAATGTCCAGGGTTCGATTTGTTTGTGCACTTTCAGTGACTAAAAGAGCTAACTCATAAATAAATGAAACAGAAAAAAAAAAAAAGAAAAATAATCTGCATAAATGGAGAGACAATGTTTAATCTTCCAGGTGTTTAAAGAACCAGAAAATGGAATATTACAACATGACAGCAGCCTGCCAATCCAGTGAAATAATCAGTATCTTTTACTAAATTTCAAACACTGCTAAAGCTAATTTCCAAGCTGATGAAAAAGCTCCTTCAGAATTGGAAAAAGTTGGCCTCAACCAGTCAGAAATCCTGTTTTATTGTAAAAAAGCACATTCAGCTTGAAATAACATCTCTGCATATAGGGAGGCAGACCTGTAACCCTGAATCAAATCTACCGCCTTTTTGAAGAATTGCATTCACAAAACCCCCCAAAATTTAGAATTTCTTTAATGGTTCCTTCACAATCCAATCCAGTACTGATTTTAAAAACATCCTCAAATTGTAAGAGAAAAACATTACAATTTTTATAGGGTTTCTTTCAACTGTGCACGAGCTCAAGTACTCACTAAACACAGACAGGAGAACTTCCCAACCAGCTCTAAACAAAATTATTTTCCTCATCACTTTGTTGCCATGGTAACTCTTGTCTGTGGGGTCAGAGGAAAAGCCAAATGCCTTTCTATTTCAGCAGCTGATGTTAGGAGGGCTTGCCCAGAGTTATGTTCAATACAAATGAATCTGTGTCCTGTGCTCCTGGGCAGGAGTTGGAGCTGCCTGGTCTCTGCCTCCAGCCTGTCCAGAGGATGATGGCAGGAGTAAGTCCTGGTAGTTCACACCCTTCGTAGGATGATAGGATCCTTCAGGAGGTCTCCATTCCAACCTGCTGCCCAAAGCTGCAAGATCAGGGCTATATCCAAGAAAAGCTCCAAGGATGGGAATGGCACAACCTCTGAGTAACCTTCTCCACTGTTTGGCTTCTCATGGTGCAAAAGTTTTCTGAGCATTCATTCTGAGCCTCTCTTGTTCGAGTCTGTGTCTGTGTCTCTCTTCCCCCTGCCGTGCACCACCGTGCAGTGTCCATCTGTCCCTGCCCTGCCCGTGGGTGCCAGCAGGCTGACAGGGGGACACCTCCCAGCCTAGCCTAGCATGGCTCTGCAGGTGCAGCCACACTTTCCTCTCACAAAATATAACAGGAGAAGCAAGAGGATGTGTGAAAATACACCTCTGGATGATTTCCAAAGCCACAAAACGGTGGAAATAATTTCCTAACTTCTTAAAAACAGTGAAAACTTTAGAAGTTGAGCTCAAAAGGCACCCAGCCCTGAAAGAGCAAAGCTGCCTCCAGTTTGAGCTGAGCGCCCTGAAGTGGTTCGGTGAAAAATCTCCAGGCCTTATTTTTTTGATATCTGTAATTTTTGCTTTCAAAGTGCTTGTATATAGTTCATTTAAAGAAGATAAGTGATTCTCTTTCCTTCTTTCCACCTCATTTTTCCATTACACCTGACAGCCTGCCTCAGACTGGTTACCCAAACAGCAGCTTTCCAACCCGGGAGACACGGGGCGGGTACATGAGAACACATACATATGTCCATGCAGCACTCGTGCATCAATAATCAGTCACTAAAATCCACCAGGGTGACAACTGAAAATAAACTCAGTGAGCCTAAACTATCTGTATTTATGCAGACATAAGAATGAAGGGAGGTTGTGCTGGATGAAATGTTCATGTAGCACCATAGCCAGCAGTGGGTGAATAAGGTGAGAGAACTGGGTGATTATGCAAAGAGAATTATACTACTTATCAGCCATCTAGAAGTTAGGGATTTAAGAGTCTTCTATCCACCATATTCAGGGATCTTGATGGATTTTTCTTCCATGACCTCTCCAATGCTTTTTGAACCCGTGATATGCAGAGCAATCTGTTAAAATGAGTTCTACAATTTATTTATGACATATGCAGAAGAAAACTTCATTTATTTTAAGCTGCTGCATGATGGCCACTTTGGGTGTTCCGTAGTTCCTGCACAACAAAATCCAGCAAATTCCAGACTCCTAATTACCTTTGACTCATTCAAAATGGTCTCATCTCTCTTTCTGAGTCATCTCTCTCCCAAGGTAATCAAGTTGCACTTACACAGCTGCTGTTCTCTGTCTCTCATCTTTTTTGTTCTCATTCTTTGTATCTTTCCCATACCTGTTAGACACATATTTGAGATGAGGAATATGTGCAAATATAGTGCAGATGAGCTATAGGATTTTACAATGACATTGTAAAATGTGGTCTCTTTATTTCCTCTTGTTTTCTAACATTGTGGTTACCATTAAATTCCAAAGAATATAGAATGGACTCTACAATTTTGACCTCAAAATTGCAACCACTGAGAAAACAGAGCTATTTCCCTAACATGGAATCCTGAACATGGTACATATCTGCTCCGAAGAAAATGTAAGGAAAATCCAGAAAACGATAATGTCATGATCTGATCATAGAAGCTGTAAAGTTAGTTACTTTACAAGTTAGATGGGAAACTTGTTTAGTTTGGATCAGTAATGATTTCAGAAAATCACAACACAAAAGCCTGCAGACAGATTTAATATAAATGTGCTTTATTGCAGAGAAGTTACATTATTTACATGCTGCAACACATTACAACATAAATCTATCAAGTATTTCATGGTGGATGCTGTTGGTTGCCAGATAACATTGTCATAAGAACCACATTATAAAGTGAAGAGACTTACAGCTTTATATACTCTACAACTTGGAGTAGCTAAAATTTTAAAAGTCAAAGGCAGTGTTTGCTCAGGCCTGCCTGTTGTCATATGCATGCAAAAGCCTAAGGAGAGCAAATATAAACGTCTTGTCTGGTTTCAGGTCTATGATGCCACCAAAGCTGATGATAGGTGTGTACTGATTTATATTTTAAAGCGCATAATCTTGCATAAATTATACAAGTCTAATAAGATTGGTATAAATCTAATAATTTGTAAACCATGGCTTAGAAATAAAGGAGAAATGCAGCTTGCACATGCATTTAGAAGGACAACCTAGCAAATGTTTGTGACCTTCATGTTTATTGTCTTCTCTCTTAACAGATCTGCTAGAAAACATCTTTAGAACATCTTGACTCTAGAGTTGCACTTCTCTTGGCTGAACAATGACAATGAAATTCCAGAAAAAGACACCTAAGCAATCTAGTCAATATATGCTGGTGGAGAAAAACCTATGAAATACAAAACATTTATGTCTAACTTAGTATGTCTTCATTAAGCAATGCTTCTAGCAGCATCATAGTGAAATAGTTGAGTGAAGTTTGGCCCCACATTTTCTTAAATGTGAAATAATTTAAGTCCCAATTGAATCTGTAGCCCAAAGATCAGTTACTTAATAAACTGGGGAAAGCCTTGTTTGTTTTTTAAAGGAAAGTTTTCCAATTGTGTCAGTCTTAGGGGATGTGACTACAATGAGCCTAAAGAACCACAACAGACAGTTTTTAAGAAGTGAGGGAAAGGGTCAAGACAAAAGAAATCTAAACCAAACGAGAATATAGAAGCCAATACCTTCCCTGGTTAATGAGCCATTGCTTTTTGCTTGCTGTGCAGCTGGGCTGTTTTACACCAGCCAAGGAGTGGGCTTTGTTTCTGTGTTTCTAATGAAGTTATCTTTTGAAAAAGAAAGAAAGGGAAACTAAAGGGCAAAGAAACGGAGCAAGTACAGATATATAGCGGTGGCACAGACACAGTCATGCACGAAGGGCTTGATCCTGCCAGGAGTGCAAGGGGCAGTGGCACTGTGCAGACACCCTGCTGACGTGGATCCCCTCATCCCCTCAGCACCCCCACACGGCTCCTGCAGAGCAGGCTTGGGCAGTGTGGCCTTGCTCAGCTCCGAGGTAAAGGATGGAGGGGCAGATGAGCAAGGGCACGAGGGCTGGTGTCTGTTCCTTGCAACCATCTGTCTCCCAGAGGCAGTGAGTACATACAGATATCTCCTTCCATGATCCCTCCGTGGATGCCCGTTCTAACCTCACAGTCGGGCTCCTGGAAATGAGCCAGGGCAGCCTGCCATGAGCTGTCCCCCATCCCAATCCCAAAAACCACTGCTGAGGCTGCAGAACTTCCCTTCAACGATAGGAGAGGTGTGAGATGGTCACCATTTCAGCAAGTTTAAAATTGTGTATTTCTCTGCACACAGGGTCAGTGTGTCCTTGGAGGCCTCCCAGAAAGCTCTGTTCCTAGGATAGACTTCTTCCCATGGAAATACAGTGTTATTTTCTCTCAGGAAAGCTGATTAAGTCCTACTGAAGCTGACAAGACAAGTTACAGACAAATTCCATGAGTGTCTGGGACTGGGAAGGGAGAATCTGAGCACACCAGGTCTAATCTCAACTCTTTCCCACTCTGAGGACAGAGCTGGATTAGGGCTGCACATAGGATGCCAGTGGCACTGTGTATGCAAAAGCACCCAGACTCCTACACCTGACTCCCTTTCATGGGTGGAACAGGGATTCTGGGTTGAAGGGTCCCAGTCAGATCTCCTAGACCATACTTATGCCCTGCAGAAGAGGGATGGGAGAGTCAGACAAGCCTAGGGTAGTGAAGACCTAAGTCAGCACATTCCCATGGTGGAACTGAGCACTATCCTGGATAACCAGGTTGGCTGGGGCAGTTCAGTCAGTTAATCTGGACCTAAGGAGCAGAATTTACAAGTGAGGTAACATGTTTAGGCAGCACCAAGACCTGAGTCAACTTGTCCCCAACTGGCTCAGGTGTTGGCACATTCCAGGTTTGGGCTTAGCAGCGGCAGTAGGAAAATCAGATCCATCTTGATCTGTTAGTCTAGACATGCCCATAGACTCCTCTCCTTTTTAAAGGACAGAAAAAGTCCTCCTCGTGCTCAGGTTGTCTAAGTCCCTCTGCTCATTACATTTTCTCTTGAGCCACTTTTTCTATGATGCCACAAAAATCAGTTTATACTACATACGTGTATGTGCATGTGTGTATTAGATATGACATTTATATATATATATATTAAACATATATAAATATCTATTTTTATATATATTATGTATATATTAAACAACACATTCTATTCAGTCATCCACATTTCATGTTCTTCCACCGAATCCCATCACTTCTCTCAAATTGCACAAGTTCTTTAGGCCTGAGCTGTCTTTGTTTTGGAGTACACTACATAAAGCCAATTCCTGTGAACAGCACTTTCCTGGGACTGCATTGAGATGGCTGGGGCTGTTTCATTGCTACTGATACTCCTCAGAAGCATTCAACATGTCCTCAGGCCCTGATGGTGAACTGTCACTGAGACTCACAGTTGTGAATGGGCCACCTCTGAATTAAGCTCATATGCGCAGTGAGGACTGTAGCTATTGCTGAAAAGTAGCACTGTATCAAACACTAACTTGTACTGTAAATGTACATACAAATTTTTAAAAAGTCAAAGCATTTTGGAGAGTTGGAGAGAGATGCCATAATTTCTGTTCCCAGTATCGCTAAAATTTGCGTATATGGGGGAAGAGTAATATTTTGGAGTTCTCTCCTCACTCCAAGAGCCAATTTTTTGAGGTTTGCCAACAGGGATAAACAGTATAGTGTTATTCCATAAATAAAATGTCTCCAAGAGCTGTCTGGTATTAGTAAAACATGTGGTCATTTCTGGGGTATATTTATTGTCATTCTTGCTTGTCTTATTTAACAGGATAGGTTCAGTATGAAATACTGAACAAGATCATCACCATCAATGTTTAAAGTAAGATTTCTTGTCTCTTAGATGATATTTTCCAATTAGTAACAAAAAACTCAGATGTTGTCCTAGGATTTACCAGTATATGCAGCCAAGATGACCGAATTTCCACTATTAACAAAGTCTACGAGCATAAACAGGGAAGTGCATAACTTACTGCATATAAACCCCTGAATAATACAGTACCAAACTATAAACATAAATAACAGAGAGTAAAAAAAAAAAAATCCCTATATAAATCACAGGAAAGAAAAAAATTAATCTCCAATGCCCAAAAGAATTTCCCAATATGAATTACAGCTTCCATAGCCAATGAAAGATTACTGCAATTCCACATATAAACAAAAAGGTCTACAGCAGGTATTTTAACTTGCAATTAGGAGACAGTATCTGCAGATTGCATAAATATGTTGTTGTGTCACATAATATCAAAGATATTTGCAAAAATTATACCATTTGGAATGCTTTAATATGAGACACAACAATGTACTTAAACATACAGTAATAAGAAAATGAAAGCAATCATTTTATAAAATATTTTTGGGATGCATTGAGTTAGCAGTGCTATTTAGATTAAATATGTAAAGTGAAAAGTCATCACTTTAATAAGCTGCTCGTTGATACCCCTTTTTGCCATCAGGACATTTTCTGTGTCCCACTTCTGCTGGATCTTTAAAGTCCCAAGGGCAAGTTACAGCCAGTTATGACATCCAGAAATAATTTGTTTAAGATCTACACTGTGCGTTTGTTATCATCTCATTAGTTTTTCTTTTAAAACAGAATTGATTTCATAAAGGCAGATTTCTTTCATTGACACAGTAAAATCCTTGGAGCAGGGACCATATTCTGGGCACTGCTAATCACATTGTTGGCACTCAACATATAAATAATAACAACAATAACAATAATTTACTTTGCTTAACTCCTACTTATTTGTAGTGCAGATTGCCTTGATTTAAGTGATGCTCCTTAGGAATTTTCAGATCCTTTTGGCCCAAGTCCCCTCTGTCTTTCCTGTTGTCTGTCTTCTCACTGTTGCTACTCTCCTCAGTCCGAAAGCCTCTTATTTTCGAGGTGCTGCTGTTTTATTTGCACTTATAGCAGAGGTGTTCAATAAAGCTACACTTCTTTCTGGTTTTGGTAAATCTGCTGTATCATACTCCCAAGGGCAGACTTCAGCTCGAGATGCTAAAGGTTGCTGTAGGTAACTACTTGGCTTATGGGAGTTAGATGAAAGCACATTTCCCTCAGAAGAGGTAATTTTTTTTTGTTCAGCCAATTTATTGAGGTTTTCCTTTTCTGCTGTTTTCTGGGGCAGCTCCTCCCGCTCCCCAGAACGGGTATTAGGTGTATACCTATTAATATTCTCACACTTCAGCCCAGGAGAGAACTGGGACTTGGAATTTGACTGATTTTTCTCATTTTCAAAGATCTGCTGCTCTTGTGTCTCCTGAGTGGCTGCTTCCACCTTCTCTGAGCTCTTTTGATTCGACTGTTGGTACCCCTCAGGTGTCTTCAGCTTAGGATGAGTCTTCCCCTTTGGCTGGGAAGGGTGGTTTTTCTCTGGCTCTGAGGAAGCAATAGACACATGTTTTTGAGCTTTAGAGTCAAAAGGCACAGGACCAGGAATTTGGTCATATATCTCCCAAGGACAAACTTCTCCTATGTCGAAATTGTCCTTGTGCAGAGACTTACCTGGGCCTGTGTCTGGATTTGCAGGTGTTTGACTAACCCTTTGTTGTTTAATAATTCCAGATTTATGGGTTTTCTTTGTTTCCTCAGACTGGGTAGAGTTTTTCCTGTGGGAGTCCTTATGTTCCCCTTTATCAGAGGCTGAGTGCTTTTTGTTGGCCTCCTTACTCTTCTGATGAGATTTATGAGATTTAGTGCTTTCTTCTAGACTTTGTGTTTTACCCGTTAGTCCCAGAGTCTTTTCCTTGGCACTAGCAATAACACTGAGGGATTTTTGTAACACAGATGTTCTTGGATGCAGAGGCTTCTTATCGGCACTTAAATTATGTGCACTTACTGATTTGCACACCAAAGGGACCGATTCAGTGGAGACAGCTTCAACTTTTTCAGGAGCATTTTTGGTTAATTTGTCACCATTCAAGGAGTCCAGAAGTGTCTTCTCAGCAGCTATAACTTCTGCACTTTCTGTGGTTAAGCCATTTGGTTCTTCTGTTTGATCCCTAACATGATCGTAAGTGCTGTGGGACTTTTTTAAGGAAAAGACTCTGTTTTTCAGTGTCTCTTCTTTTGGCTTTGCAGAACTTGTGGAATCTGGTGGGTTTTTCTTCAGTGTGGCCAAGTTCTTCACAGCACTGTGCTCCATCAGGTCCTTCTCGTCCCTGGAGCACTGCCTGGTGACTGTCTCAGGGATTTCTGTAATGCGCCGCATTATTGAGCGCCCCAAGCCCTTTTTAGAGCACCTTTTTTTCTGGAGATGGGGATTATTAGCAATCATCTTTTTCCTTTTATAGATTTCCAGCTGAGCATATAGTTTCTTCAACTCATCCTGCAGAGCAAAGCGAATGGCAAAAATAATATTTATGCAGTGAGTACAGTCAAACAAGCAGCCTGATGAATGCAAGACCTATTGCTCTAAAAAGGGCATTAAACTCTTTTCACTGTCTTTTCTAATTCTTGAATATGCCATTTCTCCATCAACTCAGATCCCATTTTTTTCCACTTTAAAGAGAAGTTCAACTCTAGTTCACAAACATGCCAGTTTCCACAGCATGCACATTTCATATTAATTTATGCTGATTCAGATTTCACAATGCTGACGTGTATGCTTTCCTGCTGAACTCCATAGCTGTCTTTTGTTCTCATAACATAATGTAAAATAAGAATAACCATTTCCTCCATTAATCAAGTTTTAAAAAATTTATCTTTATAGGTATGTATGCTTATATATATATGACATACAAATGACTAATTAAACTGAAACCAAAAGCTGTTGGCACTTCAAGGTAATTAAAAGAATCTATGTAAACTGAGTAACAGCTCTTGCTGAGGATAATTCCTCCTCCTTAGCCACCACTATGACTTTTACTACAACTAGTAATGCAGCATCTCTTCACACTAGTAAATGCTTCCCATGAGAGTTTACACAACCTGTTACCACAATCATTAAAGATCTAAGTTGGCATTTTTCAGTTGATATCTGCAAAGAGAAACAAATGCATGCAACTTGGAGTTTTCTTGTAGGAAAAAGTGTTCTTGAAAATGAATGCTATTTAAATGAATGATATGTACCCGAATATCTTCAGGATCCAAACTGTGTTCACTCCATGCTGAGTTGATACTGCTGTTCAGATAGGATCCAGACCGACCCATATCAAGCTCATCTTCATAAGCTTCTGTAGCTATATCATCTCTTGGGTTATTGCTTGAATGTGAAAACTGCAATAAGTATTCACAAAAAATACGTTGCCATGAGTGCAAAAGTTTACTTCAACATCAGCATAAGAGCCTACAACAGTTTCTATGGTACAATGACCCTTCTATAGATTTGATGTGATTCTCAAACTCAAAACATTACTGTAAGCTTCACTGGCTTAAGTAGTGTCCTATAGAGTCTCAGTATTGTATGGAAGGAACTCTTATTAATGATGGCTTAACTTGATAGATTTGCACAAGGAAAAAAAATCCTACTTATTTTGATACTTGTTTGAACCTCTTTAAATGCCATTTCCATTAAGCTGGCATGAAAATAGACTTTCAGACATTATTTCTGATTAGGTTGCTAGAACAGTAAGACACTATTTTATACAACATACATCTTAATAATCCTGCAGAAAGCAATTTTCCTATTTTAGAACCTAACCTGAAAAAGAAGGCATAAAGTGGAAAAAAAAAGAAAAACAATAAAAGGAAGAAAAAAAAAGAAAGTAATGAAAAAGTAGACAACTTTTTTCTTCTATGTTTCACCAAATCCTTGAATCACGAGTTGGAGTGAGGCTGTCATTATTGTATTGCTCCTATTGATTCACTCATCTGAAGTTACCATTGTCCACATAGTCATCTGTCTTCAGGACCTTATGAATAGAACTAAACCTTGTGAATCTTAATTCTCTGAATTCTTTGATATGTTGGAAGAAAAGTCTGTGCAGCATAAGATGGATAATAAGCTAAAAATGAAAATGTTGATCAGTAGTTATGAACCAGCTTCAGAAAGGCCAACAAATTTTCTAGGCTAGTTTAGAAAGACACCACTGAAGATATGTAATAAAGAAAACTAATATAAACTAGAAAATATAAGATTATTGCTAAAGACCAGAAAAGTAATTTAAAATTAAACAAGGTTATGCAGTATTAAGGCTGCATCAATGAGTCCCTTGTTATGACTGTTCAATGTACATATATTTGACAGTCACCAACATACCCATGTTCTGACAACAGGGTCATGGCAGGAACAGCAGCTTCCTTAACCTGAAAATTCTGTCAACCTGAACTGCTTAATGCTCCTTCTTCATATGTAGCTTTCACTTTCACTGCTATTTTGACTCTTGAGCTTTTGATTAACATGATTAGTCATTTCAAAACCCATTGGAAAGTCATTCCTCTTGCTGGGCTACTGTCCTAAGAAGGAAGTTTGGGGACTGTTGCTGGGGACAGGAGGAGCTGCCTGCAGATCTCCTGTCCCTGATGAGAGACACTGGGGCAGTGCTCCCAGGAGGTGTCTGTGCTGCAGACTGGGGGCTTTCTCTGCTCTTCCCTGACTCCTGCCCCCACACACCTCTCTTGGCACCCAGCACCACTCCTGGCCCCCTGTCATGGCCATGTCTCCTCCCAGTGTGCAGCATCTGTCTGACCCAGGCTCTGACTTGCAAAGGGTTCTCCTTTCTCAGCCTGTAACTGCCTGGTTAAAAGCCCTACCCCAAAACTAGTCCAGCCTCCTGATTCCAGGGTTTCTATGCCCTTGCCTAAATTCTTTGGCTAACTCTGGCAGCAGCATAGTCACACAAACACCTAAAAAAAAAAAAGCACAGTTATGTAGGATTCTTTCCCTCTTGTATTAATCACATCAACATTTTAAGTACTTTAAACTCCTGGAATTTTGGAAACTGAGTGAAAGAAACTTTGAAAATGTATACTATTTAAAAATAAAAATAATACAGCATTCATGGTCAAGTAGCCAAATTTTACATCCTCCTTTTCTATCAGTTGCTGCTAGATTTACACAGAATTGCTTCTGCATGACAACATTTATCTTTCTCAGTCTTTGCAAAAGAGAAGAGACAGCAGACTCAAATACCTTAGGGATCAGAAGTAGCCCAACAGTGACTGTCACAGTCAAATGTGTATGTGCAAAAAACAGCATCAGCATCCAGTCAGACTGAAGTCTTGAAGCAAGAATGAATCTGAAAATAGAATTCAGGGTTGCAATTCACTGCATTTCTCCAGTGCATTAGATTTAATATCTTTAGTATTCCTTAGGTTTTTTTTTTCCTGAATGGCCAAACACAACTGTTTTTTTTTCTGTACTGCTTTCATACAGACTAAAACTTATATCCACATGCTTTCCCTATATGCTAAAATTTTGAAACAACTCTGAAAAAAAACAAATCAACAAACCAAAATATAAAAAGAAACAACAGACCTTAAATTATACTGCTTATTCCATCTTTCTCAGTCTATTGAGCTGTCTTTTTGTTTTGTGTATATTGTCACAGTCTCTTTGGCTTGAGTAATGGCAGCTTACATACATTAAGGAGCTGAAGGGATGTTTTTAGGTTTAGCACATGTACCATGATGAATTGCAGTGCACTTTATAAACACAGGATGTCCACAGATCACAGCTACCGAGCACAGCTGATAAGCCATCCAAGGGAGAACTGAACTGAAAAGCTTTTTAGCAGGGAGCAGAGAAATGGTCTTTATTGCAGGACCACCCAACCCACTGCTGCAGGGTCCAAGAGCCTGTGAGTGCTTGGGAATGAGTGGTTGAACTTCTCAAACAAAACAGTTCCTTGCTGAGCTTTTAAAGGAGTGGTAGAACAAGCAGTGCAGTTAAAGCTGAAGCATGCTTGGCTTGTCTGCTCTAGTGAGCTCCCAAAGACAGAAGCAGTAAGCAGTGCAACGGATGAATGGATGTACTGCTGGCTTGCAATTTCCAGGTTTACAAAAATCATTCAGATAGAAATGACATTTGCAACTTATCCAAGTTCACAGACGCACGTTTTGAAGAAGCTTTTGTAAACAGAAATAGTGTGGCATGAAACACTGGCTTACACGCTGTAATAATACAGTCATAATTACTTGTTTAATAATTTGTAAATGCAGTGTTTTATGAACACAACAAAATATTCCAATTAATTACTTCCTAGAGAGATGCTGCTTCAGGCTGTGCAGGAATATGAGGGGGGTCAGGCCTGAGATTTAGCAAACTGAACACAACCGAACTGATGAAGATGACATGAGAAACTGATGTAACAAATAACAGAGCAAAAAGTGAACAGAAGTTACAGACAGTGCTGTAAGGGATAGCAAGATTTCCCAGGTGGTTAATAGGCAGTCATTTGAAAGATGGCCCAACCTCACAGGTAGTGAAGGACCTTTGAGGGAGCAGAACTTGCAAGGTCAGTGGCACTGATGTAATCATATCAGCAACAGCAGATAAGATTGTGATTACCTAGCTAATGGCATCACAAAGGCCAAATTTGAGTACAGACATAGCACAACTGTGACCAATAGGAAAAAAATAAAGAGGGTGGGTCGTTTATTTGGCAGAAGACAAGGACTGGGACAGATAGGGGATAAGGCAGGTGGGGGGATAAAATAGCTGGTGACATGGAAACAACTTGTCACTGAGCTCTGTACCTGATGTATCTCCCATCTCCTCCTTAAATCCTTCTCATGTGTGATACCACTCTCTCCATGGTGCATGTGTGCATGTGCAGTTGATGAACAAACCTCAGGCTGCACGTGGCTGGCCGCCCCTGGGAAGACCCAAAGTGCCAGCCCAGGCCCAGCTGCAGAGGAGGAACTGGACCAGGCTGTGTGTGTTGGACCTGCACTGGCCCCTGTGGCCAGCCAGGTGCTGGGTGACTGCCCCAACATGGATTTGCTCAGCCTGCAATGGAACCAGCAGCAGCCAGATCCATCAGGCAGATGAGAAAGAATCCATGTCCTGATGGCCACTGGATTTGATTAACCCTTAACAGATCCAATCCTCAGATTCTGTGAAGGCTTTTTTGCTTGCTTTATGCTCGAGACCTTGACTGATTAAGGTATCCATGCCTCTGAATGCAAAATTGTATTTTAGTAGCCATTCAGCCCTAGCAAAGATAAGATTTCTATTTGAATGAGGTTTTTTTCCCTATACATTTTGGGTTTCTCAGTAATAAAAGAGAAAGAGCAATGCATGAATTTAATATTACGCTGATCTGAAGATAATCCAGAATCCTCTGTTTCAGAAATGGGAATACTTTGAAAGGAAGTTTCAAAGGAAAACAAAATGCAAACAGTTCAAGGTTTTATTTAGTGCTTGCATCAATCTTCTATGAGCTCTGGGAGTTTTCAAACTGGATGGCTGCCTTGTAGGCTTCAGTACTTTCAACTTCATGACAATTCAGGTATGTCATATAAATCTAAGTTTCACATTTCTACCCTTTCAGTTTCATCCAGATGGAAGCAAAAAAAAAGAAAAAAAAAAAGGATTAAGAGATGTAGAGATGTGCATGCAGAAATGGACATCATCTCAGGAGGGATCGTGTACATTTTTTTCAATCTTATCTAGAAACACTACACAATATTTCTTCAGCAAACCAGCATATATCAGACAGATGGGAAAGAATCAATAAAAAATATAAATTAAAAAAAAAAGGAAAAGAAGGAAGAATAGGCTCAGCAGACCTTAGGCTGCAGGCAAAGGATTGTCAATAAGACAAACTGAAAGCCTTAATCCCTTTCTGTCTCCTTCATAAGGTATGTATTAAAATGCCACATTTTCCCCTTTTCTCCCTCTCTTTCATCCAAGGTTACTTGCCTCCTGTTCTATTGTTAAAAGAAATTTGCAGCCCATAAAATAGCTCTGAACTGTATCTTCTAACATGGCTCAACACACAGTTTAGGCATATAAATTAATGGGGGAAAAATTGACTGAGAAGCCACCATATTGGTTATAATGAACTCAAAAGTATTGTAAGTGAATTTTCCATCTATCAGGAAATTAAAAAAGAATGTTTCAATCAAATACAGATTTTAAACATTAACTTTGCAGATGTTTGTGTTAGGGAATATAGATTTTGAGTGTATGTGGGTGTTGAGATACAGGGTTAGAAGAAGGGGAAGGGAAACAAATGGCATACCTGAAAATGCAGTGAACTGTATAACAATGATAAGAGAAAAGAGCACCAGGAAGGAACAAAGATGAAGGATTTGCTTTGCTGATGTTTACTCAGAAAAAAACCACAAAAGCACAAATCAAGAAGACAAGGAGAAATGTTAGTGCCAAGACAGACTAAGGAACAGAGAAGAGTATTTGAAGACTGTCAATGAAGCAATGCAAAAAAAAAAAAAAAGAAAAAAAATCTTAGTAGATAAGGTCTGTTAGGAGGCAAAAGAAGGTGTGAGAATGTCAGAATAAAGTCTTAAGAGGTTTTACAGGATGAGATGAAACTCGTATTATCTTGCTCTTTTGCATTTTCTAGGACCAATTTGTTTTTACAGGGTACTCTGTAGGAAAGCCAGATTTAGTAAATTTTCATGTAGCTCTAGCAAAGACCCTTATTTATTTGTTACTACCCAAATAATTTACAAGCATGAAATGTAAAACTCATTATAAATTTTAGAAGAAACATGGGCTTTATATTACTGCTACAGCATCATATGTATAACAACTTTTTTATGTCAGCATATAAAACACTATGCTTCATGCCCAAACCAGTACAATAATCTTAACACATAGATGCAGCTCACCAATCTGTTACACACCAGCAAAAGTTATACAAACCAACATTCTTACCTGCTGTTTTTCTAGGGATACAAAACAGTGAGTGGTGTGTAGATGACTAAAAACAGACTGTTGTTTTGCTATACCTAATTTCTCATATATACTGAACTTTGATCCAAGAAAATATCACCTAAGTACACTGAAAAAACCCTAATTATAAAATTACATATTCTTGAATCCCATGGGAACAGTTTTAAGTTTAGTAAGCACTTAATTTGTGGAAACAAATATTTATAAGACTCTCCAGTATGCATCCTATCCCATTCACTCAGTCTAAGTTGTACTACATGAAACCTGAAAGATAAATGGTTAATTGCTAGATCTACAGATCACTTGCCTAATTGTATGGAATATAGCAGAGATAATGAGCTCATTGTGAACTGCAACAGCCATATAACGTGGCTCATGAAATGCTGATGGGACTGTCCGCACTGCATAGCAGAGATAAACACCCCACAAGAGGAATAAAAATTCAGCTGTGAGAAGAACAAAAAGAAATAATTTGCAATTAGTTTTATAGCTGGAAGGAAATTTGAAGCACTACAGTATCTTCTGTATGTGTGAGTATCTATGCAAAGACAATACACAAGTATATAAGTACACACATAGCATTCAAACTCTTTTGGATATTGTCACTGTACATGATATCTTTGGTTTTAATTTTACACATACATTTTCCAGATCAGGAATCTTTGCATTCATGGTATTTCAGTTTTTCAATTGACAAACTTTGACACAATGTCTAAAATTTCTTGCTTGTTTTTATAATTGGTACTACAGAAGTCTGACATCACTTTAAATAACAAGTATTTTTAATTGTAGCTCTGGTTCTTGTTACAGAGGCAGATATGGTGCTACTACCAGACTAAATGCTTTTTAAGACAACACTTTCATTTCAAAGGTTTATAACTTAGATAAAACAATATATTTTGTGTTTAAAAAATTCTTCTGTTCATGATAGTTAATTCTGCTGGTACCCATAATACAACGAGTCACTTCTGAGGGTCTAATGCACTTAAAACAAATGACGTATTTCTGTTAGGAGAAAAATGAGTAAAGGAAGAAAGGAGAAAAAGTAGGGTGTCTGGATCAGCCCAACTATTCAGTTAAAGATTTCTCATCTGCAGCCACCAATACGCTGACTTCAGCTTCCAGTGGACAGCCTGATGTGACATCATTTTGATGTTTATAGGAATGAAGAGATTTCTTAGCCACCTTGAAAAAACTCCCAGAAAAAAAACCCTACAGCTCTGTCATGTAGTTATGAATAGAGCTAGTGCCAGTCTCTCTTGCTTTGCAGTCTGGGTTGACAGTGGCTGGAAGTGTTTGCCACCCAGCAATGTCCAGTTCCATGTTAGACCCCTGCAATGCCAGCACTGCTCCAGACCAGCTTCAGAAACTGTGATCCCATTTTACTCATACACTGCTTTTGTCTTGTTGAATTTTTGCAATAAAAACTACAATTAAATGCAGTATAATAGAAAATTAATTTTTCTTCAGACTTATTTTTGCCAATAATTTTTCTATACTGTAACTAAACCTGGTGATCAGTGACATCACCCTATGGAAGTGATCAGCAAATAATTACTGGTCTGGTTTCAGTAATGACACAAATGCTTGTGAACCCCACCATTAAGAGCAGACTAAAATATAACATCAGCACTGGGTATCTCATTAGAACAGGTCCTCCAGTTCCTCCACTTTTAGGAGTCCACGACTGCTGTAACTTACCTATTATATATTGTTAGATCATTTTGAAACTTCTAATTTCGCTATTAATTCCAGCTAAAATCAATAAGAGACAAGTCAGGATAAAATGAATTCGTTTACATAGAAGTGTCTGTGCTAGGACAAGAGTTCAGTTTGAACTCTGAATAACGCTTTGTACATTTCTTAATGAAAAATACATGCCCTATCTCCAAGATCATAACTTGTACTGGAACACATCCTTCATACACCCAGCAGCTTCACCAGTTACATAAACCCAAACATCTGAAGGGGAATAATTCATCCATACTGCTGGTTTTGTGTTCTTCCTCACCAAATCCTAACAATAATAGACTTTTTGATCTTTTGACTAAATAATAGTATGATTTGAGGTCTCACTGAGTGTCAAAATGAAAAAAATCTTGGTATGAATCTTCTAAGACTGTATGTCCCAGCCTGGTTTTGAGCTCAACATGCAGGTATGTTTTTCCCAAATTACTCCTACACTTGGGTAAACTGGCTGCTACTTCCATTTAATTTCTAGAAAATTAGCTATGCTATAAATGAAATCTATCATTCTGGTTTCTTAAAAACTCCTGCACAGAATGACTTACCAAGCCATCTCGATCCTGAAATCTTTCCTGAACAAGTGGAACACAAATTTGGCTTCAATAAAATAAGAATAAAAGTTTTTTTACAAATCTTAGCTTTTTTTATTTTCTTTAGGTAGTTGCCTCACATATGCAGAATCACGGCACTGAAATGTATTGTTCTTCAAATGACTGCAATTTATTGCTTTAATTGCTCCATACTGACTCAGAAGAAATTGAAAAGCAGAACATTGTTAGAATTAGGCTGCTAAATCCAGACCACTATATCTTACTGCCCTGTCTTCTACAGAAATCCTCCATACTAACACTGCTCAGCAGGGCTCCTCTAACACGCCAGATGATGCCTATTTCCTCACATTTTGCCTTTCATCCAAACTTTCCCTGCTCCCCAACATGAGCAGCAGAACTGAATAGATGAGTTAATTGTGAAATAACAGGCACACTGCACAAAACTACCCATGGTCTGTTCTTCTTCCTCTTTCTCAGCTGAAGCAAGAAGACCCCCAAGTTTCTTTCTGAATGAAAATCTAAATTACAAGTGCTAACAGAGGTTGAGAGTTTGAAAAGGTTTGGCTTTCAAAGAAATAAAAATACCCATGTAAAATTTCATGTGCTGAAGGTATTCTTATTTGAACTAAAGAGTGAGGGCCAAATTTTGCTTACTTTTAGAAGAAAAAATAAAAACCCTTACAACCCAAACATTTCAATTAGCTGGGCTAAGTAGGAAGGCAGGTAGCATCTGATCTCCAGATGTGATTAATTCTGAAAACTTCAGTTTGCAGTTTCACAATCACAGTTACAAGGTGTTCTCAAGACAAGCGGCAATTTCAAAATGTTAATAAACTGCAGCATACCAGTAGTTTGTACCATTCAGTGCATAATGCTTTTAGAAAAGCTTTACATTTCGAGCAGAGTTGGCACTTCTGTCTGCAGATAATAATTACTGTGACATCTGGTACAGAACACAAATATGGAAGAGCTCTTAAAACATAAGGTAAAATAACAGAGTTCCTTTACTTGCTAAGTCCAACATTACAATAATTTCATCAGCAATGACAAAACAAAACAGACTGATAGAAAACCAATTTATTATCTAAACCACTAATTAAACAGCCTAAATGTATCATGTAAAAGCTGTGTTTGGAGGCTAAGTCAAGTTCCTGTAATTAGCTACAGACTGTTAGTGCAATCTGCAACAAAAAATCTGAAGGTGTTATAAATTTTTGCTGTATTGTTTTCCTACATGGCCTTTTTATTTTCTCAATATGAAGTAAGGTAAGATATTAATGTATCTATTGCTCCAATGAATAATAAAGATATAACTAACAATAGATAGATAGATAGATAGATAGATAGATAGATAGATAGATAGATAGATAGCTAATTTAGTACATCTGGCCACTATGCAGCAAGGTTCTAATGTACAATTAATCTCTGATTAGGTTGTTTATGGGACACTAATGACTGCTTTGCACTAAATATCTTTAATGGTCAAAATCTGTGAAATGTGATATGAAATTTCTATTTGGCTTGCTGAATAATTTTCCACTAAAAGTCTGGTGTACAAAAGTGATTTTCTGACCACTAAAGGAATATCTTAGCATATTGCATACCTGTCAAGAGCAAACTCAAAGCTCAAAATACATGATCTTGTTCCTATGATTTAGCACAAGGCTTATAAATTATCCCATTTCACATATTAAGCACAAAACAAAAAACTTTCCTTTCCCCTTCTGAAAAATTATGGAAATTCCTAGGAGCGAGAGCTGTCAAATGTTCTCTGGACAGAAAATTCAGTATCAAAACAATAAAACATAAAAGAGCTCTGAAAAAATCTTGCAGTAGTTACTTTATAATCATCCAAAACAGGCATTCACATTTTGGAGAAAATCTCTGATAGATAAGAGGTTAAGAAAAGGCACAGTTGCTCTAAAGGCATAAATGGATGCATATATGAATGGAAGGTAGGAGATGAAAATGTCAAGTGACCTCAATATGTCATGTGAACAAATGAATTAGTCTTTAAATATCTCTCTTCTTAGTCACTACCTTCTTTTTATCCACATATTATTATATATTACCTGATCAACCTGTTTAGTATATTCATTGGTGTTTAAAAAATCAGGATTCTTCCTTGTCTTCATGATGCCAATTACGTTTTTAGAAAATGAAGCAACTTGGAGCATTTATTTTAATCATCCAATACACTGGGCCAGTCTCTCCTGATGCTACTGGTCTGTTACAACAAAGAATGTGCCTTGTCTGCTCACTTGAGATCTTTTTAGGCCACTGCTTCTATTCTTCATCTTCTGATAACAAAGGACAGTGATACATCTCCACAGTTCATGGTGGATAGACTCAGCGTCGTTATTACTGACTCAATCAAACTTTTTCAAAAGATCTGGGCTCGTGTATTCTCTAGGTTTTGCTAAACATGCAGTGGTCTGTGTTGCTCCGAGCAGAAGGAAATCCCCACGATAATGCGTCGCTGCTTTCACTCCTGCTATGCAGATGTCTGTACTTCACCTAATCAAGGCTGCCTAATGAAGAAAGCTCTGCAATTTGTTGCAAATGGCATTTGGATGTCTAGTGAATGACAGGAAAGACTGCAAGGGGGAAATGTGGTTGAGCACACATGCACAACTGGCTTTTAACTCTGCTTGTGCCTCAGGCTCCTATGAATATGAAAATATCCCATCTGAGGGCCCCATTCAATCCAAAATTTGCAGAGGTCATCATTTTTTGCAGCAGTGGGAGCATTTTTCTTGCTATTTGCTAAATAAGCATGCAGGGCTGTATTTGTAGCCAGTGAGACCATACAAATGTTGCAAATATATTTGACTAAGCTCTGTAACTGAGCCAAAGGCATTGCAACATGGACAACCATATTAAAAGGACCATATAACCTTAATCTCACTGCGCCTCAGCTCTGCTGGTGTAAAATGGGGATAATGCCACCCGGCCACTGTAGGACAACAGTGGAAATAAATTTACCCATATTTGTGAAGAGCTTAACTCCTAAACTGTGGGTTTCTTTCCTGCCATTGTCTGGAGAGGAAAGTGAATTATTTCAGACTGTCCTGGTTGCTTCTCCTCCTGCCCTGGCAGAAATGCCTTTCTCTTCATTCTCTTCTTCATGCCAGCCCCTCAGTGAAAATGCTTGTGAGCTCCCTAGAGTCAGGCCATCCATTCCTGTGCTCGCTTGCACTCTGCTGTCCAGAAGCTACTTGCAAAGAGAAGACAGCCCTGAAAGATTAAAGCCCATTTTCATGGCTCTGTATGAAGCTTTATGTCTGACCACACTTACTTGTTTAAAAAGCACCACCACAGGCCACTGCTCCCCAGAGACAGTGACATTAGAGCTGCGACTTGCCTAAGTTCAATTGGTATTCTGAACTCTACACTGTTGGTAAAACAGCACTGTTCCAACAATCACACAATTTTTTCCCCACGTTTTAAACTCTAATTACTGATTACCACTCTGCTCACATCCATAACACAGCTACGACACTCATCTATTTCTCTACCACACTTCACCACATTTTAAATCCCATTTACTGAAATGAAGTGAGCTATGGATCTGGAAGCACAGCTCTTCCATCCGTTCATTCACTCAGGGTGCCAGCTGGAGCTGAGCATGCACCATTTTAAAACGGGAAAAAAATGGTGTCCTCGATTGCTCCTGTGTTGCCAGCCAACGCAATTTCTTTCTGCATCACTGGGTCCAATCTCCCACCTGGAGAGTTGCACCATGTCATAGGAGAAGCTTTTTTCTTCAACTGAAAGGATTTTCATATATTTCAATGAACTGTGATTACAAGTCTTTAGTGTTGAGTTATTCCTAGCAAATTATAAATTACCAGAGGTTTATCTGTCTCTCCCACCATATCTCAGCATCATTTTAATTAGCTATGCACAGCAATAAAGAGAGCTATTTGTGGTGAAAGAATTGATGGTGCCAGATTCAGACTTTTTTTCCTCCCAGAACTTCCATGGCCTGTGGTTGTGAAGGCTGAGAAGGCTCCCACTTGGGCTAGTGGGAGGCACAGCATAATCTGTCCCCCACACCATCACAAGACTGCCTTGCAGGTCTTCTCAAAGTGATGCAAGAGACATGCAGACCATGGTCTGTGGGTCCCATGGCTTCAGGGTGCCCTAGAGATGGCTTTTGCTGGCAGTGGAAACATATCCACTGACTTGAGTGTGAGCACCAGGCCTAGAAGTCTCACTGCACTAAACACATGCCAGTCTCTAGGACCTCCTCTCATTTATGCACTTCTTTTAGACCTTATACTCAAGCATTTTTTAATTCCTCTAGACAGATGTGCTGTCCTGCCTCATGATTTCCACAGCTTACAGTTGTTATTAAATTCAGCTGGACACTCTTCTTGTCTCCATGTGCCACATCATCCTCTTCACTTGTGTGTGGATGAAAGAGGGAGAACAGGATCAGCTGAAAAGTGGCTGAGTGTGGGACCTCTTCTCTCACATCTTAAAGAGGATGCAAGCAAATGCTAAAGGCATTCAAAGTACTTAAAGTGCTGGAAAGATTTGGAGCAGCACCAGTAGTGGACTCCAAAAAGAGTGGTGCAAAGACAAGAGGAAGTCAGAGCACCTTCCAGCCTCTCCTAAACCACAGGGGACTTGCAGAAGCCACTAAATATGGCATTCACCAATACATAAACACATGGCCCAGGCAACACAAACATGGTTTCCTGAGCAGAAATATTTTGTAGAAATCATGCCTAAGTAAAGGGTATGGGATTTCATTTATGACATAACAGGCAACTAGACAAAGCAATGTTACTGCAGGGGGTAATTGCAACTCAAACTGCTAAACCTGGGGGTTCCAGCACCACACCACATCTTTGGTGCTGTCCCTCATACTCTTCCAGATTTACCGTATCCTAGAGATGAGTGGCATAAAACTGCCCACAGTGCCAGTGATATGGACTGTGGAAGGACTGCTGAAGAGGTGTGCAGGGTGGCTGTAGGAGTGGTTTACAAGCAGAAAAGAGATAGAGCTGGAGGTACTTAGTAAAACACTGTTCTTTTCCCATTTCTGCTGCAAACATTTTATACAGCTACGGCCTTATCACTTAGAATAAGCTTTTCACAAGTGATCACTATTTTTACATGATATATTTTTTGAGTATTTAATGTGAGAAATGAAGCCAGATCTACACCAGTGCTGAATTCTAAGCATCTCCTGGTTGTGCTTTCCACAGATGAGGCTATAAGCAGTACTCTGAAAAAAAAGTCCCTCAATGTCTCAAGATAGACACTGAAAATGGATAATTTTGGCTTTAATCTTTGTACATTGATGCTAAGGGGAACATGTTTAAAAACACCCATTTGGAAACGGACAGTTCTTTATTCATTGCATGCTCTGAACAACACACCCTAAATATGGCACAGGGCCCCATCAAATGGGGAAAACAAAAAGAAATAATAATCACTCATTCTCTGAATGCAGGAGAGAGCCTGTAGAAAATTTAATAAAAGGGCCTCATAAGGATGTATTACAATGCCTTAGCTCAAAACTGTACTGGCAGTCTTGATGCCCAATTTGTCAGAGCCTGTCCTGGCACCTCATGGCCTCTTTAGATGCAAAGATTATGTATGTTAAACATCAGCAACTGAACAGTGGGCAGGAGTTCTTCTGGGAACAGTCCAAAAATACTCACTTAGTTCCTTTTCCTGGCTGAGAGCATGCAGTAATTATGAAGAGGTTTTGTATTTGAAACCTTCCTGATGCCCAAGACCAAAAGCATGACCTACAGATGCTTGGGTTATGGCACCAGCTCAGTGCACTGGGGCAGCACTGCTCCCACCAGCCAGAAATCAAATGGGTGCAGGGGAAAACATCTCCCTGTGCTTGGTTAATACCTGTCATTCACTTCTGAAAACACACACAGAATGCATGGGGGATTTTTAAAACTTCCCTATCCATTTGGGGTGAAACTGGCCCTGTTGAAGTCAGGAACATGTCAAGAACCTGTCAAGATTTCACCTCTGCTTTTTGTTTGTGCTTGTGCATGCATTTTTATCTCTATGCCTGCCTTTGTCTCCTCCCTCGGGCTTTATTCATTAAACTTATTATATTGTCTCTTTTTCCAGTTTCTGGGAAGCTCTTTTAAATCCTGTGCCAATATTTGATACACTTACAGGATGTTTTCCCCTCAGGATAAAGAACAATAGTTTGATTTGTGACACTGCAAGCCCTTAGGTACCAGAAGTTTATCACTTAGAGTTGTTTTCTAAGTCAAAATCTGACAGTGACAGGTAGAGGTATAGAAAGTATTCAGGCCATAGGAAAAAGGCTTTTTGGGTGAGTACTTTCAAGGCCTCAGGTCTTTCTCTGCAATCTCAGACTGTCAACCATGCCATGGCTTTTCAATGAGACAGATGCCCCAGCCTTGAAAGGGATACAGAAACTAACACAAAGGAAATAAAAGAATAAGGCAAATAACAAGTAAGTTACCCACAAGTATCCAACCCTCAGGAAAACCCACAGTAACTTACAAACCCGAAAGAAAATACACAGTAACTTATATTACATTATGCAGATAAAATAAGATTTACTGAATGCTAATTTTTCTCATCAGCATATCACAGAGCATAGAGGCAATGCCAGAAATGGTGATAACCATGGTGTATAAGTCCTGATATCTCTCACAGAGACCATCCTCTAAAACCTAATGGAAATGTAAATATAAAACATTCACTGCAATAAAAGCCTCCGGAGATAGAGTCTAAGTAGCATGATTAGTATGGAAAATGCTTCATAAATCCCAATTCCAATAATCTCTGGTAGCATAAAGGATTAATCTCATTACGACTTTCTAGCAGAGCCTTGTTAATTCTCACTTCACTAATCTGTGACCTTGAAAATTCCCTGTCCATGTTTCAGTGAAGTGTTGACAGCCGAGTGAAATAGGGAAGTATTCCAGCAAGGGTTACAAGTGACAGAAGATATTGAAAAAACAATAGATTTATATAAAATACTGTGCCTAACTAAATTAAATTAAATTAAATGTCTTTAATAAGTTACCATCCACCATTTTTATTTTAGCATTTGAAATCAAATAGCAGAATCTATCAACTAATTTATTACATATTATATTTTGCAAGGCTGCTGCCATAGGAATAAAATGAATTCTGTGTTAAGGTCATTACTTCTGACACATTTCTGAGATGAAGTATCTAAGTTTGGGACTAGCTCCTATTGACTGTAAGCTTTTTAAGCTGCTATTAGCAATACCAATCTTGAAGTCACAAGCACACACACATACACACATATAAATACATACAGACCACACATGTTACTACAGTCTTGTAGGTGCACATCTCCTGGTACCACTCATATGACTGCACAGTTTACTGAAGAGTTGCTTAATTCTGTTTATGAGGTAGTGTGGGTAAGAAGATAAAATGACTGAACAAAAGAAATTCTGTTCAATTTTTCAGGCTCAAGAGCTCACTTCACTACTACTACCCCTGAGTGTATTTGGAAAAACATTAAAAACTCTTCTAAATGTAAACACATCTTAAAAAAAAAATCCTTATTTTTTCAAAACTAGGCAGACAGCGACTTACGTAATTTCTTGCCAGAAGATACAATTGATCATAATTGGGTATTAAGATCTGAATTGTTAATCACTACACCACCAGAATTATAAAACCCAGAAACTAAAAACATTTGTTGCCATTATGCAAAAAACACCACTATCAAAATATTAAGAAAACGACACTGTCAAATGCACCAAAATTTTGATCCAAAATGAGTTAGTGCAGATGACATCATGAAGTGTTTCACTTTTAATTCTTTTTTGTTAATTTTACAACATCTCTGGCAATACTACTATTCCATTACTGCAAAGTACACTCTCCAAAAGCACCCAAATTGAGATGCATTTCAAAACATGCTCCTTTCTGCTCTTCTCTGTGCAGTTTACCAATGAGCATATTGACAGATGGGGTACACCTGTGCCTGACTGCCTCTGAGATCTTACAGGAGGGAGAGAAAAGCAGAGCACAGGAGCACCCTGGAGCCATGGAAGCTCCTCAGTGAAGCTGGCAGCAGTGTTCTGTCATGCACTGACTTTCTGTACACTGACTTTCTGTTTTCAGAGAAAACACTTCTGTCCATCTCATCTGCATTCTCATGTGGAGAGGCCACTGTTACCTCCCCCTAATGCTCAGTAGCAGAGCTCTGTCACCCTGTCACTGGGATATCCATGGGAGAGGCAGGGAAAGGGAAGAAAAGTAGGGATTTATATCAGATTTCAAAACACTGAAGTGAGCTAGCCTGGGCTGAAGAAGAAACACTGGCTCTAGGTGGAAGCGCTACGTGGGAGAAAGCACATTACACTATTCAGCTGGACCACGGCACAGAGAACCCACTATTTCCTACAAAGTTAAGGAAACAAAAACTAATCCTTTCTCTGCTTTATATAACTTCTGCAGAGTGTCATTTTTAACTCCACATCTAGCAAATACAACAAGTTGGTGCATTTGATGTTCATTTCCTATTCCCTGTACTTTGATACCGATTTCTGTAAGGTTATAAGTGGTGGAAGTTCTTTCCTTCTCACACAAGAACACTGCCCAGTTCTGTGGTGCAAAATCAAGAAGCCTTCATTAGTCACAATTTCTCACTTCAGTGGTAGAACCATTAAAAAGCTTCAACAATAGAAGAGCTTCTTCCTTCTGCCTTCAAAGATGAAATGTCTCAAGTACCCAACACTTTGTTACTACCAAATCCAAGTTACAAACCTTTGAAAGTCATAGAAGTGTCAGCATATTTTGTTTTACTTCTCAGGCCATTTAAAAAAAATATATGCTGATATTTTACTGTGGTAGTTCTCACATATTAGGCAGTCTGACCAAACTTTAAGATATTCTAAAAGAAGAAAAATTAAAAGGCAACCAAGCTTTATTTTAGAAATTAAAGATAAACTAGAAAATAAACATACCAACAGCCATCATGTAATCCCAGCGGTCTATGAGGCACATATTGAAGATCAGATGGTCAGATGTTTGCCCTTGACCAATGAGTGGAATGTTTCTCTCCAAATTTTGGGTTATTGCAGAAGTCCAGCCAATGAGAAACCAAAAGACTACCAGAAGAATAACAGAGAGCATCCTCATTACTCTCCCACCTGTCATATATGGAATACGCTGAGCCGTTCGGGACAGGAATACCTTCAAAACCCTGAAAAATACAGACAGTGCAAAATTAAGAAGAGCAGTTGTAATGTCACAGGAACTAGACCTTCATTTCATTTCTGTTTATTTCAGATTATTTAAAAAACAAATCAACAGTCTTTCCTCTGAGAGTTTGTACAAGAATGAAAATTTGAACATTAATAATTTCATATTAATCATATTTAAATGGAACTGATTGCTACCCAGAGAGTTTTACATAGCAATAGTAGAAAATATTAGCTATGCTTATGTTAGAGACATGCATTTACAGGCTGTCTAGTCAAGCTGTTTCATTCCATCTCCCAGTGGAAGACATCTGTCTTTGAAAGATGAAAGGTCATTTCCGTAAACCAGCAACCATGGATGTGAGATTTCATTCTGTTTTGATGCTGTCTGCTCATCCTCAATCCTGTTATTTCCAGAGAACAAATTAACACTTCTTAAATATTTTTCCCACTGAGTTTGATGCTGCTGAGACAATAACCTACTCATCACAGAAACAACTGTGGAAGGCACTTCGCTAATTAAATGGGGTTTGATTTGTTAGAGGCAACAACATGTTTTTTGAGTGAGGACAGAACCATCATAAGAAAAGCCACACCACACATCAAGCACTTATACCACAAAAAAGCTACTGAACATGTAACGCTCACTTTAAAAATAATTGCACTTATTATTAGGATAAATTTACTCCCACCAAGAACTGTTCAAGGAAATAGCACCTGCATTTTCTATCCATCACCACCTGCTAATGCAAAAATAAATCCTCCTAGGACCATGGGAACAATCAAAATTTAAGGAAATCCCCTTGGGAAGAAGGATTGATTCCTCATGTAGCACAAAATATCTCTCTGCTTGCACCATGGGATCTGCCAGAAGCATCTTTTGGGAGCATTGCAGGGCTCCTGCCTTGGCCCTGCTAACAAGGATGAGCACTAAGGAAAGGCTGTCATGGAAGTTTTTATGTACTCAGACTGTTAGAAACAGATGAGCTGAAGTTTAAGGGCTGTTTTAGACACTGGAGTGAGGAGTCTTTCAAAGTGAAGAGTTCAGTTGTTTCAGTGATTTTGTCTTCAAAATCACAGTGGTTCCTGACTCCTGAGCATGAGCATGTCCAGTCTTGATATCCATGAAGAGACAAATTATCACTGAGGTTTAAGGATTGTAATTATTTTTTTCCCTAAAGTTGATTTTAAAAATGCCCTTACCAGCTCTTAAGTTATTTCAGTGTACCAAGCATCAAGCCACCTCCCAAGACATTCTACAACCTGGCCTGCCTTTTCAGCAATACAAAATCAAACTTCAGATTAACATTTATGCTTATATTTGTCTGAGAGAAGGCAGAAGCAACCTCAAACAACTAATAGAGCAGTGTCTTTAAAGGCAGAAGCACAAAAGGTTTTCTGCATCCATAACAATGAATCAGCATTTGACTACAAACACAGCCTTCACAGTGTGCATTAGGTGAAGTCAGAGATCTGAATATGTTCAACATTATTCAGCTGTTTCCCTCCCAACAGTCACTCCACAGGGAGTCACAGTTTTTGATCTTTCCATGCTTGATAGATGTTCTGCTCTCCCTTTACAGATGCTAAATGCCTTATGTTGGAAGCAGACTCCCCAAGACTTCATCCAGGAGAGACAGAAAACTCCAGAGGCAGGCAAGGCAGACCACTTCCCTCCACACTGCTCAGCCACAGTACAGGTGAACCCTCATTTTCGGAATACTAAATTCCTGATTTTTTCTAAAATCAGGAAGCAAAGGCTTCCCTTCTTCCTGTTGTGAATGCTGGTCAATAGTTAGCTTCTGTGAATGGAAGAAAAATGTATTCTTTTTGTAATGAACTGGAAAATTTCACAGCTATAATTTGTCATTTGAGAAAAATCTCTTCGTACATTTTTATGGATGTTTAATTATTAGAGAAATCACACAAACCAGCTGAGAACTATTAGAAACTTTTTGTATTTTGGCTCCAAAGTAAATTCTTGATGATTCTGCTGAAAATCAACATGTGAGCCTATTTTGGGCATAAGGCAGAACCCATTAGATTTTTTTTACCCAGTTAATTAACTGCTGCCTGTGAGACCATGTTCTAAGAGAGAGGTGTGGGCTGCTGTTACATTATTTACCTAAGCACTGTGAAACAAATAATATTTTGCAATACAGCAGTCAAACCCCCTCCAATTTGGATCAAATCACATTTCTTTTTTTCTCCTCTTTTTCACAAAAATAAGCATCCCCCACCACAATAATTTCTACCTTGGACTTGTAGGCTTGCGTGTAAGCCAACCCTTACATTTCTTTTTTAAAACATTCTTTTTCTGAAAAGCTGTAAAGACAGTTGGGTTAGACCAATAATGTTGCATATCTCCTTTTCAGAGGTTGTGGTATAAAAGCAGTCAAGCAGAACAGAAGCTCCCACGTGGCAATCCCCTCATCCTCCTGCCACAACATGAATCCAAAGACCCACTGCTCACCACCTCAACATTCACTTACATTCTCTGTCTGCTCTCATCTGTTATGTATTATTGAACATGTATCAAAGCAGACACAACTGCCCAGAAGTTCCTCTCCCAAGGGCACAACTTCTCACCAGACTGGAGGGTCATTATGTTTCCTGCACCTCTGACTCATACAGTCAAAGTTCACTAAAAAAGTTGAATTGCTTTAGTATGAGACCAGACTGCCTCACCAAACACATTGTGTTTGATTATTGGTATCTTCTATCAGAAAACAAGGGAATTCTTGATTCAAATCCCTGACCTGATTTCCAGGTAGACAATGTTCAAGCCCCTCTTTTCTACTCAGTTAAATATCTCTATATTGGGTCAAACTAGCTATTGAACAAATAAAAGAAAATTCTTACAAGGCAAGAAGTGGGGCTGGTGGGCTGCATTGCTGCTAGGAAATCAAATATGCCTTGGGTCATCCCTGGCACTGAAGCCAACTGGCAGAGAGCAGCCAGCATCCATACTATTACCCTCAGCATTACAATTCAGCAGGACAGAGGATGGGGTCCCAGTGCCCAGGAATGTTCTCAGATTAATTTATGAATATAGATGTAGCCCCAGATTCAAGTTCCTGATCAAATTAATGTTTAATTATGAGTATCGAGTAAGACAAACTGGATAGACTCCTCCTCCTGTTGTAGCTACAGCCAAAATTATTACTGGCAGCACCAGTAGAAGCTCAGGGGTCTGTTTGAGACATACAGTCTCTGATCTAAAGCAGAAGAGGAAAGCTAACCATGTTCCTCAGCATCTTCTAGCTGTACTCTCACCTAAACCCACTCAGCATATACAATCCACTTTTCTGCACTGTTGTTGGATAATTGAACAATCATTTCCAGTGACATGTCATCAGCTCTGTTTACAGGCAGATCAGACAGAACACTGCAATGTGTTTAACCTGCTTTTCTGGAAGACACAGCTGCCTTTGAGCAAAGCCTTGACTCACAGACAGCCACAGCCAGGTTTAAAGCTGATATGCAACAGCCATTCCTTTCACAGAGCAAACAAAAGGTGCAGTTCAGGCTAAATGAACTGTCTGGAGACCACGGCACGTAACTCCCAACTCTGCTGGCTGCACCATCAGGTCTGGAGAGAATTAAGCTACATGGTCTGAGGATTTTCTTTGGGGTGCCTGGCTCCATGAAATGGATCAGGGGAGGGTTTGGTTGCAAACACTGAGAGCCAAGGGAAGCCAGCAGCTGGGAAGGGAAGCAATGCTGAAAATGGATCTGAAAGAGAGAGACAGAGCACGCTGGTTCACAGGACTGGCTGGGATCACCAGCTTGGAAACATCAAGTGAAGCACATGGCTGCTGCTGTAGTTGTATCCTAAGATGCAGTGTGTAACCTTAGAAAATAAAACCATACTAAATTTTCATGTCATATCAACAAAAAGATGGCCCCCAAACTACCACTGACTGCATAAACAGCAGGAACAACAGGTGAAGGATTCTGCTTTGACAGCAATGACCTGGCACGGTTTGTTTATTTTTTATTTCTAGCATCTGTCATTTTGTGACTCTAGTGAGTCATTCTGTCAAACTGCTCTGTTCCAGACTGGTGATTTCTATTATGACACAAAAGCTACATCAGAAAGATAATGGGTCAAGCCTTTTGGAATTATATTGCCCTCCTACAGTGCAGGAATTATGTCTTATCTACTTTTCTGGACTAACAGTGAATATGCCACTAGCTACTTTTAGTAAACTGGTGTGATTCTACTAAAAGTGAAAAGGTACCGGTGGGACATGTATGGCACCATGTCGATACAAAAGAGTGCCTACACTTCATACTTGACACACAGACACACAGACACACACACCAATACTGAGTTCAGGTATAATTTCCACATCAGGAAAGATGACTCAATAAAGAATATCAACACTTAAGGTGCAAGACCTCAGAAATCATATTTAGATAGACTCATACCATAAGTTACTAGCTCTCACTGGAAAGGATAAAACCCAACTGAGAAACTAACAGCTTTCTGAAAACTTCCCAGCTGAAAGTGTCTAAATTAGTCATTGTCTGCTTCCCAAGTGATTTCTTAAGACCTCAGCATAGAACAAACTAGAAGTGCACCACTAAAGAGAATACTCTTATGGGACGATCTGGGGCTTTATTGATTCTGGCCACATTGAACCTGAGCAAACCTGGACTGAGAGGCATGCCATGTCATCAGCACGACAGCAGGGCCAGACCTGCATCATATGCATCATGTCCTGTCCAGGGAAAACACACAACAACTAGAAAAAGAAGTTTTGGCAATTATGTGGGTGTATGGATACTTTGGAGAGATCCCATCTTATGTGTAGCCAGCAAACTTGGCCACATATCACTGATAGTCATCAATTTATCTCAATTCCTCCACACTACGCATGCAACATCTTACACTGTAGATAACAGGAAATCTACCACATTTTTAATTTCAGTCAAGACCACTGCCTCAAAAGAAAACAAATGCTCAGAAGAATTGACTAACCCATCCAAACACATTGGATTTTGTAATGGGAAACAGAGCACAAGAGTCCCGTTGTGGCCAAGAAGACCAATGGTGTCCTGGGGTGCATTAGGAAGAGCATTGCCAGAGGTTTAGGGAGGTGATCCCACCCCTCTGCTCAGCCCTGGAGAGGCCACATCTGGAATGCTGTTTCCAGTTCTGAGCTCCTCAGTACAAGAGACAGATGAAGCTCTGGGATTGGGTCCAGCTGAGGGTGGCAAAGGTGATAGAGGGACTGGAGCATCTGTTTTGTGTGGATAAGGCTGAGGGAGCTGGGCCTGTTCATCCTTGAAAGGAGATGACTGAGAAGGGGCATCATCAGTGTCTGTCAGTATCTGAAGGGAGGGCATCAAGGGGATAGATCCAGGCTCTTCTCAGTAGTACCAAGCAATAGGACAAGAGGCAATGAGCAGAAACTGATATACAGGAAGTTCCACCTGAACATGAGGAAGAAATTTTTCACTGCACAGGTGATCACACAGAACAGGTTGCCCAGAGAGGCTGTGGAGTCTCCCTCACCGGAGAGATTCAAGAACCATCTGGATGCAATCCTGGGCAATGTGCTCCGGGACAATCCTGGCTGAGCAGGGAGGCTGAACCAGATGACCACTGTGGTCCCTTCCAACCTGACCCACCCTGATTCTGGGAAGGCTGGTCTGCACTCTGAGGCCACAAACAATATCAAAAGCTTGCTCCATAGTTACAAGGTAAACTATAGGTACCAATAGTACTGGAAATACAGAGAGGCAGAGTGTGCTGCAGGATTGTTTCCTCTGTACTGGAAGTGTACCTGACTTCAAATCCTTACCTGGAGCTCTGTGTTTAATAAACTTCAATATTAATATGTGAGGATATCTTAACGGTACAGTAAAAATTCCCTATCAGATAAATTTGTGTATTGAATAAAGAGAGAAGCAGTGCTCTTTCTGAAACATTTTTTGCAACATTTCTTCAGCAGAAACATTTTCTGCAACAAATTATATTTACTCTCAAAAATGTGATTTTGAAAGTACAATTTCCTGGACATCTTCCCTAGAGTTTTATAGTGATGTGCTATTGCGGGAAATTAATGCAATACAAATATATAATGTATAGCTAGAATAACAACCTGTGAAGATGTATTTTACCTCAGTGCCTGGCAAAATCTACCTCTAGTAAGCCAAGAGACATGTGTCATGACTTAATGCTAACCTACTCTGCACAGGAGTTTCCTGTTGGAAGCCAGGACACAGAGAATTTCAGGCTTTCTGTGCTGGCAGAAAATGATCCAAAAAGATATACTGCATTTCACCTGAGGCCTTGGGGAAGGCTTCCAAGACTGAGTGATAGCACTGAGTCTGTTAGTGTGTAGTTCAATAGAAGAGTGTTGTATCAGGGTGAGAAATTTATAATTTAAGGTGGTGGGTTTAAATAATATATATGTGACAAGATGGAGGGTTTAGGATGTAGACTTCTTCTTCTTCACGAGTTTGGGTGATTTTGTGTGATTGGTTAAAGAAGTCCTCAATATAGAACATGGGTGGTTAGTTATTGGGTTAGAAGCTAAAATAAATTAAATTGGCATCTCATAATTGGGTAGTTTATGCTTAAAAGACCTTGAAACTTCTCTCTGTTCTCCATTTTTGCCTTGTTAACTTAGCACCTAGAAGCACTTATGGTCAGTGAGGCTGTAACTAATAGAAGAAATAATAAACATCGAAGTCCAAACACAAATTCTGTCTCTCTCGCTTTTAATCCTGACCCTGAGTAGAAGAACCTGGTTAAGCAAAGGGGTTTGCCACAGTTTCCTAGATTAGTTTTAATGCTACACATACAAAAGTTATCCTACAGTGCTTGAATGAAAGTTCCCTTTCTAGATAAACATTGACATAATTTCCAGGAGTTTGAGCAGACTGAGGAAGGTGGGAGGGAAGTGCAGTTCAAGGAAAGGCTCTGGGTATTGGGAAGCAACAGCACAACAATAGATTTCCCACTGCAGTCAGAACCACTCACTCACTCACTCTCATGTGAGCAGCGCTGGACTAACATTTTCTTGCATATTTAATAACATGGAAAAGGTCTAAAAATATTACTTGCTTTGATGAAAATTTATTGATTTGAAGTAGCTTTTGTCTGCCAATCTGTAGGTAAGCCTTGAGTGAGCAAACAATGTTATTTCTTTAAATACAGCCATGGATTTTAACATTTTTCATGGTATGCATAGGTTTTATTTTCTCCTTTCACCTGCAAGTCTAAATTCCCACCTGAGAAAAGCTCAATTTCCTGGTGGATTATAGAACAAAAAGCTTTCTCTGCCTGCAGCCAGTTCCAAGAATTGCAGCTGGAGTCCTTTGACAGACCAGCTGAGCTTTGCTTTTCCCCAGTGCCTCCTTGCTCCCCAGCTCACTGCCCTGCTGCCTGCATCTGTTCCAGCTGCCTCCCAGATCCCATTGCAGCAGATACTGAAGCTTCTGCCTCTATGTGTGTGTTGTTTTTTGAAGTGCTTTTGTTTGTATCACTATATCATCCAGGTAGGTCTCATCAGAAATGGCCAGCCCTCAACAGGATTTGCCCATCCTGAATGTGTGCTGATGGATGCACTAAGCACAGGGGAGCTGAGAGGTAAGAAGGCTCAACAAGGGGACTTTCCATGTCACGTAACTAGGTTTCAGTGATGCAGACCAAGTCTCCTTATTTATTAAATCCTCATCTGCTTTGTGCTAATTATCTCTTCTAATAAACCACTTACTGCACTAATACCTCCACGAATCCTGCTGAGATTAGCAGAACTACAGAGTGCCAGTGAGACGTCTGACACTCGGCTGTCAAACTCTGACGAGGCAGAGCTGCTACAGAGCACTCCATAAACCATTAAATAAAAAGCCCATCAATCTGTGCCCAGACAACTAGCAGTGACACATCACAGAATGGTTAGGTTTGGAAGGGACCTTAGAGATTAACTCATTCCACCCTGGTGACATGGGCAGGGACACCTTCCACTAGACCAAGTTGCTCAAAGCCCCATCCAACCTGGCCTGGAACACTTTAATGTCTCCTCTTTGGCAGCTACTTGGGCTTAAGGTTGCATTCCACAGAGCTCATGACCACAGAATCTGCTGCTTAACATTCCAAAAATCCCAGGTCCTTGGGATAGGCACAAAGCCATCTCTTTGCAAGTGTGCTATTGAATAGTTAACACAGCCATTTCAGTACTTTCCTCCTGACAGATATGTTTAAATAACTACATCCCTCACTCAGTGAAAAATGAGGTCAGATCCTCAGACAATTTTCTCCATAAGCAAACCAATCTTGTTGAAGTCTTTCCTTCATTCAAATTTGGAGTGATTTTGTGACAAAAACTTTACTTCATAGATCCACAAGACTCCTGCTGCTAGTAGTTTGGTCTAAAGAGTATAACTTCTTCAGCCTATATAAGCTCTGGCTAAGTTAATTATTTGCTTTTTAAAATTCATCAAGTTTTAAAATTCATCAATCTTTTTGCAAATCCAAAGCCATTGAGTTCTTTACTCTTATCAAGACTTTCAGAACAGGCAGTACAAAAGATCTCAAGGTCAATATTTATCAGGAAGCTTACACGGTGAAAACAGATGCAAGAACTGCCTCCTGGTAATCTTTTCCTACAACAGGTCAAGAACATTTTCAAGGCTTTCATTACAAAATTTGCTTCACAGACTACTGTGGAGTTGAATGTACAAAAGGCAACTCCTCTCATGAACCTGGCTTGCAGTGTTTCATTTAATAAAGGCTGATGAGTAAAACCAGCTGTGATGAAAAGTTCCCCTCCTTGTTAGTGCTGCTCTAACACTGCTCCTCCACCACTGAAAACATTCACAATTTCAACAACCTTTTCTATTTTCAGAGGCATTTTTTAGCATCATCAAATAAGGGAGCTGGACAAAACCTCATGCCAAAGCTCGTACTTTTGTTCTTAACATCCTAGTCATACTACAAACAGGGAAAGTCTTGAAATAGATAAAGCCCAAATCCAAACCAAAGTAAATTTGAGAGTGGCTATTTATATTGATGTAGACAGTAACACCAAGGACGGGGTTTGTTCTCCTCATGGGCCATTCACTTAAGAGCTGGCCTTGATCCTTCTGAGCTTGATTCCAGCTCAGAATATTTTATGATTCTGTAATTTTCTTTCCTTTCTTCTCCTCCTTAAGCATTGTACTTCTGATTGGAAAATGATAAGCCCCACTTAAAAAAAGACAGTACTTTTCCAGCATTTTTAATGTGGCCAGAAAACCAAAATACCTCAAGCCAATTAAGCTGAAAATGGTAAATATTCTGATCCATTTGCATGATGTGAATAGTTGACACTTTAATAAAGATGTAGCAATCCACTACAGCTGTGCTATGTTTTTCACCACTTCTATAAATGTATTAGAATAATTTATTCAGGTACTATATAAGAAGAATCTAGGGCTTTTCATTGGTTAAAAAAATAATGGAAAAATTTAGTGGACTTGAGTGAATTATAATTCACTCTGCTAGCAGTTATTTATCGTGAGGACTGAACTATATATCCATAGCATATTTACAGGTCACTATACTTTGTTTTTTGAGAACTGCACTAAACAGTAGTTGGCAGCTGAAGGAAAACAATAATAATTTCACAGAGAAATTATTTTTTTTCATGTTCACAGATAGAAACCACATGTTTAACCCTTTGTATCCTACTTCACTAGTGGTTAATGTTATATTGTAACTGTTATTTTGGGTGTGCTACATTGTAGATTTGAAGAAGATAGAAAGCTTTCGATAAAAATACCTCATCCTTTACTTATTTTTAGTCCTAATTACATAGCAAGTTTCTATACCAAAGCAGAATAAAATGAAATGTGTTGCTACGTGATCTCTTTTGTCTTATTTCCTGTTTTAACAAAATAAAAATCTATTTAGTAGCGTTCTTCTAATAATATCATACAACTGTGCTACTGAATTTTCTACAGCAGCACCTGAGATCCTGCAGCTTGCAGGGCAGACGTGACTCTTCATTTCACCGAGGCTGACAGTTCATGGCTGACATCCCTGGGACCCCATTACTGCACTGACCAATATGGGCATCTGCATGGTCTCCTCATCCCCAGCAAAGAGGAGCTTCTCAACCCTGCTCTAAAGGAGCAAATACATTGATTTACAAGATGTAGCCACAGAGTCAAAGTTTGGATTTCTTGTCACAGAAGTTTCAGTGACCTAATGATTTTTTTGAATATTCCACTTGCAGGAGATGAAAAGCAGGAAAATTGATTTCTCCTTGGAAGTCAAATTGTATTTCCTTCATCAAGTTTCTCATGATGATATTTTCTTGTGGATCTTCAAACTCTGTGTGACATCTGGCATTATCTATATTTGTAAGACATTAAGGATACAATTTTTAAAGACACAATGGGGTCAGTAGACTTCTCTGATGAAAGTGCTATTTCTTTGTTGATCTACACATTGCTGAAGAAGCTCATATCTGGGAGATAGCAGCATGTAACAGTAGGAGACCTGGAGCAGATGCAGGAATCTGGAAAAAAAAAATCCCAAGAAACAGAGAAGATTGTGTAGAATTTGATGTAACTTCAAAATTAATGAAGCTGGATCAAATAAAGGCCACCCTGCAAGAACATGGCACACAAATCAAGAATTAGGAACAAGCACTGCTACTTCTGGTCTGATGGATCTCATGGCTTTCAGGTTTTCCTTTAAAAAAATAAGTCACCTGATTGACTCGTCCATCAGATTTTCTGAGTTTTCTCTCTGTCTTTTTGGAGGAAGATCTGGCAGGAGCAGCTGCACACAGTGCAAAGTTCTCACTGACTGTGGGTCCAGCTGCATTTCCAGAGGATGCCCAAGAGAAGTATTTTTCAAAATAAACTGGTTTAAGTATACAGCATTGAAAAAAAACTAGTAAAAAGGAGACTAAGAATTGTATCTGTGAAGCACTGACTAAAGCACCATACACAAAATCTTTTGGCACTAAACTCTCTCCTCACGGATTTATTTGCAAGCACTTACTTCCTTTTCTGCTGTGCAATGACGTTCTTACACACTACTTTAAAATGGCAATTCATTATTAAAGATGCAGGAAGCAAACATCAGCAGTTGAAGGGACAGGAGCCTGTCCTATCTTTATACACTGCAATAAGTCACGATTTTTATGCCCTTATATCTTTTGGAGTATGTTTTCACCCTTTCACTTTCCTTCTGTCAGAGTGTTTCAGAGCTGGAAGTTACTGTGAACTGGCTAAATTGCTTCTGTTTTGAATGACCAGAAGCATGTGCATCTTTATACAGCCAACTGAAGCCATCTAAATGTTCCCTTTTAAAACACATTATCCTCCTAATCTTATCACTTCACTGAGAATCGTAAATACACATGCCTTTTGAACCATGAGGATGGAGGAGGAGGAGGAGGATACACTGAAAGGTCCAGTCTTTGATGAGTTGTGCCCTCACTTAGATATTTTCATTGCCATGCCAGATAATTTAACAGCTCAGATGTAGCAGAAAGAACTTGTCTTGACCATTCTACTTCCTTTAGGTGGAAGAAGGAGTAATAATCACACCCACTGGACACAATCCTTCCCTCAGATCCATAGTGCAGACCACTGTACTTGGCAGAGCTCAGAAGAGGTGCTGGGGTGCCAACACCCTTATTATGTGATGCTAAGTTGACAGGAGTTACTGGAATGTGGTACAGAAAGACACATAACTGCATTATTTAGTTATATTATTTGTTGCTGGTTTTGTGTCCATTTTAATAAAACAATTGTTTACCAATTTATAATGTGATTGACAGGCAGCAGTGTTTTGTATCAATTCTACTGTAAAAGAAGCTCTTTATCAGCACTGTGTTCTCCTTCCACTTTTGGAATGAATATTAACTTTATCTCATGGTTGTGCTTGCAGGTATCATGGCTAAGGCCTTCATGTGTATTTGAAAGGAGTATTTATTCTTCAGCTTGCCTGCAAAAGATAAGATTCAAACGACTTTTATAACAGATAAAATCAGGAACATCTCCACCTGTCACAAGATACACCAGTGTCAACACCAATAGAAATAGAAACCATAAACAACGTTAACTTCAATGAATAAAATTTCCATGATACAAAATATTGTTATTATTAAAATATTCCTCTGTAAATGTGCACCTGAAGTAGCTTACACTGAATGGAGTGAAAAGCGGGCAAGGGTATTAAAGCTCCTCAGGCATCTGGGGAGTTATTACAGCTCTGGTTGATTAACTCCCAGAAGAGCCAAGGTTGTAAGAGAGAAACTGAGAAATTCTCTGATATAACCCAGATTCAAGCCGGATCAATGACAGCAGGTTACTGAGGACCTTGTACAGCTGGGCTGTGAGTTATCAGACTATGTCAAACATCTCCTACAGAGGGGAAAGCAAGAGGCCAGCTGCTGGCATGGAAGAGCAGCGACCCTCTGTAGAATAGAAAGTCTAACATGAAGTTAAATAGCAAAGGTTTCCACAGAAGCTTCAGATCTTTCACTGCAAGTACCAGGCTCTCAGGAGATACTTAACATGAAGGAACAACATCATATAAAAATATGCCTCTAATCTATCAATATAGGGGTGCAGATATGACTATTAGAGGTTGTAGTACTACTAAAGACCTCCCCTTGCTTAGCTTGTCATTGTATTTTACATTCCCCACTCTCAAAAGCAACAATGACGAGGGTTCCAAGCATTCACTGCTTCAAACTCCTGTCTTTTCTTCTAAATACAGATGACACAGAGGACAAACAGACATTTGTTCATAACCAAGATGAGAGTAACATGAATTCCCTGACAAATTGCCCAGTTAGAAAAAAAAATAATTCTACAGTAAAGGTAATCAGACCAAAATAGAATTTTTTAGGTACTTTAGTTTGCCAAACACCTATCCTGATGGAAGAATGAGTGCCTGTGTAAGAAAATGAACATCAGTATGTGCAAAACAGTTTCTCAGCTAAAGCAGAAAACAAATTCTGGTCAGAACAAAGTTAAATACAGAAGAAAGAGAAGAATGCACTTCTTCAGTTTTTAATACCATAGTAACAAGACAAATAACTAGAAAAGCCAGCAGTCAAAACGCCCCAGTTGTATAAAACTGACACTGATAAAATGCATCCCTGTGGATTCCTGTGCACTGATGAGCTTCAGCTTGACTTGTGCAAGCAGCACAGTACACAGCAGTACAAAAGGACCCCCAGTTTATGTGTCAATATAAAATAAAACATACAGTTATAAGAAATGTAAAGAATAGTAGCCCAGATTCACTGTATAGTGTCAGCAATATCTGATTAAAACTAATTCTTTGATAAGCTTCCATGACCTATTGCCAGGTAAATGCTCAATCAACTATGTTTACTCTTAGCATGTGTGGCAATCAGAAAAAAAATGCTAATTAGGTTTATCATGAGCACTTCTGAAGAAGTTACAGTTTCTTGGAAACTGGTTTTCAAATGTCTGTCTGAATTTAAATTTTGTGAAAATAATTAAAGTCTCATGTCTTGGTAATTTCTTGCTGGGCAAGAACAATCCCATGCAGCAGCACATTCCAGGGGCCAACTAGCTGGAAAGCAGCTCTGCAGAGGATGACTTGGGGATAGTGGTAGACATCAAACTGACCATGAGCCAGCAGTGTACCCTCACAGCAAAGAAGGCCACCAGCCTTCTGGACCACACCAGACAGAGTATGCTCAGCAAGTCGAGGGGGGTGATCCTGTGCTTTACTCACCATTGGTGGGACCAGAGCTGGAGTGCTGTGTCCAGCTCCAAGCTCCCCAGTACAAGAGAGACATGGACATCATGGAGTTAAGCCCTTTGAAGGGCCACAAAGATGACTGAAGGACCTGATCACCTTACAAGGGGAGAAGCTGAGGGCTGGGACTGTTCAGCCTGGAGAAACTTACCCATGTACATAAATACCTGATGAGAGGGAGCAAAGATGACTGAGCCAGACTCTTCTGAGTGGTGCCCTATGCCCTTGTAGGGGGCAATGAGCACAAACTGAAATCCAAGAAAATCCATGTAAACATAAGAAGAACCTTGGAGAAATTCAGAACCTGATTGTGCATGGATCAGAGCATTCTGATCCAGCTGAGCCTGCTCTGAGCAGGCAAGTTGGACTCTATGATCTCCAGAAGTCCTTCCCAATCTCAGCTTTTCTGTGACTCTGTAATCTTTGTGCACTTGATATATAGATGTATAGATGGAAGAAACTATATTTTCTTGATATGCTTTCTGTAACAAGCTTTTTAATCAGACCTTAAATCTTAAGATTTATATGCTTTAGAACTGTATTAGTATTAAAAGCTCAGTTAGCAGTAGAAGCTCTTTTGTATAACATTCTATGATCTTCTGAGCTTTGACTGAGTATTCTATAGGGCATCAAAAATTATGCTCTCAGGGGCTCACTAAAGTACACATGTTCACTTATATTTTTCAGATTTTATTACTATACAGTACCGTCACCCATTCTAATGAAGAGGGCAATGCAATTACTCAGACTCCTCAGCATGGTTATATACATCACTGTAACATACAACTTCAATAAATAAATGAAACATTCCCTTTATTTCTCATTCTGCAATAAAATACTGAAGTTTAAAAAGCCAACTGCAAGAAACACTAATTCTCATCTTCTGTGTTTTGTCTCAGAAATAGCATCATCTGACATGCTGAATTCCACAAACTGTTGTTTTCTGGTTTCACCAGAAAATAATGAAAGAAATTATAATTTAAACTGCAGTTGAAGGTTTAGTTGTCAAGAAAAACAAGAATAATGTTTCTATTTAATGAGACACAGGAGAGCTAATCTAAATGCCACAATTTTCAGGAAAAAAGAGCAACAGTTGATTGCTATGAGATAGATAAAACACTCTTGTATTCCCAGTGAAATCAAATGTAAAAATACAGACAAAGGCAATCTACCCACACAGAGCAATGAGATGCTACTGCCAACAACATGGACTGAATAGAATGGGAGCAAAATGCAATAAGCTTGAAGCTCCATAATATCTGCAAAGATAAACTAAGGACAGAGTCCCATCTTCCCTTTGTGGTCACACACACATTAGAAGTGTTGAAAGTCATGCTGCTTTATGGAGAGTAAATGTTTAAAAAGAAATATTGCAATTAGAGAGACATCTAGTAGTGCTAAGAAATGCAGTGGCAATGACCTTGCTTCACAACAAATAACCCAAGGAAGAAAAGAAGGGGAAAAAGGGGGGAATTAGTAAGACTCTTTTTTAATTAATAGTCAGACATTGACTCAAATTCAGACTTGGTGACATCCATGCAACAAGAGCAAATTACACAAGAAACAGATTTGGATTCTTGAATATAACAAACAGCTTAAATGTGGTGTTTCATGTAGCATGAAGATGAAAATAAAACAAATAAACCTGATCTAACAGAGCATGGAGATAAAAAGGAACAGAACACACACTTTGTTTTCACTGAAAATGGTCTTGATAGATAATTTGGCTTCTGTATTCTATCTGATAAGTCTTGCAAATGACATTGATGCCTCTGACTTTTCACACTAATGGTGCATGACAACAGACCTGAGGCTGTCCAGGGCAGGGCGTGCTGCCAGCCCTTCCTACATCCGAGCCTGCTAGGGCTGCACCCCGGCTGCAGGGCTAGGAAACAGCTTAACTTCAATGCTCACTGCCTTCTGAGAAGACAGCTACAAAACCTGCCTCACTGTTTTTGATTCCCAGTATCTTTCAGGGTACTCAATTTTGCTGTTCTTGGCAGTCTTGTGTTTATTCCAGAAACTGATGAGCCCACCCAGGAAACCCTTCTGGGAGTTGGGATAAATAGTATTCGGGTTTGCAGAATGACCTTTGTCAGTAGCTTTACTACAGTCACTATGCCTCTAGTAAAAAGGTGCAGAAAATAACTACAAAGTTCACTGACTTGATTTATAAATGTTACCTTTTTTCTTACAAAAAAACCTCAGAGCTGAATTCTCAAGGGCTTTGGGTTGGGTTTTTAGTTTGGTTTTGTTCAGAAGGCCCGTGCATTCTGGCTGGACTGCAGATGTCTCAGACAGGACATTCTTGCTGTTCTGCAACTCTGTTCAGTGTGTTAGTCAGCTGAGAGGATCTGTATCTGTAGGAAGGTGAGGCAGAGAGCTACTACAGCTGGTGGCTGTGCCTGTCCTGCCACACAACACTGGATTGTGCCCACTGGGTAAAGCAGACTTTGGCTCTGCATGATTTTTGAACACAACAGAAGGAAAACAAACAAAATGCAGATAACTCTCAGTTCTCTGAGGTCAATCTGCCTTTCCAATCTCAAGCAGCAGGTTAAGTGCTTCACAGTGCCTGGAGTTAAACCAGGCAAGGTGTATGTGTGCAGCCAGGAGCACTGAGATGTGGGCAGCAGGCACAGACAGGGGCAGTGAGCTACGGAACTGCTGCACAGACATTTCAAAGGGCAGGGCTTCCTTCACAGGGGTGGCATTTCAAACAGACAGCCCAAAGAAGGAGGGAACAAGAGAGTTTGCAACATACCTATGAGAAAGAATTGGTCTTGTCATTTGAGGTGGAGAAACTGTGCAACAGACCTGGTTGTGGCTGACACCCAGTTGAAAAAATTCAGCAAGGAATTACTGGGATCCCAGAACTAGCCCTTCAAACAGTCACTAGAATTTGTCTAGCAATTAAATTACCCAAACAGGACTTGGGATCAGAAGACCTGTGGGGCAAAAAGGCATGTGAAAAAGTCTACAGTAAACATTATACTGCACCTGATGGCACTAGACAAGATGTCTATATTCTTCAAACATCAGTCATAATGTTTTGAGAAAAAGATGCCTTACCTAGAGCTATGCCTGTTTGAAGAAAGACTGAAGAATGACACAAGCCTTCCTGCTCTTACACTCTGCACAGGACTAAACCAGCAATGCTGCTGTCTGCACAGGAGTGATGAATGAACCAACAAAGTATCATAAGATTAAGCTTAAGGTGATCTAGGGCTCACAAGTCAAAATGGCAGCTGAAATCATGCCTAGTGCTCAAAGTAATGCAGAGTTAATGTAAAATAAGTGTAGTTTCAGAGTTAGTGATCAAACATCAAGTTAAAGATACATATAGATAAATAGATAATTGGAAATTACTCAGTTTATAACTTTCACCAACAAAAACATGTATAAATTAAGAGGATAATAGCATGTCTCATTCTTAAGTCTTGCTCAGCTTTAGAGAGGCAAGGAACAAATAACTGAGGAACATCCTGGCAGAACACAGCACATTCATAAGAATCCAAATGACCTATTTTTTTTGGAGATTTATGTTGCTTACCACAGGGCAACAGCTTAAATTGAGAGTCACTTGGTGCTCTGACAAACAAGCAAGGATGCAGGTAGTTCTGGTTCCTCAGAAGGGAAATAAAGACCGCTAAATATGCAACCTTGCCTCTGTAAGGCTAAATACAAATATGAATTTGAGACAAATATTTAGGTGCCCTAACCAGGGAAAACCTGGAGAACATGTACTAGGCCAAGGCTAAGGCAACTATGCAATACTCTCATCTTCAAGAGACATTATGGCACAGAAATGCTGATTAGCAAAAAAGCTGACCAGTATCAGGACTGGAAGAACCATCTCTATGTTAGTGAGATGCACACCTCAGCTATTTGTTAAGAGTTAGGTTTAGTTAGGTTTAGTTAATAGTTAGGTTTAGTTAGGTTTTTTCTTCAGTTTGGCCTCAAGTTATGCCAAGGCAGGTTTAGATTGAATATTAGGAAAAATTTCTTCCTGGAAAGAATTGTCAGGCATTGGAACAGGCTGCCCAGGGAAGTGGTTGAGTAACCAACCCTAGGTATTTAAAAGATGTCTAAGTGTGGCACACAGGATCATGGTTTAGTGGTGACCCTATCAGTGTTACGTTTATGGTTGGTCTCAAGGATCTTAAAGGTATTTTTCAACCTAAATGATTCTATGATTCGCTGTTTGGCACACTGCTGCAGGTTTCTACAGCTTTCAGGTATCCACATGGTGTTGTATCTGGTGTGTAAAAAGATAAATAGCATTTGTTTGGGTAGTCCTGCCCCATGCTTCTATGCATGGCACATATTCACATTCTCCTTTGGACAGTTTGTCTTTGGCATACCAAAATTTTCAGTCAGAAACACAAAAGCCATTTGCTAGCAAAAAAAAACCATTCAGGAAGAACTCCAGGACAATTACAATAGTTGTCCAAGATCCTGAGAATCTCTGATGAGACCTAAGAGTTCTGAGCAAAGATAAACAAATATCAGAATGCCACATGACAGAAAACATAAGCACAGAAACAAAGTTCAAAGATGAGTAAAAATAATCAGTGGGCATCACCATCATGTTTGCCACCCAAATTAAAAGGAGTATAGACACATAGAATGACACATAGAATGGTCAACATGGAAAAAAAGCCTTGCTTACATCTGTGGTCCTGATGGTGCAGCTGTGCAGCACACATGAGAGCAAATCCCAATAAAGAATGCTAAAAACAGGAGGAGTTTGTTGACTGGGCTTCCAGATCTGAGGAAACATCTTAGGAAGCAAACAAACTGAGCATGAGCCAGTGTTTCTGAGGATACACACGGACAGTATTTCATTACAAGACTGAGCCAGAGACAAAACTGAACATGACTTAGTATATGTTCTTGCAAACCCCTACACTTTCATACATCCATTATAAATCAGTCAATGTCTCTTTTTCCTGGGTACAACAGTGTCATGGTTTACCAATCAACACAAATGGGCTTTTGCTCCTCACGGGCCAATGGCAGCTGACACTCAGAAGCCATCAATTGACACTTCAACACAAGTTTGACAATCACACCCTACAAGGATCCCTCCCCTCAACCAGCAAAGTATCATTTGCAAATTGAACAGAAACTTAGAATTGAGATTTGGTCATTGCAGCCACATTCTCCAAAGCATTTGAAAAAGTATAGAGGAGCAAAGTCCAGAGCTGGATTATGTTAATCCGATTTAAATGAAAAAAAAAAAAAAAAAAAACGCCTGTCCAGTCTAAGATAGAAGGCAGGCTTATTGCTGAGGCAAGATCCTGCATAAAGCAATTAAGGCTTTTACTAAGGGATGGCTGGGACAGTGCAATTCCAGCTCATTTATCAGTTTCAAGCCTCTGAGCACTATATGGAGTTTTTTTCAAAGCCAACGAGACAGTGATTTCTGAGGTGCTAGAGATGTCTCAGGAATATATGATGGTCATTTACATGACTGAAGGAAACCATAGGGGAGCCAGAAAAATATGGTTTAAAAAAAATAACTTAAAATATTAAGTGCTAATACATAACTTTACAAAACAGTAGCATGAAAAACGTTCTAAAAGCTTGTTACGTGCAAAAACTAGAAAAGCAAGTCAAGGAGAAGAACTGAAGATCTGTGAAAATGTGCTCACAAAAATTAGATTGCAACACCCAGAACTAAACAGTTCATAGATTTTTAGCCTTTTTTAGATTTTAACAGTTCATAGCTGGCTCCCAGCTACCAGATCTTATTCATACATGCTTATACATATCAACTTTCTTGTTACTAACCCTGTTGAAATTGTCACATTCTGACATTCCTCTTTGTTTAGAGGCCATGAATTTATATAGTTTGAACTGAAGTATGATTTTGGACATGTAATGCCTATTTGCATTTTTCACAAATGAACAGTAGAAAATAATATCAAAGAAATGCTGAAAAACATCTATAACAAAGACTCTGATCCACATACAGCAACAAGGCAGAACCAGTGAATCCCTGGCTGACAATGCCTGATGTTTTTTAGAACAGAATGGTGAAAACAAGAATATGTGCACTGGTGAGGACTGATACCAATCAGAGAGGCTTAATGGTTGTACAAAAAGACAGGCAAGGAGGAACAAAAAGCTTAGTAGGATTTGTGGTCACAAGAGTGGCTGCCACTTCCCAACAACTCTGTGCAAGCCAGTGTTTGAGGCACAGCCTGCCAAGAGCAGGGGCCTCCCCATCAGCAGCCCTGCACTCACACAAAATTGTAACCTCCCCATGGCACACCTTTGAGGAGCAGGTGGCATCTCCCCAAAAGCCCAGCAAGGGGGAGAAGGATCAAGATCTCAGGGGAAGAACAGATGTTGCTGTAGCAGAGGCCAAGAGCAGAACATGGCTCCACCAGGACAGCTGTATTGCCCTGAACTGCCAGAGCATAGCACTGCTGATGGCTGGGAAGAGACTCAGAGACCCCTGAGTAATGAGCTCAGCATTAGAACTCCCAGCTAACTAATTCCAGCATTGGAAATAGGCACTCAACATTTTACACTAATTATTAACAGCTAGGATTTTTGAATTTGTCAGAAACAGAGGCTCCAGATGGAACCATATACAGTAAATGTAAGTATGAACAGAAACTCACAGTGTGCACAGGAAGGAGGTAGGACTCAAAAACATCCAAAACTTGTCCTGTGCTGTAACATTCTATAGCAGAAAAACAGTTTTAATTTTGAATACAAATTCTTTTTGGTAGTGAATATTAAGTGAAAATGTTACAGATTAGTTCTAGAAGGAATTGCTTAATAGTTACAACTGAATTAATATGAAACTTTCTACAGGACCCACTGTGTATGTATTCCCAAGCTTCAAGCAGTCTAGTCAGCATTATCTTGGTCTTTCCAGCTCAGATCATGGATCCAATAGATTGGATACAAAACTCTTAGATCATCTTGTGCCTCTTTCAGAAAAGCATCTATGAGGATAACTCAACAATGTGCAGAGCAGTACAGTGCTAAATGAGCTTTACCCCTGTGTATGCTACAGGAGAGAAACACAGCATTTTATGTCACCAGTGGTTGGTTACCACTGATCAGATACTCAATTCTTCAAGAACATAATGGCAATTTTTTGCCTTCATAGAAATCCAGAAAAGAGCAACTAATATGTGAGAATATTTGGGTTAGGGACTGGTTTCCCTGGTACTCAAGATCTACATTAGAGCAAGTGATCAGGAATGATGAATGTCAAACCAGCTGGTACACTCCAACAAACAGTACCACTATACATCATTTCAGCCTAAAAATATGCTTAATATCCCAACAGATCTATACTAGAAAGAATGGTTAAATATAATTTTTATTGCATGTTTGTAAAATAAAGGCCAAGTATTGGACTACCCATTAATTATACAACTTGATCAGTCATATAACACAGACCATTACATTTTTCTATTGAAACTCCTGCCATTTGTAGTAGTACCTAAATACAGAATCTTCCAAGAGAGGAATCAGTCTTGAACTGAAAGCAGCACAAAAAATTTCTCATTGCTCCTCCAGTCCCTTTGGATTTTTCAATAGCTAAGCACCCTTCTGAGAAAAATGTATGCCAGATTGCTCATTTGAATTTCTCTGGCTCTGGCTCCCAGCTACCAGATCTTATTAATCCTCAGTCCAATAGATTAAAGTCTTTTGTACTACTTTTCCTCTCCCTGCTTGTTTATACACCACAGAAGAAGTCATCTCTCAATCTTCTTGTGGATCTAAAACCCAGATTAGCTTCCACAGTATCAAGCATTTTCCCAGCCCTCAAATACTTTCTAAACCACACCACCTGCTGTATACCTCCTTCAAAAATGCATCTCAAGAATAGGACCTACTGCATTTATACGAGTTTCAAAGATGTTGTCTCCTGTTGTAAAATCAATTCCCTACTGATTAAACTCCTATCTCCATAACTTCTTGTCTTTAAATAGTCCCTCGTTATAATTTGCCTTTCAGCTGCACTCAAATGCATCTCTTTGACTAAGACAGTAATAGTGTGGACACGGACATGTCAGGGATGTTTAATGCTTTCATTGCCTCTGTCTGCAACACTGATGATGGGCTAAGAGGGTCCCAGTGCCCTGAGCTAGAGAACCATTGTTATGAGAATGAAAAACTCCCAGTTGATCCTGAACTTCTACAGGATCTGCTGTTCCAGCTGGATCTAAGTCTATGGGGCCTGATGGGATTCATCCAAGAACACTCAAAAAGATGGATATTCATTGCAAGGCCTCTTGTAATGCTTTTTAAACAGTCTTGGGAACCTGGGGAGGTCCCAGTTGATTGGAAGATGGCCAGCTGTCGGGTTTTCTGCTTTTGCAGAAACTGCTCTGGAGAAGTTAAAAGTCCTTTTCCTTGCCCGAGATGAAAGAAGAAGCGTAGAATCTTCGGCTCTTATTCTTTCCATATTGTTTATTTTATCTTATCTATACCATTCGTTCTCAAACCTGCCGAGGTCCTCCTAGCAGGACACTTCGAGGCACTCTCTCGCCCCAAGGGTGATGTTTATCTTTTATACTAAAAGCTATGTGTGCATTATTTACAATTATTTTCCAATACCTATCAGCTACATTAGGCAGTCAGTATCTACTCTAAACCAATCACCAGTGCCACCATCACAGCAGAAACATGGAGTTCATGAAGAAGAAGGAAAAAACCTAAAAACCATGAGGTTCCTCGATCTTGGCTTCATTTATCCCCATGTACTAAAACCCAAAATCTACTTTTTCACCCTGTGACAAACTCATTATCACTCTATTTAAACTCGTGTGACTTGCAATTCTTCTCTTAAAGCTGGCAATCGTTCCCATGGGCTAAAATCCAAACCACAGGTGTCCTGGGCTCAGTGCCAAGGTCTTAGAGCCCCCTGCTTGGGTCTCTGAGCCTCCAGGGCAGTCAAGGACAAGCCCTGAATTCCCACAGCCAATGTTGTCCCAATATCCCAAAAAGGATAACTCTAGAAACTGCAGGCCTTTTAGTGTCTCTTCAGTGACTGGTAGAATTCAGGAGATTGTTCTGGGAGTTATTGAAGGACACCTAAAGGACAACACAGTCATTGGTCACAGCCAACATGGCATCACGAGGGGAAAATCCTGCTTGTCAAACCTAATTTCCTTTGATGACAAGGTAACTCACCTTGTCATCAAGGCAAGCCAGTTGATATAATCGTTCTGAACTTCAGCAAAGCTTTTCTTACTGTCTCTCACAGTGTCCTTCTGCACAAGATGTCCAGCTCACAGCTGGATAAACACATCATGTGATGGGAGAGCAGCTGGCTCATAGGTCTGAGACTGAGAGGAGACCTCAGTGCAGTTACAACTTCCCCATGAGGGGAAGAGGAGGGGCAGACATTGATCTCTGCTCTGTGCTGACCAGAGACAGGACCCAAGGGAATGGCCTGAGTTTATGTCAGGGAAGTTTAAGCTGGATATAAGGAAAACCTTCCTTACCCAGAAGGTGGTTGGGCACTGGAACAGCCTCCCCAGGCCAGTGGTCATGGCAGCAAGCCTGTCAAAGCTCAAAAAGTGTTTGGATGATGCTGTCAGGCTCATAGTGGGATTCCTGGTGCTGTCCTGTGCAGGGCAGGAGTTGGACTTTGATTAATCTTGTGGATCCCTTCCGACTCAAGATAGTCTATGATTCTAGCAAAGAATACCTTTCATTACTATACTTTCTGAAACAGAATTTACTATTTCGCCAAGCCTTGTTATCCACAAATTTTGTGAGTAATCATTTTATTCTTGGTTGTTCATTGCAACTGAAAATGCTAAATAGTATCAGGCTTACTCTTCATCCTTCACAGTAGGCCACCAGAAGCTTTCCTTCCAGTCATGATTCTTCACTGACAATCAGTGTGTGTGATCTGCAAATCTCTGCTTCCACTGTGCTCAGCCCGTCTGTGAGTCACTGCCTCAACACGCTCCTCCACAAAGTGCTATAACCCAAGTACTGCAGTGTAATGCCTGGTTTCTCTTTTAATCCCACCCAGCAGAAACACCTTGTTCCACTGACCAACACCTTGGGGCTGGACACAATAGCTAACCTAGACTTGCTGCTGCCTGGGGCTGCAGAAAGAAGCCTAATGCAGTTAGCAGTCTTGTGATACCTGTGGATCATTACAAAGTGCCTTCCAACCCACTGCTGGTTTTTTTCGAATCATGATAAAAATGTAATTGAATATTAAAACACCAGATAATTTCTTTATCTTCTCTTTGAACTTTCCTAGCCAAACTCATTCTGCTATGATAAAGCAGAATGTTTGCTACATTAAGGTGATTAAAACACCAGCACACGGAACTGTACAGCTGTATCTACAACAATTTATATAAATTAAATATTAATAGGAATACGAATGAGAATATTTTCCAGGATCCCAGTGCCCTATTAATCTTAAATACTTTATATGTTGCTAAATTTTTTGCTTTAGGATAATGTTTATTAGTCCCACTTCTACATGGTGCTCCATCAAGATTAATTCTGCACTGTGTTTTTTAACAGCTGTGCTACATTTTGCTAGTTTATACATAAGAAAGTAGATATTTTATTCAGAAATATGAAATAGAACCATTATACTGTCTAGTTAAGGCTAATTATTGCTTGAGAATGTCAGGGATACAAAAGAGCTAAATAAGATTTTAATAACATAGGTTTTATTGAGAAAAAAGCCACAGTGCAACAGAATGTGACTCATTTAATCCAGAAGAACTGCAACAATAAGAATTTCATCTTGAATGGGCATCATGCAAGAATGCTATATGGAGTTTACTGCCTAAAGCTCTGTTTTGTTGTACGCCATAAAAATAAGTAAACAAAGTAGCAAAGGTTTGCAGCAGACATGAGGCATGAATTATACTCATGAAATTAATTAATTAGGTTAAGGCATGCTAACAAGAAAACAGATTTTTCTATGACTGGGTTAATTAGTGAAACTTCATTCCTTATGAACTCCTACTGCATGTGCAGACACTTTTTCAGCAAGACTGTAGTGGTGTGCATTTTAATCAATTTGTATTAATGGTTTATCCCATGTACCCCACAAGTTTTGTATTTGGTTGTACCCTATTTTCCCCTCCTCCAAGGGCAGGACTGTCACTTTGAAGCCCTTCCCAGGCCCGAGAATGTTCTCTGAAGAGCCCAAGGTGATAGGTCCTGACCTGGGGAATCCCCCTCCATCCTGAAGAGATTGGCTGTGGAACGTATCATTCAANCAGCCTTTCACTCTGTACCCAGCCCCTAAATCCTCATTTCCCTGCCATTTTCTCCAGCAGCCAGGCCTGAGGCACAGTGTAGGAGCCACCAGCACAGTTTGTGAGCCAACAGCAGTGTGTGCCCACTGACCACCCAGGGCAGACCAGGCAAAGAAGGACATGCTGGTGCTGTGGGTTTCAGCCTTTGCCCTGTGGGAATATGCCTAAGGTCTGTTTTCTGCCCCAAACTGTTTTTCACAAAGCTTTGTAGGACTCAGTTCTTACAACCTCAGGTGCTAAAATATGCCACTTCTAGGGAAGAGACAAACAAATGGTTGGAATAGTTATAGAAAGTCCTTACAGTGTAAAAATCTCTACGCTTGACCAAATCACTCCTTTTCCTGCATTGCAAACAGACTGAAATCCTGTCAGTCAAGTTAAAGCAGTAAAAACCCAAACAATTTAACAAGGCAGTATCAGGCCAGCCCTCTGGACACTGCATTTCTGCAACAGTAGCATCTGCCTTGAAAACAATTTTTCCTCCTTTTGTTTCATGTGAGTTAACAATGACTACAGAAATCACTATGGACCACATCCATGGCAAATTCCAACACTGAATGCATCTGTCTAAAGGCATTTCACTCTCACCTTTCAGAAGAAAAAAGGGTAATTCAATAGGAAGCAAATCCTGTACTTTTTTTGAGTGCTCAACCAACATAACCATGAGGGCCTGACTCATTTCAAAAAAGCAGGGTGGTTCACCACCACAGCTGATGCTCATCTCACTTTGCTCGCCAGTTTAAGCCGAGTTACACAGTAACCACTTCTGCTAGACAAAACTTCTCTCTGCAGTGCTTGGTCACTGGTGTCCCATTTCACAGACCCCTGGGTAGTGGCGTACTGGCACTAAGGAACTGCCACCTCTTGGCCCTATGCCCTGAAAAAATATCGGCCATGCAATAATCCAGCTGTACAGGTTCCAACTACCAAGGCACCTTCTGCCCCTTGCTGCCTCACATTGCCACCAGACACTTCTAGACAATATCACCTCTTTCCCAGTCCTAGCTGACCTTGGGGAGGTCATATATGCCATGTGTTGTGGTTAGGAATGGTATTCCAAATTTTAGTGTCCCCACTGTAAGAACCCAGACCATACACTGCTTGCTCAGTCCCCTCCCACCTCCCCCTGTGGCAAGATGAAGAGAACTGAAAGCACAAAAAGGTAAAGACCATAGGATAAGAACAATTTAGCAAAACAGCAATGAAATAAGAAAAGAAACTGTAACAACAAACAATACAAAAACCAGAGTATACAAGTTAGGCAATCGATTCACAGGGAGTGGTCCCCATGTGCCACCCACCCTCCACCCTTGCTTCCCCCTGCACATGGTGTCAGGGGATATCCAATTACCACAGGGTCCTGGCTGTGCCCCTCCTGGCTGATGCTAACTTTAACCCTGTCCTGGCTGGAACAGGACACCACGTTCTCGCCACTGATGCTTCAAGAGGCAAACTGACATCTTCTTTGGGTTTTCTGCTAGCATGAGTCTCCTCTTCAGTAAGATGCTGAACCACAATCCAGAGAACCACGGAATCATGGAATTGATTACAGTGGAAAAGACCCTTAAGATCATCAGGTCCAACCATAAATCTAACACTGCCAAATGAGCCACTAATCCATGTTCCCCACTAAAGCATGCATCTAAACACCCGCACACTACCCACACTGCTTTTCTCCTCCTTTCTTTACCACTTCCAAAACCTGTAGGATGGTCCACTACTTGCTCCAACTGTACCATATGGCACAGCACAGCAATATAATCTTAGCACAGCAGTTAGATGAAATGCAGAATTGCATCACAGTGTTAACATCTTGTTCTCCCACTAACACTCCCATCCCACCATCACTGCTTACAAAAAAAGTGTGGATTATGTCATTGTCATGTTTCTCATACCTGAAACATCACCTTCCCCATACCCTCTTATTCTCCTCACTTTCCCACTCTCCTCTGTTTCTCTTACTAGTATAAGAAATGGAGATTCCCATAAACTAGAGACCCCATTCCCGGGTTTCCTTTACCTAAAATATCTGAAAACTATCCTATGTATACACACAAAAGTGCTTACATTTGTCTGTATGTGTGTTACATTGTTTCATCCTTATGCTTTATTCCAGAATTAAGGATTCTGTATTAATCCTGACAGGAAGGTGACAGAAGTTCACACAATATTAAAAATAATGAGATAACCTGTTCATAAAATACAGGGCTAGAAAAAGGACACAGAGACTCTTCAGTTACAGAAATATATTGAAAGATGCAACATCAACAGCTCTTTTAAACCCAAAAAGTTAGATTTGAAACATCATTATTTCTTGAGAGAATTATTTTGAAAAATTCATTGTTAAGGAAAGTATTGTATTTTATGTTTATAGCTCTTCAGCTAGATTTCTTAAATTAAGCTCATTTCCATGCCCCCATCCTTCCACCCCCATAAACATCAGCTCGTTATTTTAAAAATGCACAGTGAATAAGAAAGAGGCAATTAAGGATGAGGCACTGTAGAAATTGACTGTGACAGGTGTTCAAAGAATGAATCAGTACATGACTTCCCTGTTCTTTTACTCTTCCTTAAGCATCTGCTTTTGACTTCTTTTCTGATTTCCCCTTGATGCTTGACCCTAAAAAAACCTCTGAGATCTCCTTAGAAGTGAGGAGCTACAGAAAAATTTAAAAAGCTACAAAAATCCCAGGTGTTTCCAGTGACTCCTACCTGGCTTTGATTAACCTTTATGCTCCAGTGCTACCCAAAGCACCTCATTTGTTGAGAACTATAGCATTAGACTTTCTCATTATCATTAATAGCTATCTTTACACAATATTGGTTTTCCCATTTAATTCAGAAAAATCACAAGTTCCTTGGTGGCAATTGTTTCTTCCCCCAGACAGGACACAGTCTAGCTGCAGGAGGGAACCAGTGCTTGTCAGGAGTATTTGTGATGTCTGCAGTAAGCCATTCCTCAACCCTGTAAGACCCATGGATTGAATTAGATCTGCCAAAATTTTCTACCAAATTTCTATTAATATCACATTGTTCCTAACAGCATAATTGCTATGAATGTGTATAATAAAATATATATCTAACTTGACTCAGTCTTTTGCAAGGCACACTCTGGGACTGAGATATTCAGTACCAAAAAATACCACATAATCACAAATGCAGGAAAGGAATGGTTAGGATATCTGGGTGGAAAACAAAAGATAAATTCCTAGAGAAAGTAATTCTAGATTAACATACTAAATAGGTTTTCCCCCTCTTTGTGTTACACAAATAAATACAGAATTATTCAGGAGGCCAGCCTGTGCTCACAGCAGGGTTAACAGTGAATCCAGATGAGGCTGCTCAGGGCTTTATCCAGTTGGGTCTTGAAAACTTCCAAGTATGGAAATTCATAACCTCATGAGCAACCAGCTGCTCTGCTTAGTCACCCTGACACTGAAAACACTTTCCTTGTATAACATTGATCCCAATATTCATTCATATTGTATAAAGTTGAGATCTCCTATTTCAATTTGTCAGTGTCTTTTGTCCTCCTGCTATACACTGTAAAGAACACAGCTTCACCTCCCTGTAGGTGTTGGATAGCTTGTGTTAGGTCCCTCCAATGCTATATTTTCTTCATGCTGAACAAGCCTTGCTATCTCAAACACTCTTTGCAGGACCAGTGCTCCAAGCCCCGATCATTTTGATGGCCTTTCACTGAACTCATCTAAGTTTGCTGACATCTGGACACATCATTGCAGATATGGTCTGAGTAAAGGAGAATAATCACTTCCCTCAGCCTTCAGGCTGCTGTCCTGTTGATACAGTCCAGTCTGCTGCTATCCTTCATTGCTTTGTGATGATCAAGTATGAGGATGTAGTGCATTCTTGGTTTCTTATTCGATTTTGTCTTGTCTGCTGACCCTGTCAGCACAGGTACCAAGTAACACCAAACAGCTGAACGAGCAAAGCAGAAGACTCTGCCCAATTTTGCAGCCTACCCACACTTAATATGACTGGAAGATCAACTGTCCTGTCAGGATAGCTGCTTCCTCACATCATGTACAATTATATAAAGAATCTGTTAGGATAGCAGAACTGCAGTAACAACATGAGCCATCCACAGTCTTGGGCTTTTTATCTGAGCTATAGACAACAATGCATCCAAGCAAAGTCACCAGCTCCCTCTCTTCTCTACTGCTCTACTTGTTTTACTTTTTGCATCAGAAATTGTTCACCCCAGAAAATACTTTGGGAGTGTGGGATTTTCTTGGTCAATTTCAATGCAAAGATGTGGCCAGACAGCATTTTTCAATTACAGTTTAGTAGCCTAAGTGTACACTTATAACCAGGGACACAAATCAAAGGGAGCTGCAAGAAGGAGCTCTGTTTTAATGGGAAAACAGGGGCTTCCACTAAAATGTGACAAGTCAATAATGCCTCATGAAACACAAGGTATTTTTAGTTCTCATTCAGTTTATGAGCATAATATCAAACCTCCTCTAACATGCCAACACAGTAATGAAACTAAGATAAAAAGATGAGTGAGTGTCATCCAATATGTTCAAGTATCAATATACTGCTTATCTCTTTGCTTGAATAAAGAAACTTACAGAACGTATCAGTAATTTTTTCATTAAAGAGGGAAAAGTACTAGGATTTTATCCAGCATACACAGAAAAGGCTTCCATTTTTAAGGAGATGGTAGAAGTGGGAGTTGAAGTTTGGCCTCTAAGTCTTAAACCTGAGTCACGTGTGAATGCACTGCCAACCCCATGGAACCCAGAATTTGCCTCATATTTTTGCTGGCAGGTGCTGATGCTTGTGAGTGTGTAGCTTGTCTGCTATGATTGCCTGAAGAAAACAGCCCTTGATGAAAGAGCCATAAGAAAACACAGTAAGTACTTACACCATAGTCCATTGCTTTGCCCACCATTGCTGTGTCTAAACACTTCAAAAGCATCTCTCTATGAACACTTCACAGAGAAATTTTTCAACACTCTATGAATACTTCTGTATATATATACTGTATATACTCTATGAATATATTCAAGGAAAACACATTCACCTCCTGTGAAAAGGGGTTCTTGCACAATTTAACAGTTAATGTATATATATTTTTCATCAAATCCTGTCAGCATTCAGAGCTCTCAACTCAGATTGGCAGCATATAATTTGAGCAGGAAAATTAAGGAGAAGCACACAGTGGGTTTAAAATCAGAAACAGCACTTGTTTATGATAATATTTGCAGCTCTTCCATCTAAGTACCCAAACAGATTGCACATATTCCCACAGAGATGGAAATTAATAGGTGAAATACCTGTGCAGCTTGAGTGTCACAGTTCCATAAACAGTAGCAAAGCCCAGAAGACGAACCCATCTTAGGAGAACACAGCGAAATATACTTGGCTCAAAATACAAAATGACAACCTATAGAACAGAAAGATAGAGAGAGCTTCAGTACTGCTTTCATGAGAAAGTAGTTCTTCATTCAAATGCAGAATAGTTGCAAAACAGGACAGCAGAAACGTTTCAGCTCATACTGCTGTATATTTAGATTTTCTAGTAAAGCATCAGGATGATCAGATCAACCAGCTGGCACAGTTCTAGGCACCAACTCCTTTTTGAAGGGAGCTGGCAAAAGCCCTGTGACAGACTGTGAAGTGACAACACTTTCAAATGCAATTCCACTGACTTTTCTTAACTGAGTGAAAACATGTACCCAGAGAGGAGGATAGAACAGACCAGGACTTTTTCCTTGAGCTATTCAAGTAATACGTAGCTGGTTTAATTCTGGTTTGATAGGCTGTATTTAGTAGGTTACACTTCAAAGTCACTCCTAATAAACCTAGCAAAATGATAGCTGCTCATTTTTTCTCTGCCAAACTAAAAATGATTGCACTAGCCTATTTCTATGCAAAATATGAAATATTTATGACACATTTAATTCTTTCTTCCCCATATATTTCACCTAAGCTATATAAAATCTCCCTATGCATCACCACTTTCTTAAGGAAATAACCTTTTTGCTCACCTATGTATTTCTCTAATCACAATTAAAAAATGTCCCACCAGCCTTTTGCCCTGTCTTCCAAGGACCATACACAAAGATAACACTCCATAAGCAGCTACTTCTGTAGGTATAGTGCACACAGAAGCTTCATTACCAAATAAAATACTACTCTTCTCTGAAACAGGGTTGCTCAGTGAACTCAGGCACAACTTGAATCAGGAGTTCATTTCTCATTCCAGCAGACACTGTCCCAGGTGTCATGAGGGTTGATCCCACATTCCTTCCCACTCATCTGGTCCCACCAGGAGCCTGCTGTCCCAGGTTTTTGTTGGAAAACTGCCCCTACCCCACCTGTAGACCCGGCTTGGTCCAGCAAACCTAGATCCCATGCATTCAATGTGTCTGACCAAAACCTGCTAAAACAACACAATGCACCATAGTACAAATTAATTAGGTAATCCTGGTCTAGAGAAACCAAGCACTGAAACATTTCAGGCCATCTGTCACAACTTCATTTACAGTCAGTACATTCTGGCAGCAGAGGCAGTATTGTGCCTACTGGCTGCCACATATTATTTTCCTAAGTAAATGCTCTTCTATGTGGGAATTCAAGTGCAGGATATTGGCCAAAAGCCCAGGACTACATCCTTTGGGTGACATAGACTTCTTTAGAAAAGTAGGGGCAAAAATGGCAGATGTGGGCTGAGACAGATGGAAGCTGCTGTGCTTCACTGGAACTTTTTTTATACAGCAGAATCAAACTATTCCTTTTAAAAATATGATTTGCTGAATCAAGCTGTGCTGCAAAATTTAATCTGCTTTTTTTATCTGTTATTGGACTGACATAGAATCACAGAATGTACTGAGCTGGAAGGGATCCAGAACTGTAGGCTCTGCACAGGACACCCCAAGAGTCACACCATGTGCCTGAGAGTATTGTCCCAGGGCTTCTTGAACTCAGTCAGGCTGGTGCTGTGACCAGTGCCCTGGGGAGCCTGTTCCACTGTCCAACCATCCTTTGGGTGAAAAACTTTTTCCTGATTTGACATGCTTCAATGTAGACATTTTCTGGGATTCTGACAAATTCTGCATGTAGGAAAGGCAGCAGCTTTTCTCCTTAGAAAATCAGCTGGAAAACCAAAATGCATCCACATATGCATGACCATGCTTGGGCAAACAGAGCATCCAGCAAAAAGTTTCTCAGACAGACCTGAATGGCAGCAATGACCTCTTATCCTAACACACAGTTATATACATTAGAACAGTTGCAGAACCTGAGCAAAGTCTGCAGGAGTAACTTGTCTCCTGAGGTTTGCCAGGGGGTAGAAAACACCATGTTTCATCTTTGATTCTTCCAAACAAGAAAAACAATGTCAAAAAAAGACTGGAATACAGAGACTCTGAACATTTCAAAGATGATTTGAAAGCAGAAATTTTCAGATAATTGAAATGGGAAGGTCTGAAAACTCTCCAGGCACAAAATTTTCTGAACAAGGGCAACAACTCTCTTTGCCATGCAATCTGACACAGCAATTTCATCTGCTGCTGCTTGTTGAAACATTAACTGCTTATGTGTCTAGAGAATCTCATTGATTTGCATTGAATCATTTGTATGAGCAGCTGAGGCATTTGGCTAGATATCAACCAAGAAACCACCACTTCAAATGCAGCCCAGTGTGAGCTGGCGTGACAGCTCACTGTGAAGGCTGCAGAGGCAAGGCTCTGTTGAAGAAAACTATTCTCATTTTCCTGTTTGAAATAGACACATTTTAACTGCTCCTTCAGCCAGTGGTGAAGGATACTGCAGAAGTAAGACTTCATTCAAGTGTGAGTCTCTTTTGAATCTTCCTGTGTTTATATGATAGAGAATTGTAACAGTGCCTTCATTGGCACTGGGGGCCAGTGTCCATTCCTACCTATTCTTCCATATGGTCTGTCGTGGACCCAGGCTTTGAAGAGCCAGAATTGCTATATGTACATTTTACTTTCTTCTTAAGCATTGCAGAAGACTATTCTAAGAATATGACATTCCTGCTCCCATCAGGGCTCACCAGGGTGTTCAAGTGACTGCCCTCTCTAAGCTCTAGTCAGAATTATGTCTCTTATAAGCACCATGAATTTTAGAGGAACAATTTTCAAACAGAACAATCTTTTGTATTGGAGCCAAGGGGCTACAGAAACACTGCCCTGGAAGCCTTGCACAATTTTAAAATCCAACTGGAATACAATTCTTGCAAAGAATCTGGTCCAAAGTATGACTGCTGCACTCTATCCCTCACTCTTCCTGGCAAAAAAAAAACCCAAAAAAACCAACAACAACAAAAAAAACCCTCCAAAAAATCTCTAACGAACAAAAACAAAACAAAACAAAATAACCCAAAAAACCAACCCCCAAAACCCCCCCCAAACAAACCAAAACAAAACAAAACTACCCAAAAAACCAAACCCCCAAACGAACCTACCAAACAAACAAACAAAAGAAAGGAATATAACACAGAGAAGTCTTGGGTTTGTTCCATATCAGCCTCTTCTACCTTATCAAAATCCCCATTCCCTACTGTTGTCCCTAGAGCTAAGTCTTCCTTAAGTAACCACAAATGTGCAGCAAAAGGTCACTGAGCTCCAAGTGAGGAGCGTAGGATGAGCACCAGATTCACCCACATATCCAGGCTGCTCTCAGCAGAACAAGGGAATCCCTCAGCTATAAAAGATTATCCTGCCCACCAAAAATCTGACAATATTTCATTTTCTCTTTTTGCATTTATGATGCATTAGACCACGATCTTCTTAAAAATGATGGGAGGTTTAGCTGATGGATGGAACAAAACGTCCTTACTGTACACAAAGGAATGTGCTATCATCAGTTTTGTCAGCTCCTGGCATCCACTTAAATACTAGACATCAAATTCTGATACTTATACAAAAAGATCTGGGGAAAACTATTTGGAAACCAGAAGAAAATGAGCCAAACAGTGGCTGTTCCTGTCCCAGTTACTGCAGCTGTGCGTGAGACTTCATGAACTGTGACTCGTCTTTGTCATTTGGACAAATGCATTTAGATGTTTGCTTTTAAACTGAGTGTGGTTTAAGCTATTACTATCCTTGCCAAAACATTGTTCCAGTAGTCACGCTACCACTTGTGGAGTCAGAGATGAAAAGACTTCCTAAGGTCACCAGCTAACTGTCAAGAGTGTTTAGAGCTGGAGAATTACAGACACGGAAGAGGGACTTAGCTTGCTGACACAGTGATCAGCCAGCTCAGTTATTCATCTGACATGATGAACACACACACACACTCTCTAAAGACAGCAGCTGAAGTCAACAAAAGCACCTCACAGATTACAGCAAATTTTCCTTATCGGGACAGGTTGGAAAGTAAAAGTGCAAAGAGAACTAACACTGAACAACTGAACATTCCAAAACATAACAGAGTTTGTCCACACAGAAAAATTGGGGATTAATGAGTTTTATAGGCTCAGTGCCATTGCTTCTTAAAAGATAAACAGCATTTAGAAAGATGCTTAAAAAAAAACCCCACCTTATTACAGCCCTATAATGTTAATAGTGAGCAAAACTGTGCATCACAAAATACTTTTGTCTTTCAGATTAACTTTACTGTGCACATTAAAAATGGTTAATTCTGCCCGTCAACTTGGCACCAGATCCAGGCAGAAATGTTTTAAATACTGTGCACTTCCCCAAGGTGCACTGACTGGGATTCAGTCTGCCCAAATCAAGCATATAATTTCTTCCTACACTGTTTTAAGTGGTCTAGTAAATCAGGCCACTAATGCAAGATAAACCACAGGGATTTCACAGAGAACCCAGGGATAAAAACAACTACCTTGGAGAAGTTCAGCTTCAGCTACTTGGGCAGGAGCTGGGCCTAAAGGCTTCAAGTACACATCTCCATTGACTAGAAAGGCACTACAGCATTTATTTTAGGGAATTTGGTTCACTATATGTCAATTAATAATTTGCATTAGGAGAACTAAGCCAAGCACTTTATAGTCAGCTGTAACAATTTTGTAATGCAATTTAGGACAAGTACTTTTTACTTTAATTCTTAAGCCACAGAAGTCACATGAATAGATCAAAAACTCATTTTCCTCTACAATCATCAAATTGCTATACTTCATGTTGAGAGGAAATGGGCAACAATATAATGTCTCAAAAGATCAGAAGCTAAAGAGCCTAAAAAAATACATGCATTGTCAGTGCTAAAAATCCTAAAACTAAACAGGAAAAATTTTGAGCAGGACCTTAACTCCAAAAACCCCAAAGTGTTCAAAACTTTTGAAGTCTTCTTATTTTTGCCCTTGGTTGTAGAATCATACTAAGGTTTAGTTTGACACAGACCTTTAAAGATCATCTAGCTACTAGTGCTGTGGACATGGATGTTATCCATGTTATATAGATGAAAATGAAATTCAGAGCTTAGAATTTGAGCATCAGCATCATCTGCTGATGGATCTGAGGTGCAAGTCACCCACTTTAGACAAAAGTGATGCAAAAGTAAAATTCTTTTTTTAATTTGCAAATAACCAAATTCTTCTTAAAATTGTGCTCACTAAACCCAAAGAACTTCACAAGAAAACTCTCTAGTTTTTAAATTGAACTTCAGAATTTTCTGCAAGTACTCTGCACAGTTCAATGCAGGACATGACACAGCCATTCAAGATAATGCCTTTTGGGCTAATTCCATTAACAAGCATCTAGGAGATACTGTGAAGAGATCCATCTGATCTGTTCCACTGCCCAACACCATCTGCCCTTGCCTGACTGCAACAGCTGTCTAGGGCTGTCTCTAGGCAATTCTGCCATGCAACAAGCCATCAGATACTTCCTCTCAGTATCCTGCCATGCTGAGGGATGGGCAGCCTTCCTCCTTCTGCCATGTTTCAGTAGTTTCTTTCAACACATCAAATATCCTCCAGGGTACATCAAGTCACCTATTAATGCCTCAGTCCTAACACTGAGAAGGGATTTCCTGCAGCAGAGATGCTGTTTGCAATGTTAGATAAGCCTGCCATCCAAACTCCCAACAGTCTGGCACTACACTTCCTAGGAAAGGGACCAATCCACTTCTCTGTGGGCACAGTGCCATCTCAACAGATGGGATGAATGAAGGCATTCATGAGCCTGTGCACACTACGGGCAACAAATACCACTGCTCGAAACATGAGTCACAGCTCAGCTCATCTGCTTAAATATTAGCGAAGGCACAGCTCCTTATCCTGCCTGGACTATCCACAAATCATTCTGGTGCAGCTACACACAACATTTTAGAGGTATGATAACAGCTGAAAATAGGCTAATTACATAAGAACATTTCCTTCCATTTCCATCCCATTTTTTTAAACCACGTGTGCTTTTTAAGACATTACATCTTACTATAGTAGGCCTGTGAGCACACAGTACCATCAAACCCTGCCATCCTTGCAAATCTCACCATTTTAAGGCAGAGTTGCACTGGATCATTAGCTCAAATGCCTCTGTAAAGCACACATTTGCTGCACAAAACCACAGTAACTACTCAGTAGGTTTTATTCTTGCCTCTGAATTGGAACTGAATCTACCTCCCAATATACAGCTCTGCAAGCACTCTGCTGCTGGGGGCAATGCATTTCAGATAAGATGTATGTCACAAGCAAAATCTTTGCAGCCATTTAAGTAAGATCTTCTGGGTTTCTTCATGGAAGAAAACACATTTTTCCTCATCACCCATACAAAGACCAGCCTGAAATTCTGCCTACTGATATCCTCTTTTCCCTCCCACCATACTTTCAACAGTAGATATTGGTGTTTCTTTCATTGTCTATTTTATAATATCTATTAATACATATTAAACCTCTCTCTGTGTTTCAGCAAAGACATGTCTTGCCTGTAAAGTCTTTTGGAAGACCATGACCCAGTATAAGCACATAACCATCAGCACAAGTGTAAAATAAAAGGGCAGACTTCTAAAACTTCATTCATCAGAATGCTTTGCTATCATTAAGTATTATTACACTATGGATTCATTGCCATCAGGAAGTAACAATAGATCTCTAAAGTTCTTGATGGAATATATATTTTATAGTGGAGTTCATTCAGCCCCCCTGAAAGATTTAACTGGAGATTAAGTAAACAGAACCTTCAAGATCATTCCAGCTTGACAAAAGACTGCAAACTTAGAATGTCTTTTTACAGATATAGCTTCAATTATTTTCCATCTTTTTTTTTTTTTTCCTTCCTCTGTTCGTAAGGGAGATCTCAACTAATTATTGACAAGACAGCCTGAACAGGTTATTTTGAGGAATATAAACATCCATGTGATTTCCAAGATGCTGTCATGTATTTCCTTCAATTTAAAGAGAAAAAGTGATACGCCACAGATCCTACCAGCTCTGGAACTATTTATTTATAAGTGACTTGAACACATGGCCTGAAAATGCATTTATTCACCATAAATTCTAGCCTTTGCTTAAGCCTTTCTAATGATCCAGCTTCACTGTTCCTATTTCCTTTGACATAATGAACAATATTCTGAAACCAAGTAATAAAAAATTAACATCTAATCCACAATGACTTTAAAAAGAGAAATGCTTGCACTCTGTAGACAGATTTGATCATAAAAAATGAATTTTTATGCCCAACAAGGCCCACACAGGACAGAAGAACAATACAGGACTTTTCCCTAATAAAGGAAAAAACTTTGTCACAAAACAGTTCATTAGCTTATGAGAGCCATCACCTGATGCCCTGGCTGAACTGGTTATAAATGCTAAGGGCTGAAGGCTATTCCAAGTGTCAATTCACAATCAACAAGAGGAAAGAGATACAAGGAAACAGAGCACACCAGTTCTACACCCTCTTCGGGGAAAAAACAAAACACAAGACCAAGTATTACCAAAAAGACTAGATCTCTACCCCAGGCTGCTGTGGGAACCCTCTGAGGAACAGAGAATAAATAGACATCACCTTGAAACAGTGGATTATCATGTATGTTCTCTACATCTATTTCCAAACACAGAGATCATGCTTAACTTTTTGGTGTAATAGAACTAACTATTTAAGTTCAGCTGGAAACTTCGAAATACAAGGAGAGATTTCAATGGTACTGGCCCAGGGAGTGGTGATACTAAACAGGTAAAACATGACCATTCAGGAAGTATGAGGTGTCCCAGCCTAGGGGGCTACAGGCACTGAGGTGCTGGAGGTGGAAAGTCCAGTACCTTAGGAGCAAATGTTTGCCCAAGAAAGGTGTCTTCTTGACCACTACTGGTTATTGGATGCTTCTGTAGAAGCAGTACAAGACAGGGATAAGGTCGTAACACAAAAAAAATTTGTGAATAGAAATTGTGGTAAAATTTGTGGTAGAAATTGCCTAACAAGGAAAAATCCAGGCTGAAAAAAAAATATATATATTAGTTTTAATCATGTCTCATGCAAGGTAGAAGAGAAAATAAAGTCTGAATTGCACATTATGCTTTCCCTGTTCTCACTCGAGTGTACTTCTAACTCACCAGTACCATAAAGCAAAAGAAGCAAATAAATACTTTCCAGGGAGTCCAAAAACTAATGAGCTTGGTTGGCCCAACTGACCTTCACATCTGCTTTGATGTGCCAGCTACTTCTCTGTCTTTGGCAGATGTCTATCCCTCACACATCTGTTGGCTCCCTCCTGACAACCTCACAGTTTTTAACACAGTTACCCTAAAAGTAGCCTGAACAGCCTCAGAAGTTGGTCCCTGAGGACTTGAGAGTTGGCTCATCTCAGGTCAAGTGTCAGATTCAGACACTTGAGCTGGCCAAGTGTGGACTTGGCTGGATGTCTGACATTTCCACTGAAATTAAGACACTGCCTCAGAAAGTTTAAAATGTGTTTAAACAAGATTCTTTAAAAACAATAACTGCTGTCTTTGAAAAGTTAAAGCCTATCAGAATTTACCTAGCTAACTGTGTACAGAGCAAAATGCTTTTCCTGACCCACTTAGGTCACAACCACAGCCTGAAAGCACAAAATTAATGCATTGTCAGTGATCTGATTTTAAGGATACTTAGGGGCTAGCAAGGGAGTCAGGAGCTGTTGACTTCACTGAAAGGCAACTATACAAATATTTTAAAATATCTGTCTTCCTGTCTTCAAAAAGAGTGCTAAGAGCAGTGTATATAGCACTGATGGTCTGCACTCTTTCATTTCTTGTTTTTTGAACTTCTATGAAAAGGTCTTCGATTACTTTCCAGTTAAATACAGAAAGATACATGAAAATACAGGTTTCCTGATCAAGCAAATGGTCGGGTTTTGAGTAAAGATTATTAGATGTGATCTGCCAGCAGCAACACTAAAAGCAAAAATGAGCAGATGGGGCACTCAGGGCTCCAGCCTCATGCACACTAAGGCTGAGAAGAGAAGCACAAGTGAAATATGGAGGAGAAGTTGAGCTCCTTAATCATTCAAAGCATCTATTTTCATAGTTTGCATTACATTGAAAAATATAATTCAAAATTAATAGAAATAATTTCATCAGGACATTTTATCTCAGCAATGTATAGGCACACCAAAAATTGTTCATGCTGACGCAAAATTTTAAAGTGGAAAATCAAAAGAAGCTGCAAAGTCAAAATATCTTCTAAAATATTTGCATTGTCCGCCAGTTAACTTTTATAATCCAATTGCTTCTTTCATCTGTTCAGATACATTTTCTTCCATGTGACATGCCACTTGAGTAAATCACAAAAGTCAACTGAATGTCCTAGTTTACCTACTTTACATGTGAAAAAAACCATTAAACTTACTCTTTGGGTGCATTACTATCCCTCTTCTCTTAAAAGAAATCTTGTAACCAAGGAAGTATTAAGAGAAACATTTTAACCAAGCGAACCATGTCTAAGGAAAACACCCTGAAATCTCTTCAGCATCTTCATTTGCCCAGCCACTGGCACATTTTAATAGCACTTTTAAGGATATGTATTTTCATTTTTCTATTAAAACCAAGGAAAATCTAACAATTACTTTTAAGACCATATCTGTGATTTTAGGAAAAAGAAATCTTCTAAAAACATAGTCTATACATTTTGTAGTCTATACATTATGTAGTCTACACATAAAGTAGTCTATATTAAAATAAATCTTGCAAGAGCTGCAGCTAAATCAAGACATAATAAATTATTCAGAGCAATTTGTCAAGTATACTTAATGCAAGACACAGGTCATAAAAGAGACTCACAGACTTTTTTTATCTCATTACACTGTAGCTGAAATCCCTACAAATATTCAACGTAAGGTCTGTTCAGGTAGGTGTTATTTGAGTGTTTTCAAATAGTGTCTCCTACCTGGGGAAAGAAAACATGCAGTATTTAGAGTTCCAAAAATACTTCTCTCCTTGTCTTAATCTAACAAAGCCAGAGAAGTATTCAACACAAATTTCTTTTGTGAGAAAAAAAAGCTATCTGATGGTTTAGGTTCTTCAGAAATACCTTCTTCCCTGCTGAAGGTGCTCTCTCTGAAGTACATGTTAGCAGGTTCATGAGTCAAGGCAGGAATTTTATTGACATCAACTATTAAGATCCTTATTTGGAAAAGGTAATGGGGACAGACCAGGACTTTGAAATACTCTGCTAAACCACAGCAAAGAGCAGGACAGAATTGTCTGCTATCCTCCTCAGGACAATTTTTGTTGCTATTTATTTTGACAACAGGCAATTTAGAAAAACTCTCTCCACGAAATACCAGCCGGACATCTCAATCCAGCCGGTGCTGATTAGTTTACTGCAGACATCTCTGCTGGAACTATTGACTTTTCATTTTCAGCTTATGCACCTGCAGCAACAACAGCAGTGGGCACAAGCCAGAGACCATGGCGTGACCAGCCTCCAGAAAAAGTGCTGGGAACACTCCATCTCCTAATGTTCCCTAATAAAGACTGGATGTCTGTCTGATAAATCTGCTTTAGGTAAAATGAAGCTACCGGTAATTGGATGAATTGCAAAAATGAGTGACATACTCTGCTGGCATGATCTACATTAATCTTCAATCTACACTAATCATATCAAGCAAATTATGTTACTAACATAATTAATTCATTATGAGTAATTAATGAAGTCCAGAAGAAGCCAGCCACATCTGCAAACTCAAAATTAACTCCATAGTAAAAACTATGGAAATAGGAATGAAGCACTATTTTTCTTCCTAGTAGGAAGACATTCTTATAGTTCTTAAATCACATAATGTTTTTACCTTCCAAAAGAATTGTTTGGACAGTTTGCTTGGCTAAAAGGGCCAGAATGCTCACAGTTTTTTGGTCTAGTCAAAAAGAAAAAAAAATGTTTAATAGAAATCTGTGCACAAAAAATATTTGTATAGTGTTGAGCAGATATTGAAAAATTATTATAACTGAGAAATTAAAACAAATTTAGCAAAATAAATTTCTATATTCAAGATGATCAGGCTCTTCTGTCATTTTCTTTCAGTCACATGTGCCACACAGGTGATTTTTAAAGAACAGCACAAAATCAATCACCTGCTTGTATAAATATTTGAATATATATACACTTAAATACAGAAACAGATTTGGTGGATTTGTTGTAATTTCTTTTTTGCCTGTAAAATCATGATTCTCTTTCAAAAGTTCCTTTCATGCGCACTGATTCTAAAGCACATTGATTCCAAAATAGCATCATAATTTGAGTGTATCTGTGCCAAATGTTTTCTGCTTTATACAAACCAGTCTCCTGCAATCCTAAGCAGCCTTGAAATACACTTTATTGCAGAACAATTCACAGGGCATCTCCATGAGACATAAAACACTCCCTCACACAGCATGTGAGAAAGTCTTACCCTCTGTATTCATCTCCACACCACATTCAGCTAGGGTGGGTTGATACCATAATCCAGCTATTTCTACTGGGCCTAGGAATCTGGAGCAGGTGTTCTGCACACCTGAGCCAGGGAACACAAGTGAATCATTGAATTCCAACAGTCAGCCCAAGCTCCCTCTGTGTTCAATGGGGAGCACTGTAGGCAGAGGGCAAACCACATCATCCTTCTACAGGCACCTGAGTGCTGTCCTCCAGAGGTGCCTGCTTCCCTCCACAGGCTAAAGGGAGCCTGTGGTTAAATGTGATGTTCAGAATTAAAATTAATAATTAAAAAAAAAAAATCCCTGCACTGTGAACAGCCACTCCAAAGTTTTACCCTGAGTTTTCAGTACTTCCTCTTTCTCAAGTGCAGGCAGCAGCTAGTAACCTGTCAGACCATGAAAAGCCCACCCTCCAACTCTGATATGCTAGAGAAGAGAACAAGCTGGAAAAACCTTCAGAACTATTTATCCTAATTTAATATTTATGGTTATTTTAAGCTGGGTATCTTAAAGGAAGCAAAAAACTTAAGAACAGTGAACTGATTTGGAATGAAATGGACCTAGAACAAAAGTCATGCTTCATGGATTTTAAGGCAACTCTTGAAAAATGTAGAAGCACAGAAATAAGATGGTATAGAAAGTAACAGAGACATTAGCACATAGAGGGCCATGTTCTTAATGGACAAGTGACATTTCCATTATAGAACAAAAATTAAAAAGTCCTAAAATGGAAAGCACTGATCTCAAGATTAGGCATACAAGCTGTCATGGAGCAATCTCAAGCAATGTATCAGCACCAAAGCTGGATGTACTGAGAGGAGCCTGAGAAGAATTCTTCATTACAGACATCACAAGAATATTTCTTTAAGAGTTTGAGAACAACATACTTGACTCTGAAAGAGCAGTCTTCAAAAGCTTCAACACATGTAGGTGGCAACCAACTAAACAGAACAACACAGAACAGAAGTCTCCCTTTGGAAACACTGCACAGAAGTGGAAAGCAGGAGAGATGAAGTAGATTTTCAGGAAGACTTGAAAAACTTTAAAGAGTCTATGGAGGTCACTGCACAGTTGATTGGAAGTCTGAAGTACAATGATGCAGGAAATAGAGGAATCAGGTTGCACAATGTGAAATTACTGACGAGGAGAAACTACGGGTAGTGAATTCTCCTCCTCTTGGAGACAAAGTTTCACAATACCTCAACAATCTGCACAGCTGCTCATGACCTGAACAATCAGCAACAGTAAAATCCCTAAGGAATAACAGGCACATCTCATCTTCCAAACATAGCATCTTCACATTGCATTTTCTAGTCTTTGCACTCATTCAGGTTTTCCAGAAAACTGCATTACCAAATGCACTTATTGACAAATACTTAATTGTTTGACAGGGGCAATTTTTTTTCCAAAAAGAAAGAGTCACCACAAAAATATTTGAGATGTAAGGTTGCATTAGACAAGCATATCTTTGATATTTAATGTCTTTTTCAGTTATCATTAAAAACTTGAATAATTTTCTTCCCATGATATGAAGTCTTTTCAGGTCCTAAATATTTGAACTCAGACACTCAGAACAATCCTAGGACTTGTAGTTTGTTTTTCTGTACTATGCTCCCTCTGTAACTTAGGGTTTGTTTAATGTGATTGTAACAGCCATTTATTTCAAACATGTACATTAACTATAGAGCAATTAATTGTGAATAAGGAAAAAACCCTCAGAGGAACAATTTTTTATATATTGAAAATATAGTGGGATTAGACAAAAAAACACACCTGTCTGCAGTGCAACAATTAGCAGGTTTCTGAGGAAAGCTCTTGACAGTGAATGATTTAACCTGGAAAACAACCAAATTCAAGCTCTGTTTTTTTCAGTGACAACAGTTAAGGCCCATATGCTACTTTCTCCTCACACCTAAAAATAACTTCACCATTCCCTGAAGCAGTTACAAAGCCAGGTCACCCTATTTTAACCAATATGTAATCTAACCAATGGGTACAACACCTTTCCTACTGCTCTGTAGTTGGATGAATAGTTGTGCTTTTACCCATTTACTACTGCTCAATGGAGCAATGTGAAATGGGACAGTATCAGCACAACAGGCTGAACACCTCCCATGTTATGGCATCCTAGACACAAATCAGTAAAACTTTCTTCAAGGTGGTACAAGTTTGTATCTTCTGAGCCAGAGAGGGGAACAGGACTCAAGTGTCACACCCAGAAGGAAAATAAGTGGGATATTGTATAAAAATGCTGTCTATAGGCTGCATTTTTTTACCCCCGGTACTTGGTAAGAAGCAAAGACTTGATGGAGTACTTGAAGAAAGAGTTCAAGTCTGCAGCCCTGGTGAAGGAAGCTGTTTTCCTATGCAGAAAAACTAGGCAGATGATAAGCACAACTCCTTTTCTCCCCAGGATACCCAACTGTCTAAGCAGGCAAAGCAGGCGTGCTGGTGTCTGTGTCCCTGACTGAGCACACAGCCTCTTGTGAAAAGAGTACCTCACTTGACCTCAAGGCACCAAAAGTGAGCACTGCAATCTGTGATTGCAATGCTTACCCAATGGTTAGCTCAGTGCTTAAAAGACTTGCTATGATACAAATGGAAGGTGTAGGAGGAAACATGTTCCCTACTAATGGCTAAACTATTCAAGCATCTTTGGTCTCCTCCTTTGAGAGACACCAAGCAAAATACCTATAACCAGTACCTGCTGGTTCCCTCCTGTTGCTGCAGCTGCAAAAATCAGGCATTAGAAATAGCAGCCTTCCCAGAGAATATGGCTTATTTGCACTCCTGGCACAGCTCACTTGCACAGTCCACAAAATGCATTCATTAACAGATAACAAAACCACAGAAGGAAGCTTTCTTCAAATGCTCCACTCCTTCCTGAGCACAGGGGGAGTCCTTCAAACATTTCACTGATTTCTCAAAGAAAAGGCCCACCTTATAGCAGGAGAGACATATTCCACTGCACTTTATTGCTAGGCAGTCCTCTGCATTTAACTGCAATGATTTATTTATATGAACTTCCTTCTCCATCCTCCCTACCAAGATGTCTGTGGTGTTGAATAAACAATTGTACAATAAAAACAGCATAAAAGCAGAAGGGCAAAATATTTAAGAGCAAAATTAACAGTTGTCACCAGAACTAAGAATGAGATGGCAAAGAGAAACCAAAATAACTGAACTCCAGGGGGCCAAGGAGAAACACAGCAATTTTTAAAAAGAGAAGTCAGGCTGCTAAGATAGAGAGATCGCAATCAGACAAACCAACCAAGTGGTGAGACCCCATATGTGAGACTGCCCAAAACAAACATTTCGAGGCTCATATTTAGTTGAGGAGCTGCGAGCACTCAGAAGGCCATGACCTTCTTTTTCTACAAGGTTCTTGAACATTTACTATATATAACACAAGTATTTATGATTTAAAACAAATCCATTCAGGCAGATTTTGATGGGATTGCTTGTGACATGTCTGAGAAAAATGCATTACTTTAAACAGTCTGAGGAAATGAACCTAGCAGATCCAGCATATCATGCCACAAAATTTCATCTACTTTATGAAAGATATGCATGGAGGGTAAAAAAATCCCATTTCTTTGAACTTGCTTAGATAAGATAACTGAAAATACCAAGAATGTCTGCTGTGCTCTCTAGACCATTTGAGCACCCCCAAGTTTAGCAACAGGAACTTCTCTGTGCTCTATGCAATTTTCTCTCTTTCACTCTGAATGCTTTCAACTTTCTTCTGTTCTCTAATCTATTTCTTAATGATTTAAAGCTTAACATTACTTGAAGTTAGACCAAGGTTCCAAACTTTTTCTTGCATTTGTTGAAAGTAACAGGGAATTTCCTCCCCTTTACTCTCTTCTCAAGAATTCTGTCAACTTCTTTGTTTAATCTAATCCATTATTATTATTATAACTATATTATTATATATATATTATATATATTAT
>VYXF01000852.1:684005-791387 GCA_013397295.1 Polioptila caerulea
TTATTATAACTATAATAATTGGTATAAAATAAAATTAGTTATCTATCAATTTAATATCTGCAAGTTCTTGGTCACATCTGATGTCTGCTATACAGAATTTCAAATCAGAAATTAATGCCTTTCACAACTACTTAATCTGATATGAAAGGCTTTTGATGTCATCAGGTTAGCCCACTTCACAGACATTTGTGAAACATATAATATACTAGATGTTTCCTTTTCAAATGCAGTTAGCACTGATGCCCCTTATCCTAAACAGACAAGATATCCTCCCTGAGAAAGGAAGTGCTCCTTAATATTTGTTAATCCCATAACCAATTGCAGTAATTACAGTCCATATAAAGACATCTCAGCTCAGGGTCAAAACATATCAAATTTCTTGTCCTGAAAATCTATTAACTTGGAATGTGTTTTGGTTCCAGAAAAGTTACATGAAGAGCAGCTAGAAGAGAAATTTTGATTTTTTTATGTAGTCTTGGTGACATCTGAAATTGGCAGATACCTTATTGTTGCCAATAATTAACATTAATCTTGCTTAAGCCTTACATGGTAAACATTTTGAGTATGTTTCTGATTCAGCTATCTTTCAACATTCCTGGGTCTTCAAACAACTGAGCATATGATATTCTAACAGAGTCTTATGTTGAATTAATTACATCTTCCTTAGGGTTTTAAAATACTTGTTATGACAGCATTTTGCCTTCTTGTAGCAACAATTGGTCATTACTTGAACAGAGAGTGCCTGCCACTATGGCAGTAACTTACATTGATTATGATTTCAAAGATGCCTTAAGGCTTGGAAAGTAGATACAAGTTTAATAAATATGGATATAAATAGCTGACTAAATAACCCCCCCCCAGACTTTTATAGATCAGTTCTCTACAGATTTCAAGGCAATGCCATCAATAATGGCAGAAAAAAGGATGAGCTGACTCTATGGGCCAGCAAGCCCTGACAGATTTAAAAAAAAACCCCACATTTCAAGGGTTCAGCAAGCTGGTGATGCCAGATTAAGAATTTATGAGAGAGAGAGTTGAACGTTAAGAATTCTTGCTCTGTATATATAATCCAGTATGTGCTGGGGATTAGATAGTTAACAAACTAAGCAAGATTCATACATTCAACAACATACTGTTGGAACATATACATTTTTTTTTTTCTCCAACTAATGTGACAACTTATACACTTGAATTGACATAGAAGAAGAGACCTGAAGGTTAAATCATAGATCCATGTTTTCAAAACTATCGTTATTCAGAACAAATGATTTCCTATAGAAAATTCCAAAATTTAAAAGGAAGAAAAAAGTCTGAACAAGACACAAAGCTTGAAGGAAAGCAGAAAAGGACTTCCTTATGCCAACATAACTTTATTTACCTTTCTTCCTAAATGTCACAGAATCACAGAACCACAGCATATGCTGAGCTGGAAGGGACCCACAGGGATCATTGAGTCTAACTCCTGGCCCTGTACAAGACAGCTCCAAGAACCATATCATGAGTCTGAGAGCATTGTCCAAACACTTCTGGAACTCTGTCAGGCTGGTGCTGTGACCACTGCCCTAGGGAGGCTGTTCCAGTGTCCAGCCACCCTCGGGGTGAAGAGCCTTCTTTAAATATCCAACCTAAACCTGCCCTAACTCAGCCTCAGACCATTCCCTTGGGTCCTGACACTGGTCACAAGAGTGACGAGATCAGTGCCTGCCCCTTCTCTTCTCCTCATGAGGAAGTTGTAACTGCAGTGAGGTCTCCCTTCAGCCTCCTCTTTTCCAGGCTGAACAAACCAAGTGATCTCAGCCTCTCCTCACATGGCTTCCCCTCAGCCCTTCACCATTCTCGCTGCCCTCCTTTGGACACTCTCTAATAATTTAATATCCTTCTTATCTTACCTTTTTTATAGTTTTTGTATTAATTTCATCACAGTCTGTATAAGTACCAGCATAAGCTATATGAAGTATACCTGTGTGATTTACATGTAACAGGTTTAAACATTTCCTTCAATGAAAATGATCAAAATGCTTTGATCATACAGGAAAAACTGTATCAATATAAGTTTAATAGAAAAAAGAAGTTAAACAAAGAACTATTCAGATCCCTTTATGAGAAATATTTTTTCTCCAAACTTTGTACAGACCACCAAGTAGACCCAAACCTCTCCGTAACAACCTCTCAGCAAATGGTGTCAGAGGTGAAGCACTGCTGCTGGAATGGCAGCCAGCCCTGGCAGCAGCACAGGGAATGCTCTCCTGTCTCTCTAGAAATTCCTAGCACAGCTGTATTCCACTACAAAGCACCAAGATTGCAGCACACCCAAAGAACACACTCAGCATCTGCCCACATGTACCAGTGCAACTCTTTCAGAATATATCATGATTTAACTGTGTTTTGCATTTCCCAAAGCATTTGGCCCTTCAAGATTACTTTTCAAACCAATGAACCTGACACTAATAAAGTTTTCAGGTACTCCAAGTAACTGCTCAGGTTTACTTTTGCCTGCTTTTTGGCTCGCTGCCTTTCTCACCAGCCTTGAGCCAACCTCACATGGGACATATTCACCAAGGACCCTCTTACTGTCTGCAATATATAAGAGAAAACCAGACCATTAACACAGTCATCATTACTTTCCAAGGGTTCTAAGCCATCTAAAGGACTAGCTTCAAGACTATTTGCTGCTGTAAGTCACAAAAACCTTGTCAAATCTAGCATGTATCTCAACCCTCCCAACCCATTCCAGTGCCAAACTATGTAACATCTCAGTCCCTTCTGAGCCCTCTTCAGCTGGTAACGTGTAGGACCCAGTCTTGCTGGCAAGGCCAAACCAAGGGACTGAGTAACCCTACTCAGACCATGGAAAGGCACTTTTAAATCTCTGATTAGAGTCCAAAGTCCCTTACATGTAAAGCCATGCCCCCTGTGAGGCAGCTCAGGGATCTGAAGCTGGCCTGGTTTCAACCCACGCCAACAGAGCTGCTCCAGTTTACGTGGAATGCTTGACTGCATTCACTGGGACAGTCTGCACCCTATGAGCTCAGGTCAGGCCCTAAAAATGGACAAATTCAACATTCCGTGTCTATTCAGAAGAGGACAGAAATATTCATTTGGGTAGAACTGGGACCTCTTCTTGCTGTTGCCCCTTCACATTGCCAGCTTTTCCACTATTCCCTTTGTTTCCTTAAATCCCACAGACCAATACTTTCTACTGAGTGCAACGAATTTTCTCCTTCTATTTCCAATTGCTTTGTTTATCATCTCATGCATGTCTTCTCACACAAGTTGGGTGCAGCTCCATAGAAATTAGCAGAGCAGTTTCACATAGAACCAGTATTAGGCATTTTTCTGTCAGTATTTTTACGGCTTAATCTTTGCCAGCATAACTCAAATATTCCAAGATAATTCTCGTGAAGTACCTGTACTCTCTAGAAGTATAAAAATAGTTACATGCTACCAATCCTCTGAACACATGAGAAATTTTCACCATTAACTGTGTCCTTGCTCACACCTTTAATAAAATATTTTTAAACACTTTCAAGGTTATTATTAGTAACAGTCACCTGTAACGTGATCCTTACACATTGATCAGGACCCTGCTGTGCACGGTGCAGCAATGCCAAACATCCCTGTACCAAAGGGTTCATAATTTAAATATGAGATGAGAAACCACACATCAATACAGAGAATGCAAAAGGAAAGAATAAAAGATTTATCTTCTGCAATTATGTAAGTGGTGTTTTAGGAAAGGAGAAGAAAGCTTGCAAGGAGTAGTGAGAAATAACTGTATGCAAGCAAAGAACAAGCACTGAATGTACAATCTGTGGTTTTAGAAATATCTTCTACAACATGTAGTTGTGACAGTAAGAGTCTTGACTGTATTAAGGTACAAGATGTCATTTGTGTCTTGTTTTCATTTCTATACTGTTTGGTTGGTCAATTTTGGATTAATTTTCCAGCTCCTATCTTAGACTTTTTGCTTTGTTTTAATTCTTGGGGTAAAGTTCTCTATTCTATTTTCTCACTATCATTCTTTTCCTTTTCTGTTCACATTGCCTTTACTGGTTAAACAATATGCAATAAGGCTCTGGCATCATGACTTATTTAAAACATTAACATCAAATAGTAATGAAAATTATGAATGATTGAAATAATTTAAATTTGAAAAATTATCATGCAATGATATGTAAGAGAACTGTATAAAATGTTATTTTCTTCCCCTTACAACCTTTTGTGCAATGAAGGACTAATTTCATCCTTTTATTTTCTGTAGGTATTTTGTCCATATGTATTACCTTGGAATTTCTTTATTTTTTTTTTTAGCTTGGAAATCCTGCCATCCATTTCTGACAAGAGCTTTGATCAAATTGACTGACTTCTCTTTGCTTTTTTATTTGTTTGTTTGTTTGTTTTTAATCATCAAAATTGTGCAGAACTTACTGCATGGCATCATGCCACTGCAAGAAATTTACAATGGATTCAGATTTCAGAGAGATCAGCACATGGATACTGCATATTGCTTATGAAGGACATGACATTTCCTAATAGCTTCCTCAAAATTTGCATGTATTTGCAGATCTGTGCTTAGTCCCACAAAGGCAGAAAATCTTGAAATTAAAGAGTTTATATAAAACACTGCAGTATACAAAGCTGCAGTGCTTTTTGCATGTGATTCTAATAAGCAGAGTCATATCCAAGAAATGAGAACATTTGCATCACATAGGAAAAAGCTACTTTTTCTAAATACTGATTGCTTGCTCTAGTGAACATCTTTTGTTGCAACTGCAGTACTGTCGGTACTTTTAAGAACAGAAATCTCATCTCTCCCTACTTGATGTGATGTAGATTTAGACCCAGGCACTAATTGTTTGAATTTTCAGAAATCCATCTGGCTAGTTACATGGCACATTTTTGACCTGCTGGCCCCTAACTCTTCGGTTTTTTAACCCTGGCAAACTAGAATTTTGGTATTTTTGTCAGATGACCATACTATTATCAATACTAGCAGAAATACAGATTACCTTGTACACTGTTACTTGTTGATGTGTTTTGATAATTCTATATTGCAACTTATATGTTATGTTGTAAACTTGTCTCTACTTTCATAAGTGTTTATATTACTTTTTCCAGTTCCTCTCTACGAATAAAAGCTAATTTCCTATTTACATCTGATGATATGTGGTCTTGGGTTAAAAGCACTGATTTAAATTCCACTGATCTCTTATCTCATCAAAGAAAGGAGATGTTTTGAAGTGCTACACAGTAATAAAAACTTTGCACTATCACTATTATAATTCTGTAAGTTTTTCGAAGTGCAAAGATTTCACTATTTGTCACATACTTTTGCCTGCAAACAGCAAACTGCTTAACTTCTAGGTATTGATATTAAAACCTTAAAGATACCATTGCCTGCATCCTCTCAGTTCTCAGCTTGTAGAATGACTATAGGCAGCCTCATGTCAGATGGATGAAATCTCCTTTCTTAGGGATCTCTTCCAAAAACATCAACTCTTCTCTTTCTCCATTGTAATGTATGGAATTTCTTATCTCTCCTAATAATTAACCATTAATCACCCTTCATGGAGCAACACTTTAAATCTGAGTAGACAGTTAGGAAATACCTAATGAATTCATACATAAAAGAAGAGAGACTGAGAAGAGAAACCAAAGGAGATAAAAACCCCATAATTCAGCTCCTGTATTATTCACAGGGAACAAGCTTTGAGATGGAGACTGTCTTTTCCTTTTCCTCTGTGTGGATGCAGAGTAGTCTGTCAAATGACATGGAAGATGATAGGTAGAATATCATGTTTTATCACTCGCCTGTACATATTATACTGGTCAATGTCTTATCTCACCCTCAAATTCCAAGGGATGGTGAGTTATGGTAAGGGATAAGGGATGGTTTCCCCCTGACAGCATTGGTTCACAACTGCACCCAATTTCCTATCAGAAACAGCATGGTAGTATCAGCTTATCTAACTCAAGTCTTCCTTAAGCATGAACTGCTTCTGCTTTCATTTTGCTTTGGATTCTTGTTGATGCAGATCACAACAACCACAAAGCAGGCAACAGCTGAACCTAGCAACTTCAGCAAGATTAAAGACAATCTACAGGCCTTTCACTTGACTATAGGTGTTGTTCCTTGGGTCTTAGGCATGAAAACATAAATAAACAAAAAGAAAAGGCATTTGATGGAAAAAGGAACATGCCCCCAACTTTCACCGAAAAACTCTTGGATAAATGAAAAAGAATGACTGAAATTTATCTCCAAACAACATGCAGTCTCTCAGATACTAAACTAATGAGAGAAGGTAAACCACTGATACAAGGGCTATGCTCTACTGAGAAAATGTATGTGGTGACTAAAATTTTTAATATTTTCCTTTCTGGCACAGTTCAATCCTGGCTCATCTGTACTATCAAAACCTTGTCTCTTTAGTTTTACAATTCATTAAAATGTAATATTCTGTCTTTCAATATCTTTCCTGTAAAAGTTCCATTGCATATTTTGAACTAATACATGAGAATGCCTTGTTCATGTGTCATTTTTTTCATAAATTTAAGTCACAAGAGTAAAATAAAAACATATTCTAAGCATCTCGCTATTGACTCAATTCACACGCCAAGTGATCAATATGGTCATCAAAATATTTGGCTAAAAAAGTAATTCCAATCCTTTCTAGCTTATATGCACTGAGACCCAACAAGAATTATATAAAAGATATACAAAAGACTAAACATAAAAGAGTTATATAAAATACTTTCTTCCTGTTTTCTAACTGTAATTCAGCAGAAACAGTGGGCCAAATGAAGGCTTTCACTGATTAATTTTTTTCAATTAGGTGTTCTTCAGTAATCTTTGGCATGGAAGTGGCCCTGCTGTGGTCTCCTGCTCAAGTGCTTGCCAAGCACCAAAAGGTTCAGCTTTAGAGAGCAGAGCAATGAGGGTGGATGATTACAGCATGGTTCTAGGCTTTAGTAAGGAACATACTATGAATAGGTCCCAGCACTATTTCCCTCCTTTTGAATGTACCCACATTTTACCCTCTGAGAATTTTTGTGTTTCAAAGGTTTTTATGATCAGGAAAGAGTTCCCCACACTTCTACTTCTCAAATGTAGCACATTTTTAACTTGTGCACACGTTACTGCTCAAACTGTACCAAAAAAATTTTTAAGCCCCTGGCTAAAAATTGTGTAGTGTTTTTCAGGCCTGTAGTCTGGTTTTACATCACTTCTTTGAAAGGAGTATATTAATATAGAGTTTCATCTATGAATTCTTCTATGTGTAAGTTTATTCATGCAAGTTACTTCAGTGGAATTATGAGTAAAGAGGAAAGACCTTGCTCTGCTCCCCTCATTACAAGATTAATTTCTCTGAATGAAGGGCTGGCAAGACTGTACCACATAAGTGCCTGCAAGCTGGCAGTGCAAGATATTAATTTAAAATAAAAAGGTCAACGAAAACCCAACGTGGCAGTTGGCTCAGGTCACTGGCTGCTGTCCTTTTCTCTCCTACTTTCAAGCCCTTCATACACATACTTGGCCATTCAGTGAACCCACACTCTGACAAACGTGCCCTTTGAATTTAGTTTTCAAAAAAAGCTTTCAGAGTAGTAAAAATAGCAACGTCCTCCAACAATACCTACTGCACCTTCAAATCCATGGAAGGGGAAGATCAAGATTTGGCATGGTATCACAAGTAAGGCCACAAGGATGAACATGGGAGTCCAGGATGTGAAAGAATAGCAAAATCAGTACTTGTATCTTCACTGGCCTATCTTCAGTCTGCCATGTCTGTCAAGTCCCATGATATGTTCCAGCAACATCCCATATTTTATCACTATCCAAAAAAACTACAAGCATGTGACTTTATTGCATGCCTGCACACTGCCTGATTGGGTAGTCTCCAACCCTGCAGGTTTTTAAGACCTATTGGATAAAGCCCTTAGTGACCTTGTCCAGTGTAAAGTCTTACAGCTGACTGTCCTTTGTGCAGGAAGTTGGACTAGAGGCTTCCTGAGGTCCCTTCCAGCTTAAGGTAACCTGGGAACACAGCACACAGACATACACAAATACAGAGAACAAATCCTCCTCACCAAATTCCACCTGTAAAATCTCTTAGAATTAATGAAGTCATAGTTCTACCAAGTTTCCAACACCCTAAACTTTTGTCATATACACAGAGATGCCAATGTGTAACTAAGATCAGCAGACATATAGCTCTGCATAATCACAGTTCTTAATGTGGATAATCACATATACAACAGCCTCTAGTTATCTCCCTGACAGTAGCTGCCAGAATTTTTTAGGATAGCTACGTAGATTAATGACAACAGAACCATGAAGAACTATCACACTATCTTATTTTTCTGACATTTTAAATAAATGTATTCAAAAAGCAGAAAATATTCAGTGCTTGCTTCCTATCAGTAAAAACAGCCATAAACATTTTTCTTGGCATGGTTCAGGGCAAGGACACAAGTGTTTCCAGCACCTATGAGGTTTCTGTACTTTGTAGCNCGTATTCAAAAAGCAGAAAATATTCAGTGTTTGCTTCTGTAAAAACAGCCATAAACATTTTTCTTGGCAAGGTTCAGGGCAAGTGTTCCCAGCACCTATGAGGTTTCTGTACTTTGTAGCCTGTAATGAAGAGGCTGACATCTGGTTTTAGCATTTAAAGTAAGCTGGCTCTCAAAAAAAAAGGTATTGATTTACTGGTTGCATGTTAACTCCAAAAAGTATGTTCATGGGACAAGGATATTGACCAAGAGAGACTAACCACTGCATCATCTCCTGCCTGGTTCCCTCACCTCCATGCCCAAGCATACAATGTACATGTAAAATCCTTGTGACATGGTATTTAAAATCTGCCTTTTGCATTGGCTGGATATCTAATCCACTGTAATCCAAATCAAATGGAAAGACCCTTTCCTAGAGTACCATAGAAATCTGTAGTGGTTATTTTAGAGCAGGTATTTACACTGTGCCTTGGACTTCAGTGACATGAACACCAAAGACAGGCATGTTCTTTATCTGAACAAGAATAAAATGACAAGTGTTCATTCTAAAAGCTTTAAACACCATTTTGTGAGTAAAGGCAATGCAGTTATATCCTGCAAAAGAATCAGCCTGAAACATCTAGGGTATCAGAGTAGACTTGCAGTGCTAAATGTGTTGGAAAAAGCAAATTTTTCAGTTGGCCTCAGTGCATATCAGTGTGTATGGAATAAACAATGACTGTGCTTTTGTAAGACATCCCTTATTTGAGGGACAAATGCATAAGAGCATTTTTCAGTGCTCTATTTTCACATTCATTAATGTCAAAATCAGAGCTTTCCAGAGACCTGGCTCTGCTCAGGACTGTTATTACTAATGGACCTACCATAGTCTCGTGCTCCCAAAGTTCATAGCTCATTTCCTCCATGCTAATGCACAAACAGATCATTTGAGGGGAAACCCCCCCCCCCAAATCCATATCTAAGTCCCATGACTCCGCACTTTCTACTACTTCTCATAACACAATAGGGTAGGTGATTTTAGCTTGAGTGTGAAAGAGAGAGTAAGACAACCCCAGAAACAGGTCTAAATGCCTAACACAGGCAACAAGATGTCTGAACCCAAAGCTAATTCCAGGATTTGCTACTGAACTACTCAATGGGCATTAGGAACTCAATGTCCCCCACCCCACAGCTCCATTTCTCTAAACTGATAACAATATTGCCTCGTTATGATTTGCAGTTTGGAAAAACAGGAGAAAGTGGTAATGGATTTGGATTTTTTTTAGCCAAAGGAAGAGAGGAGTGAAAGAAAAAAATCATAAGTTTTTAAAAAGATACTCTACAGCTGCCAAAGCTAGTCCATCTTATGATCTAGCTGACCTCACTGCTACAAGATTCAGCCTCCCTCTCTAACAACTTGCACTTGCTGGAATTTAAACCTCGTACTTCTTATCTGCTATATCAAGAACATGGAGAAGAAATTATTCTCTTGGCCTTTGCATCATCATACTCACTTAACTTTAATCACTGACTGTACCAATTATATCATATCATTATCACACAATCCATTGCACATGTTTTGGAGTTTCAGTTAATGTAGGCTAACAGTATGGGAACTATTTAATATACCAGGTAATCCCAGCTGCCTAGGGTGGAATTCACCATCATTCGAGGCAAGCACCTCAGAGTTCATTTATAGTCCATGAAGTTTCAGCCATGATGCACCTCATATTCAAGCTCCAAGTCTAAAACAAGTAATAAAAAGCCCAGTTCCTCTTCAGGATCTAGTGAGCATAGGGTGACAGTCTCAGCTATGGATGCATACAGGAGAAACACAGACTCACAGAATTTTGTTTGCAAGGGAACTTTGGAGGTCATCTAGTCTAGCCCCCTGCCCAAAACTAAGTCAGGCAGCTCAGACCTGGGCCCAGTAAAGTCCTGATGCCACCAAAGATATTTCATAAACTCTGGACAAAGAGTTTTGTTAATTGACAATCCTCACAGTTAAAAAAACTTTTCTTGATATCTTATCAGAATCTCCTATTTTTCAACTTGTGCCCATTACAGATGCCCAAAATCACCTGAGATCTGATCCCTAATGCAATTAACAGGCTACTCTCTTACAACATTGGGCTACTGCTCACTTTATTTGCAAGTCTTTGTAGCAAGCAGTCTTCAAACTTGTGGCAGTATGGTCCAAACATTAGCAAGACAGGGAGTAAAGAAAGGTCTAAAGGTTTCAAAATAGGTTGTATTTCTGGACAAGGAATGAGATTCCACCCCTCAGATGCCAAGAATAGAAATTAAGGGACTTATCCATAAGACAGTTGGGTTTTGGCTTTCTTTTCAAAATCCAAGAACAAAGAAATATAAACAAAATCAAATAGAAAGCCTAGTGTTCATTTGGAGGGGATCCATTGATAATTAGAAAGACTAAGTAAAAACAAATTAGAGATGTCACTGTGAGACTATAGAAAATAAAAGAAATGAGAGCTTCAGAAATGTGAGCTGCCCAGCAACTTCTGAGTAAAATCTATGCATTTGTAATAGAGAAAGCTCATCTGCCTGCTTATAATTCAGGAAAGATCAGTGTTGTTATGAGTATAGCAGAACTTGAATAATAAATTAAGGTGGAGACCATCATCTGCACTTCCCATTTGGTTAGAAGGGCATTGTAACAGCTGTTTTCCTCACCAAAAGCAGCTGAGTGGTGATATTATTTTTCAATTAATGATGTTACACTATGAATAGATTACTGCATGTAGGCATGAAAACAACAACAATTAGTGAAAGAAATTCAGCAACGTAACAAAGTAGGTTTTGGTTTCCATTTAATTGGAGGGTTGGGAAAGTCAGAGATGCAATAAACCCCTTCTAGACACAGTGAAATTTGTATGCAGAAGGCTTTCAAAACAATCTGAGACAGACTGAGTAAACAGATCTAGAAAAAGAAAGGATTAGGGAAGTGGAGAAGAGTGGAGAACAAAGATGCCAAAGACTTAAAGCAGTGTTGAGAAAATCTAAGGGGATTTTATTTTTTAAAAGAGAATGTAATTTTGCACTGAATCCTCAAATGAATAGAGATTTCAGTTACTTAGAACTGAAATGCCATCCCTTAATATCTTTACATTGTTACATGCACTAAGCCAAGCTGTGTAATTCCACACTTGGTTGAGTGTGAAAGTAAAGCTTTTTAGTTTTACATTCCAAACCACAATAGAAGAAGAGACAATACCAAAGCCTTATGTTAAAAGACAACACCCTACTGCAGTGGCGCTTATGAACTCCGTTCCAAATGTTAACTCGCATTTCATACCACCTGTGGAAAACACAGCCTAATTTGGGTGTATAAGATGTGAGATCTAGATTAACTAGTCTTAGAGCTTTAATGTACTCCTCTAGCATAAAATGAGGACCAAATCAAATAGCTGAAACAACGACCTCTGGGCACTTATTACTATGTCTTTAACCATATCTCTAGGTCACAAAATATTCGCAATTCTTCTCGTAAGCAAATTAAAACACCAATTAACATGAAGGGTTAAATAAATACGACCCAGGAAAAACAAAATCTGCTTTGCAGGTACATGACTTATGACCAACACATATACTGATAATACATGCTCTGCACCCTGCTATGAATGAATATGTGTGTGAGTGTGAGCTGGTGCAAACAAGACTCTGTTTAAAGCTTGGGTTTTCTTTCTCATGTCATTCTGCTCTGCTTTGTGCTCCTTTCCCAGACAATAAGCAGGTGAGCACATTTAGATCCTGTCCATGTACAGCAAAACATCAAGAGTTCACATTCCAAGGACTCACCCCTCATAATTCACACCTTGCAGCTTTTCTTTCTTAAAAAGACTATGCTTTATAGCTTTCACACATTCATTGTTTCACTGTCTTGTTCTGAATCAGAAATTGATTAAATCTTCCTTGCAGTGAATTGAAGGACAGGGATATTGGAAAGCTGGTCTTTCTGATCTTCTTTGATTTTACAAAACTACATTTTCCTGGTTGGTGAAATCAGGATTAATTTCTCTGTCTGAAAATGCAAAGGACCTCCCAGTATCTCATTTGCTACATCCCTCCCCTAAAACCCTCAAAAGAAAAATGATTAAAATGCTCTCTTTTTTTCCCAGGTCTGTAGGAGTAACAGCCTGATTAGTAATTCCCTGTATAAGAAAGAAGAGTGCCCCAGCAAAGAGTGTGGGAACATAAAACTGCTTGAAGAGAGAAGCCAAGTCATACGCTTTGCCTATTCATTTCTAATAGAATGTGTTCTCAGCACACAGTTTTATATAGTCAGAGCTTGAGATGTGCAGAGGAAGATAAACATCTGAGACATGGGCTAATCAGGAATTTCCAGCAAAAATTTTTCTGCTCATAATACATCAAACTGCCATTTTGCACTCCCTGTACATGTAACATCCTTAATGCCAGTGGGAAAAAAAATGGGGCTTAAATGTCAGTGAAGAGTTGAGGGGATGCTTGAGTTATTGAACTGCTCCCTCCCAAAACAACTTCCTTCCTTCTCCCTCTGCATTTAAAGGCTGGGGATGGTCACCAGCTCTTGCATCCAACAGCATGCTCCTTCAAGTCAACTGCTGAGAAGTCTTTTTCCACAGCAGTATCCCAGTGTCCCAGGTGCCGTGAAACACAACAAATGGAGGACCAAGACAGGAACTGGGAAATGAACTGAAGAATGGGTGACAGGTGAGCAGACTGCAGACACAATTCTGATGAGCTGTGATGAGCCTTCTCACACCCTGGAGCTGAGGCTGTACAGACACTGACTGGTTCTAATGGAGCATCTGCCTGGGGAGGACATCGCCTGGCTCCAGGGTTCTCTGAGAAAGCAAAGAGGAGACAGCCATGGAAAGGAAACCTGTGCATAATGCTTTATGCTATGAATTTCTGTAAATGCTCCACAGCACCAACTGAGGAAGCAGTGCATGGGCTTTCTGTTCTGTTCACTGGAAAGAAATATGAAAGAAGCTCTGAAAACCCATGGGAGATGTATTTATTGCAAGTTGTAAAAAACTTTTGTTCAACATGAAAAAACAAAAAACTTTCATTTCCCTGACTTCTGCAAAGTGAAAGAAGAAAAAATACATAAAACTATCCTAGAAATGCACACATTTTTTCTTTAGAACTTGAAAGGCCCATATGATTCAAAAAAGAATGTATAAAAATTTCACCAGGGTTTGTGTTTATTTATAGTATTCTTCACACATTCTACCGCAGTTTATTTCCTACTTGTTCTGCAGCTACTGAAGAGTTTTGTTACCCAGCTCACCTTTCAGTAACTACATGATAGTCTGTAAAACACAAAAAATTCTGACTACTGAGGCAAAGAGAACATATACATATTTTAAAATAGTCCACAACTCCATCTTTGATTGTCTCCCAACCTGCATGCTTTCTACCAACTTTGCTCAATATACTCTTTGATGTCCTGCTTTATCTAGTCATTGTTTTGGTTTTATGTGGCAATCAACAAACTCAGTTTTTCTGGGACTTTTGAATAGAGAATGGACACATACTTCTATGAGTCATGTGATTGTGGAATTATTTTTTTTTTTTACTTAGAAGGTAAGAGTAATGCCATCTAATTTTCTCAAAGACACATGCCTTTGGGAAATTGAGGATGCCACCTACTTTCAGAAATATCAAAATACATGCCAGTAGTGCACTGAAGTAATTAATCTCCTTTATATTCCATTCCAGAGAAATATTTGGTGTAATCAGTGTCTTCCTTTCACATACTTTGCTTTTTTCCCCCATACCATAGATTAGAGAGATACTGTCTTTCAAAGCAAAATCTCCTCTTAACCCAGAACACTCAAAAACTTCCAATTAAACCACTGGCAATTTTTACCAAATTGAAAATGGAGAATTATTACAAATATAGTAAAATACTTCGAGTGTTTTTAAGAAAAACAGAGCATTATTTACAGAGCAGAGTGCATTTTTTAGTCAGATTAAACTAATAATTTATAAATAGCTTTTACATTTACATTTTCACCAGAGCCATTCATATGAGATTTTAAAATGTCAGCAAAAGTATTACTTTTTTTTAAAGTTATGGTTTGACTTACTGGGAAGTACAGAAGAAGTGATCCAAAAAGAATGGTTTCCAACAGCACCAGTCCTGAAGCCCTGATACTCTAGAAAAAAAACCAACACAAAATATTAGAAAATTCTCTCTGCGTGCCATTTTCATACAGGTACCTTCAGTTTTGACAGTATAACACTTCCACAGTAACGTTTATTAAGCTGTCATGCTTGTATGTCCCACACTCTTTAAATCACAGGCCCATTACAATGGTTGTGTTTTACAAAATTAAATTTAAAAATCTTTTTTCTTTTGTTAAATAATTCAATGGACATTACCTGGATATGATTTGAAACTGCTAAATTTGCTCTCAAGTGTCAAGACTTAGGGATCATGGGAATTACAGACATGAATTTAACTGTAGAATCTGTTCTGCATTGTTTAAATTTCAAGAAGACCCTAGAATATTTTTGCTCATTTAATATTAATGACTTGGCCTCCACAATAAGTATGAATAATCTACAGTTTTGCTCTTAAAGTGCATTTACTTTTCCTGAAATTTTTGAACTAAGATGTTGATTCATTAACTTGTCAGGATTATAATCTACTATGCCATTTGCTCACCACGTTGGTTAAGAAAATGAACATGGTTTTCTTAAATCTTAAAATGAAAAAAAAAAAATCAATTATTTTTCCTAATACAAAGTGTGTTCCAATAAGTTTGATGATTCATGTACAGTGCAACTGTGCCTTTTCTTTGAGACAAAACATCAACAGTTGTGAGAAACTGAAATATTACAGGTTAATGATTCAAAGAATTGGCCACTGCAAAAGCAGGGGTGCTTTGCAAGGAACAGCCCAGGGGCAGAGGCTGGGAGCACCAGAGGATGACCACGACTAATCAATCTTTGTTTAGCAAGAAGCTGGGTTTGAGCCAGATAAGGGAAGAGGCCAATAAGAAGCAGATGCTGAGAGGTGGGATAATGGTTTTTACCATGTCAGTTCCCTCCCTCCCACAAGTGACTCCAAGTCATACACATACAGGCTGCACAAGTCAAATTCTACAATGGGATTCACAGAAATTAGGGCATTTTAGGACACAGCCCTGAAATTTCACTCAGTGGGAATCTCTTCCACTTTGGTGTAATATTTGTGCTTTTTTTTTTGTTTTTCTTTTTTTCTTTTTTAACAGCTCCCTGGGGTGTTTTGCATCTGTCCTGCTTGTCGGCATTTACTTTGGTTTTACTTATTTCTCTGGATGTTTATCTGGTGTTCAGCTTGTTTACTGCCACTTTGTCTGTGTGTTCTTTTCTCATCCAGGGTTTCATTTCTATCTTTACTTATTTGTGTCAGTAGAACTGTCCTTCCTGGATTTCCTTGTCTCATTCAATGGTTACACATTGCTGACACCTAAGTAATACTGCAATTTATTTTGTTTTTGGATTCACACTAACTTTCATACTTAGCTACCTACACCATTCACTTATCTAGGTCTGCAAAGAGTACCATTTGTGAAGGACTGATTTATGCCTTGGGATTTGCTCAGTCTTCCATCCACCCATTCCACAATCCATCCAATCCAGGCCACATTAGTAGCCTTTGAGATAAAGAGTCATTACTTATCCTTGAATCTGAGAAAGTAACACCATTTCTGTGAAAAATCCCATTAAGAAAGTCATACAGGCCTCTTGGCCACTGCTAAAGGGTCATAAATAAATTTTTAATAATTATATGCACAAGGGAAATTTTTAAAAGAGTAGCTGCCCAAGTTGCATTAAATGTAACAAAACAAAAGCTGAACTGATGTATAAAAAAACCACAGAAGATACTGCATTTCAACTGTCTGTGGTCCTAAGCAATCCAGGAAATACAACAGCATTAATTAGCACTGAATTCCTGAATCTCATCACATAAATCAGTGATATGAGTGCCAGAGCATTTTCATAGTGGATTAAAAAAAAATTTGCCAAAATAAAATGAAAGTCATCCTATATCAGTTACATTGTGTAATACTGAATTAACTGAACTGTAGACTTTTGGTGTCAGTCCAGGAAGACTGCAGGTTCCTCCAGGGCCACATGTCACTGTGTATTATATGAGCATGGCACCATGGAAACCTAGTGAGGGGAAAAGGTTGGCATATTTTGATTTTTTTCACTTTTCTTAAACAGTTCTGCCTCTTCTGTAATATAAAGAATGACCAAAGAGGGCTGTGATTTACAGAAAATTTCCTTTTACAAAGGTGGTTTCACCAGAACGTGAGCTTGCCTTTCAGATAAATAAAGCACATCACAAACTATTAGAGAAAAAAAAATCAGATACACTTCTTCAATCTCAACTTTGAGAATATTCATATTTATTAAACTGGAAAGTGTATCTACTCTCCATGTGTAACTGGAAAGCACACATGGATCCACAACAGAATGGTAGAGAAGCAAGGAAATACAGAGAATGGGCACAGTTTTGTTCTGCTGTGCTAAACTGATATATTTGAAGTGACCAGAAAAATTACTATCCAAATTGTCTCAAAAGAAGTGAAATGTAATGTGCAGCTAAAGGTAGATGTGAAGGCAATGTGCTCGCTCTGCAGTGCTCCCAGGAGGAGCCTTGTGCTGCAGGTCTGGCAGATCCATCCCACTCTGCACGTGAGGACATGGGAGATGTGATGAGGCCTTACAGGACTGTATTCCCAAATCTGTCTCTTCTCTGAAAACCCTTCCTGTTCAAATTCTTTTTATTGCTGGTACAGGTGGTTCTGTACTTCTATTAAATGAAAGAAGTGAGAAGAGATTTTTGTCAAGTTGACAATACATGGTCTCAAATGGAGCTGGTTGAAATGTTTTGTTGCCAGCTGCTTTTCTTACTAAAATACACCTTCCCAACAAATCAATTTTTTCCAGGATGACTGTATTTTTGTCTCGATTTCCATGTGCTGTTTTTCTAAAGCCCATTGAACCTTATTCCTCTGTCTTATCCCATACACCTTTCCCCAAACACAAAAACACTGTTATCTTTCTTAGTAAAAGAGCTGTGTGGAAAAATTAAATTTCAGGAATTTTATCTCTTTAAGAAACAGAATGCAGAGATTCTTCTTTCTGTCCCCAAGGCTGAGCAACAGTAAGATATTTGGCTCTTCTGTTAAGAGACAGACATTGGACTTTCCCAGACACCGATATTAGGAGTTGCAGAAAAGAGTGGAACTGTATTTCATTGTGGTGGGCATCCTAATACCATTCACACCTGGAAGAGGAACTAAAGAATGGGCACAAAAGCAACTGGAAGGACTCCTCTGAATCCTCAGTTAGTACCCCATAACAGTATTGGCATAAGTTATTTATTGTCTTGATAATAAATTCAGGGACTGATAAGGACTGCCACCCAGAAAAACAGAAATGTCAAATTCCTTGACAAGGCTTTGCTTTAATTTTGTAATTGTTGGTTGAGGTACAAAATTCAAACAATACATTCCCAGCTAACTGCAGGAAAAACTCTTCAATGCAAAGGAAGAAATAGTTGTATTGCTTTGGAAAATGTGTCTGTAAAATAATGAAGAGGAGTGCGTCCTGCTCAACCTTTCATTACACTAACAAATACTTTTAACCTATTTGAATCATAGCCCTCTAATAGAATACAGGTTGCAAGTACAGAAATATTCACAAAAAAGGCCAATTTTCCGAAGATAGGCCTACAGTTATAGGCTGCCACTTAAACTGTATTGACAAATGGTCAGAATTTTCTGGCATTTGCAGGTTTTGTGCAGTATTCCTAAACCAAATAAATATAATCCTCATGTTCTTTCATTTCCCTTTCAAGCCTTTGAAGAATACTCACATGAAGGTCAATTTTTTTTTGTATTACTAGTTACAGCTGAGCTCAAACAGAATATAATTATTAAATTTACTTTTTACTTGAAAAAAAGTCAGGCAAATCAAAGGCCATAAATCAATTTCATTAAAAGTGCACAAGACGTCAGGCATCCAAGAGATCCCCAAATATTTGATTTTTCAGTTCATGTGGCCCTTGATCCTTTCTGTTACACAAGTAATGAAATCTGTTGAGATGTATCATGATGAAGGTAAAGTGTTCTGCATTTAGAAACATGGCATTGCTGCATCTAAGCTGCACTACACCACCTACAAGATAGACATTTGAGAAAACAGTATTTGCTGGTGGAGAACCCTTACAATAAAAATGGTTCATGTCCCAGGGACATCTTTTCTTATAAGGGCAGAAATTCCTTCCTTGGGGACATACTGCTTAGGTCAAGACACCTGCTTCTCATCAAAGAGAGATGAATATATAAATGAAAGAAAATCAGTAGTGAAGTAAACACCTCAGTCTATTCACAGCTTTATGATTAATTTAAAAGAAGAATATATACAATGACAATCATCAAAAATCTGGATTATTTAAAGTGTCTATTTCACTAGGTTATGCATTCAATTAACACAGAAATTAAATGAAGATCCAAAGACATTACTTTCAAGAATAAAATGTACTCTAATATTGATAGTTGTCTAATCACCAAGAGATTAAATTGAATACACAAAAAAAATCTGATGAAATAAGAAACCAAATTTCAGGAGCAGGAAGTAGGGCTCAGTCTGCTCCTCTGCCTAGTTTACAAATGGCTTCAGAATACCTGAACTAAATTTTAGCTTTCTTATTCAACATGGCCTCACCTATTACAGAAGATAAACCACAGCTCACTAAAATTGTCTGTATAAATTGTAGTTCAATCACACAGAAATCAACAGTTTGTGGTAAAAGGATAAAAAAAGCAACCTGACTGCAAAGTTCAAGATTTATAGCATCTCAGAGGAAACAAACTGAAAATGATGCGAGAAGCATTAGAATAAATCTGATTGAGGAAAAAAACCCAACTCATTATTTTCATGACTTAGAAGGCAAATTAACTATAGATGAAAATCATTGTAATCATTTCAGATCAATCAAAACCCCATGATTCTGAAGGCTTTAAATCCAGCTTCAGTTTATTTTACTCACTTTTACTTTACAAGAGCCAAGTGCTAAACCACTCCAAATGAATACCTTATGATTGCATCTGAGAAATCCTAATCCCAGAAATTGTGAGATTTTTCACCTCTTCAGCATTTATTAAGCTAAGTAATCTCTCGTTTAGATCATGGAATGTATCTTTCATGGGAAATAAAAGCACATTTGTCTTTGAAGGAAATACTGTTATGCATAACTTCATTATTCTTCCTACCAATGTACTGCTGAAAGGCCCAGCCCTAGGGAAGCCTCAAGTTAGTACAGACCTGCACAAGGAAAAAGTGAAAATGGCTGTGCTATCTGCACAAAGTTGAGAGTATAAGACAAGGGCAGATGAGAAGAACAATGGAACACCAAGGCAATATCACATTTCAGAACGAGCAATTAGTAGTCCCAGCCTATCATTATCCCACTCTAAGTCACATACCTTGTCAGCACTTGAATCTGCAGACATGATATGGAGAGCAGGGAATGCTCTCAAAAAGTCTCTACCAAGCACAAGGAAAGTATGAAGGGAACAAGGGGTGTTTTTTGGGAAAGGTGACACGATGAGGCTGGTGTGGACATTTCTGCATCAAAGAAATAGTATTAGGAGACAGCAAAAAGCTCATGTGAGAGTTGAAATAAACAGAGATATACAGCTCATGCATGATGTCAAAAGGGAGATGCAAGGAGGACAACAGAAAGTGGCAGAGCAGTAAATCATGTGCAGGAGCAGGCTGTGACTGCATCTGCCACAGCCAGCTGAAAGGACATTGTGAGAGTCAAGACACAAGGCACCAAGCTGAGACAACAAACTTAGGGCTGCAGACCAGCAGAAAACCTGTATTAAAAGGGAGCTCAGGAGCAGTTCAGCCGGGCTTAGACATAGCCAGAGGCACAGCGAGCTCCAGAGCCCAAAGTGATGTTTGGTAACAAGCAGGTTGCTACAGTAACTATGAAAGCAGCAGCTGGGATGTCCTGGAGGGAAGCAGGAGGAGATCAAGGTTTTCTTTTCTGCTGTGGAGAAGTTGATGAGAGGATGTCAGAGAAAAATGTCATGATTTTATTCCAGACAGGAGGAGGCATGGCTGGGACAAGGAAGGCAAAAAGGAATGTGACTGTGTTCATAGTGCAAAGTCCTAATGAGAAGCTGTCAGCATAAGCCTGCTCCTAAAACCTTCAACTTTTACCCAAAGAAATGAAGAAAAGAATGAAGAACAAGAATATGTTTTAGTCTGAGTGATCTGAGTTCAGCTGGTACCACATAATAAAGCCAAAACCAATCAAACAACCAAAATATTTAAAACAACACAACGTTTCTCTGAACATTCTACCATTAACTAAAAGTTTTGCAGTTACAAATATGCAGTAAAAAATGCAAGACTTTTCATAAAATAAGGTTTCCAATACAGTTTCATTTCTACTATTTGAAAGTTCTAATGCTACATCTTCTGGTGTTTTCTTTCCCTGTGTCTTTATTTATGTTACTTCTTTCTTCTCTCTGGGTAAAACTTCTAAAGAATCCTATTTTCTCATCTCCATAATAGCTTCTCCTTAGTTAAACTGGTTTTTCAACATCAAAATGGGGTTGTTCTATTATACCCTTAAAACAAAAAGAAAGGTCTGCTTCAGACAGAAGGAGGCATGCCAAAGACCTCATGTAAGCCACCAGGGACTTTGCTATTGCTATTGATTGTACAAGGAAGGTTCACAGCAGGATACAACTCCAAGACAAATAGCAGGATAAATAAATAATGTTGCCATTATTCTGCTGACATGATAGGAAGTCTCTTCCCAGCAAATCTGTAAATGCCCATTCAGGAATCCAAATGAAACTTCAGATAAATGCAACCATCCTGAAGTTACTGCATCAAAGAACCAGTGGGGAAAGCTTATTACCATGTGACAGACCATTCAGTCTACTCAGAGGCCCTATAAGGGCTATAAATATGAGACTCAGCAGAAATCAGTGTAAAAGACAAGCAAAAATATTAGCAGTTTGCTCAGTTTAATTGATGACTCTGAAACAACCTTGGAAAACTTTTCTATGATGTAATAGCTGTCATTGTTGGAAGATATTTGCTAGAATTCAAGAATTCAATTACTTCATTTTTCATCATTTATTTTTAAAGTGAAATCATAGTGTAATAGAATTAAATGAACATATAGGCCTTCTAGGCTACTATAGCTTTTTCTTTGGTGATAGCTATATCCTTGGAGAGCACCCTACACTGGAAGTGCACTACCAGCTCCATTCATTGGAACTTTGGGGCTCTGTATTGCAGAGTTTTGTGGAGAACTGGTGGAACAGAAGGTAACAATGATTCACAGTCTGTAAAGTCTTATGCAGCAAAACACTAAGATTAAGAAAGCAAAGGCCAGGAATCAGTTTCAATGTCAAAGTGGAGCAAATGTGTCACAATCCATGGCTGATCGACATCACTTTGAAGGCAGTGCACTCCCTGAAAAACCACGAATGTTTTCCAGATGGACCTTCTAAGGTGTTGTGCAATTCAACTTTGTAGAGACAAGTATTGGCTTAATATAAAGTTATGCAGAGAAAATTGTAGCTTTTGAATCCTTAGAGGTACTGCTGAGTATGGATGAAAAGTTATTTTTATGACCTACCTCGTTAGGAGTAGATTCTATCTAGAGCACTTTTTTTTTTGCTTCCTAACACCCTGCTCTTCCCATCAGCTCTTCTTTATGTGGCTGAACTGACATCAATGAACATATTTCATATCTAGATCTTTATTTTCTTCACACTTCAGTTTCCATTAGGCCTAAAGTGTCTGTAGTTTATTTTTCTATTCACAAGTACTTAATGCCCCTAAACTGTGTATTAGAATGCAAATACATACTCATGTGGAACCTTTGGCCTTATGAAGTGAATACACACAATACCCCACCAGCACTGCAGCCATGCCTACCAGTGCCTGCTGTCTTTGGGAACTCCAGCAGCCACTACATCCCTCCTGATACTCAACTTCTTATCTTGCCAGTATGGCACTCTTAAATTATTTATGTGGGAGTTAAGAAAGTACAGTGTCCCTAAAGGCACATCTTCACTATACAGAAAAATGGGAAGGGACATAAAGGAAATGAGAACTCCACTAAAAACAACAGTTTTGAAAACAACATTGGCAATGTCTTTAAACTTGCACACCTGAAGACAATAAGCTTCCCAAGAAATCACAAGAAACTAGGTTCTCGCCCTAGGATAGGATAAAGAAAGGATGTCTACTGCACTGCACAGAATGTGTATATGCTGAGTGAACTATCAGGTATGCCCACCAGCACAGCACGTAAAGGCAGCTGCCCCATCTGCGCAAGATCTCTTCCCTCTATCAAGTTTCCACTTCAGCTGAATGTCAGAAATTGCTGTCTAGGGAGAAAAAAGCAGAATGTGCACCAAAGATGAAAGCCATCCAGGCATAAGCACATCGAGATGCCACTGTGGAGTCAAAAAAAAGGCAAAAGGATTGGCTGATTTACATTAGAAAAAGAGGTATGTTTGCAAAACCAGCATGCTTTAATATTTAAAGATGTATCACACATCAATAGCCTGTGATTACCTCATTCTGAATTACTGTATCCTATCACGGCTGCAGTAAGGGAGAAAAGACATTCTTGATTTCTCAATATTAGAAAGGGAAACTACAGCACAAATTTGCATGCTGCCTTTCCATCTATGTGCACTTCTGTGCAGTGTTTAAAATTGCAGCGCTTAGGGACTATCTTCACAATTTTGAAATCATATTTAGCAGAACACTTAAATATATTTACACTAAATTAAAAAATGGGATAGTGGTGGCAGAATGTATCCAGCCACTCTGAACTCCAAACTGAAAATCTGTATTTGGCAGAATAAAAACAATATAAAAACAGTCTGTAGCTATTATTTGCCACATTTTCCTCAAGACAGGGAAAATTATTTATTCCTTTTGATGATTAGCCATATGGTCCTGTTAACTGTATTTACCTTGATCAATGTTCAAGATGTAGATTTTCTTCCTCTCATTAAAAGTATTTGTATTTCTGTATTTCCAACAATTCCTGAATGTTCATGTGGGGGAGGGGGCGAGGGATGGAGAAGACCAGTACAATAAAACATCATTTAGTTAAAAATTTCCAATAATTGGGATTGGAAATGGTCCTGGACAGGGCAAAGCCCTTCATTCCAATGGGCTCTATCACAGTCCTTTGTCATTGTTAATGCCATATGACAACATCATTCCAAATTACTGTGTTGAACTTTAAGCACTTTTAACTTTATTTCTCGGAGTTGAAAACAACCTTTTCCAAGTGTGCACACTACTACCAATTTTACCTTGTCATGTTGGATTTACATTCAGAGATGCTGGCCACAGGTGCCTCAGGAAGATGGAAAGACTCACTCTCTGTTCCACTATTTACAGAACCTCACCTCACAAGGTGGTGAGATAAGGGCAAAGTAGCTTGGCTTTAGTGCAACTACTTTGAAGCCTTTAACATTGATCTGAATGAGAATTTCCAGCAAACAAGACCCTTTTGAAAAGGTCTAGCATGAGTCAAGGCTGGCAGCAAATTCTCATCTCTCCTTCATCACAAAGTAGCAATTAGTCTCTTCCGCTCTACGGCTGAGATCAACTTCTCTGTTCTCTTTGCCAGTAGAGGTTCTTGGCATTTCTTAAGGGCACTCACAATTCCTCACAGCAGTTATATTCTACCTGAGAGCTCCCTGTTTGAGGTGGTAGGCTGCTATGCAAAGGTCAGTTATTTTCAGCTCTTCTTTCCAATTCATTTGAAAAGGCAGCTTGATAACTGATGAGCCTTTTGGGTTCTTTGCAGGTAATGTCTTTCCACAGTCCAGTACTTTTAAAAAAACATGATTACAACACAGCTGCTCTTCTCTTTAAGGCACTGGTAAATTTCTAGCCCTATGTAAAGTCTGAAATTAAAAAAAAAATCTGATTTTTATTCATAGTTATTTAAATGTTCAGTTTCTTTCCAGTACCTTTGCTACCCTTACACTGCATGTAATCAATGCTGCAGTTGGTGACTCCCTGTTTGAGCTCTCTCTTGGCACCACACAGCACTGCTTGCAAAGACAAAGTCTCCTATTTCATTGATGCTTTTTCTTACAAAATCACTGTTCAGCTTCTCATTTTTGAGAATATTTGTTTTAATGTCCATGATTTCTGTCCTTGTCTAACCAGCCACTTTTGTTAATTTAGCCTCATATTTTTGGAGGTGTTTTCTGTAGTGATGTTTGCATCATTAAATCAATAATAATGCCACAGCACATAAAGATGTTTGCTAGTATCATCTTGAGCTGTTTTGTTCCTTAGTTGTTCAACTGAGACAATGTTTTGCACCTCTGAATACAGCCATGAAAAACTGACTCAGTAAGGCTGAAAGTTGTTCTGCAAGATCCTCTCATACTCAAACTCTATCAAAGCGGGGTAAAACCAAGGAAATAAGAGGAGCCTGTTCCTTTACAGACTCCTCTGTGATTGCTAAGACTCATAACATGACCACCAACAGCACTGAGCTTGTTCCTTGTTTTGCATCCAGTGTCCCTTTACCTCACTGACACTGCAGGAGCCTCACCATCTTCCCAGGTCAGATTCAGGAAAATCACCCTCTCAGAGCAGTCAAAATAGAATTCCAACATTTTCACTATTGAGAAAAGATCTTTTTCCCAGGTTTCATCATACAATTCCCTCAGTGGCATTACACTCTTGCTGTCAGGTGCTGTCAGCTTTTCTGATGGGATCTCACAAACTTTAATCTCCCTTGAGTTTTTGAGCTTCTTGCACCTTGTGTCAATACCAGGTTCATGGCTTCCAGCTTTCACTACTGATTGGCATGAGGGCTGTCCAGAACAAAGGTTTCTTTGAAGTGATCCACACATCTGAGTTCCCTTCTGTATTAGCTATGAATAATTTTTCCTCTTTTCTCTTTGTTTGGCACATTTCCGCTATTTACTCCCGTGCTGAAATGCTTCATCTTTTCCCATTATACCAGGAGCATCTCCTCTTGGTCTGTTTTATTTTTCATCTTTTTCTGTTTTTCACCACAAAGCTTTTTACTAGTGGTTCAGTTTCTGCTACTCCTTCTGAGCCTTGTTCCAAATCTTTTTGTTCTTATCATTTTGGAGTTCCTCTTTCTCTTGGCAATGGGCCACCTTTTCTGCCTGTGACTTTCTCCAGTAAGACTTTTGCAGTTTAATAACATTACTGCTGAGCTGATCTCAGGGCTGCTGAGTCACTTTCACCTGTGTTTGACAAAGCCTCACATGAATTCAAAAGCATTGATCAGAGCTTTGTCACAGTACCTTTTTGCCATTCCATTTTGCTCTTCTGGCCAATTCCAATGACTGCTTGAAGTCCCTACTTTGCAGTTACATCTACAGGTTGGCAATGATCAGATTGGTCAGTGGTACCAGTAGTTTGGATCAACTGTTTTGGATGAACAAGCTGAAATTTGTTTTGTCACTTATCAAACGTGCAAGTCTATATGAGTAACTACAAGGTTTTCAAGATGAGACATGAAATCTAATTTAATGACTCTTTGCCAAGAGAACAGAAGATATTCTGATTTTGACTAGTGTCTTACCTCACTTCATGGCCTGCATTATTAAAGAAGCAGAGAGTGATCCTTCCTGACCTATCCTCCAAGTTTCCAATAACAAAATTATGGCCTTGAAGAACCAGATATTTCATCAAAACCACTGTGTTTAAATACCCTAGAAATACAGAAACATATATAGAAATATATAGAGAGAAATATCCTCCATGATTCCTTCCTATTTTAATTGCTTTATATTTTGGGGTCTGTGATATTGTTTGCCAATGAATGTTTGACATAAAACAACTAAAATGTATGTAATGCAACTACTTCATTTTTTAAAAACACTTGGGAGCTTCCTTGATCATTTGAGAGATCCCTTGATCCTTAATCCCTCTAGTGATACCCTGTATATCTATGTTGAATATATATCTATGTTTGCACATCAACATCTCACTGCTGTACATGATTTTATACCATATTTCCTGCCCTGTCTTTTCCTCTATCACCCCTTGGTTACCTACAGATAGTGCAGCTCACCTAGTCCTTTGAGACCAAAATTTTAAGAGCTTTTGGTGGAAGACCTTGGAAGAACTACTGTCATAATCATGATATCATAAAATGCTCATAATCCCTCTTCACAGAGCTACAAACACATTTGTAGGGCATCACATTCTCACAAAAGCCCAATTCTCACACTTGCCCAGTAGTTCTGGACACAGTAGTACTGGACCCAGTAGTTCTATTATTTGTTACCATCACTCTCAATTTGCAAGTGTGTAAGTTGCAAATTTGTAAGTACCTGTGGTTGGTCTTTCAATCTTTAGTTCTTATCACTATTATAAGGAGTCTTTATAAATACAGATGTCACATTTCCTATCTTCCATTGCTCCTCTACTGCTATTAGTGTAAACTTGTTACACAGTAAATAGTTCAGCAGTTTTCTAGACAGAAGTCTGAAGAGGATTCTTCAGAGGAACCTTAAGAAGTTCTAGAAGAAGAGAGTTAAAACTTTGGAGACTTGTAATAGTCCCTCTAGAGAGAAACCTGGTTTTTAAAAGCCAGTCATCTGGCTTGCTATAGGCTTTGTCTATTTATTACCATTCATTTTGCCAAGATCTGAGCAGGAACTCACGAGCTGGTATTTACCAGGTTCTCTGTAGAGTCTTATTATTACAGCCTAGGTCAATAATAAAGATCATGTCAAAATGAAAGTTGTCACTAACACTTTGGCAGTAATTGTCCAAAAGGTCTCTGTTCTCATGGCCATGCTCTTAGGCAGTGCAGTGCTCCTTCTTTTACCTGTGGTTGGTCTTTCAGCAACTGCCTTGGATCTCACCTGTATTCTGCACTGCTGACAAAACTAGGCCCAAGGCAATTTTCCATCATAACGACTGCTTGGTCATAAGAAGTGCAATTGATCTGACCTGAATAGCTGAGGTATTTCTTCACTTCCTTAAAATACTTATGATCAGCATCTGCTCTTACTAATATGTGATTTATTTTTTAAGACAAAAAAATATCTTGCCCCTTCCGTCATAAGCTAAAGGATGCTTATGGACCTTCATCATACTTTTTGTGAATTATTATACTCACAATATCACTGCCAATGTGCCTGGGGTGCTTCTTCCCAAGTGCTTTCTGTTGGCCCACCTTAACTTTTCAGGACCTTAATTTTTTGAAGGTAGTAATTACCAGGAGCCCCCATGAAGTATAAGCATTGAGAAGTCTTCTGCAGTCACTTTTACTAAAGAGGTAACCTGATCCCATTTACCTTCTGATTTTACTGATCAACAGTGGATCAAAATGCCTCATATCTACTCTTCATTCCTTTCAGCACTGAAATGGCCTTAATTTAACATCTTTTATTTTCAACTCCCATCTTTTGCTCCCTTGAATACTTTGAAGTTTGCTTCTCGATATAGTAGCAGTACACTGTTCGTTCTGTTAAAATGTTGCATTAAAAACTATTTTTTGCAGCCATTTGAATATTGTAGTGCTACACGTGGGAGAGAATCCAAAGAAATGCTCTTCTCTGACTCCCACACAGCACAATGGAAATGAGCAGTTTAACACAGTAACTTTAATCACAGACATATAAACTAAACTAATTGTGGTGCTTCACTAACAGTTGGAAATTCTCAAAATGGCAGATAATTTGAATATACTTCAATATGTCCTCTTTCATTTTCACGATTTTACCTCCTTGGCAGAGAGTACATAGTAAGTTACTAGTTTTCTTCCTTCACTCCAAATTTCTGCCATTTCCCAATGCAACCAGGAGTTTTCTTATGCAAATACTCATTGTTCTCATGTTTGCCCTTCATACAACTTCTTATTTCTTGGTAAACACACAAGATCTTTTTCACGCTGTACCAACAAGATGAAGAACACTAAAGGAATGTCCAAGAAAAACTCAACTCAATTACATGAAAAGCAATGAAAAATCTACCAGTTTGTATTCCTAGGAAACATTGATCATAATGGAAAGGTTTGTTAATCACCATATTATTTCTTTTGTCTTGTGCTTCCTTCCCTTTTCCTTGTAAGATACACATTTAGAGAAAAGTCAACTTTCCTGTAAGGTACCAAAATTGTAATTGAATCCATCTCTGGTCAACTGAATGAACTGCAATGTCTCAAAGGTCTAATTTTTCAGGCAAAAAGAATACTTTGTTTCATGCCTGATTCTCATTCATTCATATGTCACGATTTCTAATGGTAAGAGGGTATCTGGAAAAAAATAAGCACAAATTTTTTCCTAATGACTGAAAAGCACTTCACAAACAACAAAAGATGTGTATATGCCTCTTTAGTATTGCTTTGGTATTAAAGATTCAGACTCCAAGTGTTTCTTTACTCACAGACTACTTTGGAGAAATGACTAATCATCAAAATGTAAAAATGTGCTTTTCATGACTAGCATATTTCATGAAACACAAGATTTCTGTATGATGTCTAATAAAGATATAGCTTTTTACTCTTTTTTACCTTTTTTTATCTGTATCAGAACATACACAAGTGTACAAGTGCAAGAGTGAAGACTATTTCTCAACCTATTTGTGAGAAAACAGAAACATTTCCTATAAAACAATCAATATTTCAGTGTGTAAAAAAGAAGTCTAGCCCAACTTGAATTGTGGCATATCACTTTGTAAGTCTAGAAATAGTTTTCACTTACAAGAAATGCTTCTCATGATGTTGTCTATGACATTAAAAGTGAGTAACATTACCAGATTAAAACCTCACAAAATCAGAATGAGGTTCTTCTGCTAAGTTATGTCAAGCAACTAAACAGATGCCTACAACAAACTTTTCATAACAAAAAAATTTATTAATACAATTAAGTCTGTAATTCAAATCATTTAATACAATATTAAATACAAAGACACTGTCAGAAACAGAAGAGGGGGGAAAAAAGGAATGTTATTGCTCATTCTGTGATTTCCTGGCAGGATATTAAAGTCTTTCAAAATGAGCCACGCATTTGTAACACAGACACTGCAAGATCGGGAAGACTGTGGGATCAAGTGTTCCAAAAACCAAAATGGAAATACTTATCTAGTTATAGAAAGTGGAAGAAGCTATTAATTTCAATAATGTAGCATACTGTGAGCACACCTACGATTCCCAAATGTAGGTAGTGAATATATGCCAGCTTCAGGTAATTTATTTTTTAGTAAATTTGAAGTTTCAGAGAATATTCTGCATTTACTGAGGCAACAGTGAGATACCAAGAGATGCTACCAGATTTTCAGTGGGGTAAAAGCAGAAGGTTCATTAGCTTAGTATATAAATGCTGTACCAGCAATTTACAGACACTCCTTAGTATACTCATGCTTTAGTGAAAAAAATAATAATCTTTAATCATAGAATCACATTTATCCTCTCTAGCAACTAGAATTATTCAGAAAGATTTCTCTTTGCCATAATTATTTTCATTTAGTCTCTCAAATATATTGAAACCAAACATCATTCCCAGTAGTGGTAACGCAGAGACTTTTAACATCCCAAGTTTCTAAGAACCTCATGTCCCCTTAGATATGTGCATAATTAATCATCCTGATTTTCCAAAATGACTTAACAGTTTCCTTGATTTTTGCTGAGCATCTATAAATGCAAGCATATGTCATAGGAAGACACATATTGCTCAGCTGCTTTTTTTTTTTTTTTTCCCCAAAACCACATAAACAATTTAGGAAAACATTGCTATTTGGAAATCCCATCCTCCCCTTGAGCTGCTCTCCTTGCCTGAGGAGCAGACTCTCCAAATGGGGAGCTGTAAGACAAAGGAGAGTGCACCACACGCTGGGGAGAACACCGAAGCAGAACACGAGGGTTTACCTTGGCCTTGCGGAAATGGTAGACCACCAGCATGCTGATGAAATCCAGCAGCATGCAGAGTGTTTGGAAGGAGATGATAGCCAGCCGTAAATACTTGTCCTCCTGTGCATAGCAGGGAGTATCATCTGTGCAGAAAGAACATCCTTCTCTGCAGGGTAGGCAGGTGTAGACTTCCTCTGACATTTCACCACCAGAAAGGCGATTTTCTGCATCCTTTCCTGAAAGTATCAGAAGAGCGAGGGGAGACACCTTTAGTTGTGTGGGATGGGGAGTTCATCACCAATCCTCTGCTGGGCTTCCTTTCCCTCTCGTCCTCTCTCAGTAGCTCACAAAATAGCTCGGCCAGTGCTGCTTTTCTCACTGAACCATCCTTTGTAACATGCAGAAAATGCAAACCAAGGAGGGAAAGTGAGTTTATTAAACATCAAATGCTTTCCTGTTATATTTAAAGTGGACTAAATCTGCACAAGAAATTCTATGAAGAAGAATTTTGAATGGGGAAAATATTACATGAAATATTTGTGAATAAGGAAAGGATTTTACACAAGACAGATGAATGGCAGAGCCATAAACTACGTAATGTCCATAGTACAAGCTCTGATCCTACTTCAGATCGTTCCTCAATTTTATAAAAATGCTATCTAATTAATTAATGAGCTTCAAATTAGATTAAATCCTTCTTAATTAACATTTGTTCAGGCTGTTTCATGATTGCACTACTCTGTCCCCAAAGCAAAACCAGTGCACTTAGACTAAGTATAGTTTTCCATTGTTCACACAAGGACACCAGGAAGAAAACCTACTTGAAAGTTAATATTTTGTCTAGGAAAGTCAATGACTCTTTAACTGATATCTCATCCATCAATGTGAACCCACCAAGAGCACACACAGAAGGATTCCTAATTTTTCTGATCCGTGACACTTTCCCATAAACCCCTGTAAGGCTGCTTATCCTACAGGCCATGAATAGAGTTAAAAGCTAAAAGAGAAAGGCAACAAAAAAAATAATATTGTTAAATAAAAGGAAAAAATTATTTTGTTCAAAGTGTTTTTTATAGGCTAGACAGCCTTAGGAGCTCACAAAAACAATAGAATGTGGCTGAAGCCAAATCAATGGTGTGTTACAATGCGCAATAACTCCTCTCACTTTTCACAATTCTAGAGAACTTTCTTTGATTGAAATTCTCTGTCAGTGACAGTAGTAAATCATGTGTCACTGGGTCCTCCAAGAGACAACCTATTCCACCTATGCTTCACATACACACAGGCTTATGCAACTCTCTACAGACTTTTAGCTTGAAACAATTGAAGCAGAAGGTTATCTACAAGGGTAATTACTTCTTGCTTTCTCAAATCTCTGTCTGAATGCGCATGAGCAAACATCTGCTGCCAGGCAAAGCCTGGGAAAGGGACAGAAGCCATGCTCCTTGTCCTCAGTGTAGGATCCCACATCCCAGAGTGAGTAGAGAACAGGATAGTATTTCTCATGCAGATTGTGAATTTCTCCTTGAAGCTTTATTCTAAACTGAGATGTTGGAAACCTGAATATAGCAGAGTAGTGCTGACTCATGTTGGAAGTCAGATTTTTAGATACAGGGAGTCAGCAAGAAGAGATCTTGCCCTTTTTTGACCCAGACTGTGTGTGAGGTAGGAATGGAAATCTTGGAAAATAACAACACTTGGGAATACCAAGCAGATGGAGAACCACTAAGGAACACTAATGTTAAAGATATTCTAGGATTGGAACTTCTCTTCAGAGCAAGCACCCATGGACCTCAGCCTATGATCACTCCATGAACTTTAACAGAAACCACCTTCTCCAAATGTAACATCAGATCCTTCCTTTCTTAATTACAGCTAGAGCAACAGACCCACACTGTCCTCTGCCAAAGACAAGCCACAGTCTCCCACCTCCCATCTCCATATCCAAACCAAGAGTGCGTTCCCTACTGTCCAAGTTTTCCACTTCATTTCCTCAACACTTAAGCTCATGTCAACCTGCTTTTCCACCACATATCTGTTCCTTTATCATTTCTATAGTTCCCCTACAATTTGCCCATCTCTTTAAAACCTCACATTTCTGACCCTCATAAGCCATTTTTAATATATTTTTGTTGTTATCAACTAAATAAATTATTTGCAGTACAAAAACCTACACACAGAAAAAAATACAATTCAAGACCCACAGTTACTAGACTACTTGTCACAAACATTATATGAATATAGCTTCATGAGTTAGCATGATCCTAAACTTGATGCACTTAAATTATTTCTGAAATGTTCAACCTTAAAAGTCATAAAATACCCTATATTCCATTTTATCAAGCAGTTTCTTATCTGAATCATATTTGAGAGTGTCTTCATGTGGATGCTCATCACACACTACAGTTGCATGTTGAAGAAAATATCCCACAGTAAAGATCCCACATAACTTCATAACTCAAACGCAAGCTTTTGTTTGGATGTGCCTGGTGTCCTGTTTAGAGACTGGGATGGGCTGCACAGGTGGTGGAGTCACCGTCCCTAGAGGAGCTCAAGGCAAGACTGGATGTGGCACTCAGTGCCATGGTCTGATCTATGGCAGTGTTTGGTCACTGGGTGGACTCAATGATCTCAGAGGTCTTTTCCAATCTGTTGCTTCTGTGATATTGTCTGTTGTGCACAAAGGAAGATCACTGATGCACATCTTCTGCGCTGTCTGCACTGCCAGCCAGGACTGACTTTTCTGTGAATATCTTTTGACTGTCAAATGGAGCTGGAGGTGTCTGAGGAACAAGTGGATGTGGCATGCAGTGCTCTGGTCTAGTTAACAAGGTGGGGGCTGCTCACAGGTTGGACTTGGTGATCTTAGAAGTCTTTTCCAACCTACTGGATTCCATGATTCTGTGTGATTCTTCCTTACAGCTAATAAAATAAAGATCTAAAAAATTGGATCTACATTAAATTTTCCACAATGTAATGAGGAACAATTAACAATTCCCATTTTTTTTTCCTCCTTGTCAAAATGAAATAACTTTTTTCAGATCCTCTAAAACAAATTCTTGGGGAAGAACTGTTCATTATATACACCACTGACAGGAATCTTGTCCACTCACACCCTTGCCCTGACTATATGTCTCAGGGCACAGCTGCCCAATGCATAGTTGAACATTTCTGCCCTTTTTGCCTGGTCCTGTTCCCTTACTAAGTCAATGTAACATCAATTCAAGGCACAGACAGTCCAAGCCAAGCCTGGAGTGCCTCTAACAGAACTGCCAGGCACTTCATTGTGCCTTGTCCTGTCTCAGCAGTTCTTTGGGATTACATGTCTCCCACAGTAGATAAAAACAGTTTTTCTTCCTCAAAAGATGACAAAAGATTCCAGGCACTGGTAAGGTAGATGGACAAGAAGTCATTTCTGCTCTGTGCAAGGCAGCAGTTTCAGCACTGTCACAAATGAGATGGAAGCAAACACTGCATTGCAGGAGTTAAAACTGAAATGAGGAAGGCACAAAAAAAGAAAAGAAGAACAGAAATAAAATATAGTAACCAAAAAATAAAAAGGATAAAAAGGAAAGAGAAAAGAACAAAGCAAAGGTGGAAAGCAGGAATATGGACACAAACTGACATGAAGTATAATAAAATAAACCAAAAAGCTTAAATGTTTCAGCTATTTCCATTCCACCATATTTTTTTCCTAGCTCTTCTCTCTTCCATCCCAGTCTTGTATTTTTTTGTCTGATTGGCCCATCTGTTTTTGAAATATTCCCCTGAGGGTAACTCTTCATCAGGTTTGGTTCTCCCAAGGACACTTTGCCACGCAAGGGATGCCTCAGCAGCTGTGACATTGCCAGCTGAGACCTTCCTGCAAAGTAAGAATGGCACCACAGACTGCTGAGAGCCAGGGCAGGGACTGCTTTGTCCCAAATCAAATCATCCTGCACTCCAGTCAGAACTCAGCACATGAACACAGAGAGCACAGTGCATGCTGAGCACTGAGCAGACCAAAACACTGATTCTGCTCCTGTTCTATAGCAGAGTAAATTAGGAACACTCCAGTTGCATCAGCAAAGTTGCAGTAGCTTGGTGAGAGTGTAACTGGACATCTTGGCACCAACCCTGGGGTCATCAGTCATGGTCATAAGCCTCACCCCAGAAAGGGATCACTGAAGTCAGTGACAACCTTCACTGATCTGCACGTGTGGGTTCTGTTGAAGAACCAAAGCCAAAGGGCAGGTGTAAAAAATGAAAATTCCTGTTGAACTGCAAACTCCTCTTGGAAACTTTTATGTGATCATGGCAGTGTTAGAGACAGCAAAGTCCCATATTCAGACTAAAGAGCCACTTTTGGTGCAAGCAGGGCAGGTTCCACATTCAAACAGCACGAGCTGAGAACTTCTGCAGTATATGGATGATACTAAAGAGCAAACTTCAAGGCTGAATAAAGCACCCTTGTTCTGCTAAAGATTTTTCAATGCAAACTTATTACCCCATGAGGCAAACAACAGAAGTGCTTTAGAGAAGGGTGTTACAGGAATGTTCAAATACAAGTAATCATCAGTCAGTCTATTCTGCCTATACTAATAGAGCAATGTAAAAATGAGCCATTAGGAGAAAGTGCATAACCATGTACTCAAGCACTTACAGGTTAATACAACCTGTGTACATGAAATATGTTTTTTTCTAAAATCAATTTCCAAAAGACACCCTGTTAATATGGTAATAACTTTGTCCCCTTCTAGTACCCAAGGTCCTTATTAACACATGCAGAAAAAATAGAAAGGTTTTACATATTTTGGCACCGTCAGTTCTGAAGAACAAATGCAGACTTGGCGGGGAAATGCCCTGAAAGGCTCTCTGATTGAAAGGCTTCCTATTCAGTAAGAGAACAGCCTGAATTCCAGCTGTGTCCCTGTCCCAAACACTCTTGGGGAACCTGCAACACGTGCAGCCTCCCTGGGAGCAGCAACACTCTGCTGCTTTAAGACAGAAAAGCAACTGATTTGCAGAATCTTTCCCACACAGGACACTGGGTATGTCACACTGCAGGTTCCCACAGAGCCTAGCAGCAAACTGTGCAGAGTGTTCAACATCTCTGCAAAGCTGTACTGTACAGTTATCTTTCAGACTCAAACCAAAACACTAATCTGGGCCAAAAGCAGAACCTTTCCCCCTCTCAAAAGCTGGACACTTCAGACACAACATGCAACTGTAGTTATCCGTATTTTGCTGTGGTGCAGAATCCCAGCATCACTGAGAAATGCTCCCATTTCAAGACACAACACAATTCAATTTTTCAATTGAGTGAAGTACAAAGCTGGTCATATTTTTCTATCTTTCTCCTTTCTGATATCTTGAGACCTGCAAATCTTTGCTGCCTCTTTATTTTCTTCCACTAGGAATACTTTCTAAATGATTAACATTCCTACTCAGTTTCATCTCTTTTATCATCCAATTTTACCAACCTAGCTCCACAAAGAGATCTCCAGGTCAGACAGTTTCTGTCAAAACTGTCAAAACTTCAAAATTTGTGTCTAGAACTGCTATGTTAACATCATTTTGAAACACCAAATGCATACTACAGCCATTTTAGCCATGTTATTTTTTCTTCTTTTTACAGAATGCAGCTGTGTGACAGGGCCAAGTTTCCTTTGAACAACAGGCTTTTCTCATTACTTTAGTCATTTCCAGTCTCACTGTTCACTTTCTGAAATCATCTATACAACTTGGCAAATGGAGCTGCATTTGGATGAATTAAAGAAGTTCCTCATTACTGTTTCAAAACTCAGGCTACCTCACAGCAACAAAGGCTCAAATCAAACAGGCCCCAAACATCCTACAACAACATAATTTACAAACTTCCTTGAGACAAATTTCACCTTATTAGGTGCTAAATACCCATTTTAGGGTTCTTCATTCTAAATGGAGAAAAGATGGAGGTATTGCTTTTTCCATCTAAAGACAAATCACCCTCCAGAGAAGCCACGCTCTTGATGCTGACTGCAGTTGGAACCTATGTGACTAATACATACCAAACATATATATTTTGCACAACTGATATGAAATAAAGTTAATCTCATCCCTAATGATCAGTGTTGTTATTATCTCTAGCCACATATTTTGTATGTGTTCTATGGCGTTTGGTATGAAGTTTTCTTCATATGCTCTCTCAAGGAATTAAATCCCAACTCCACCAGAACTCACCACACTTCAGGAAGAGCCAAACATCCTCCTTACTCTAGCAACAGATTCACACAAACCAGAGAAATAGCACTATCATAAGGCTGCCTTCTGCAACACTTAACAATATGAAAAGACAAGGGAAATGCTCAGCTGATAAACTGTTGAACAAGCTGTGCTATTTATTCTACAAATATGTACAGGAGACATTATATCTCATATATATATACACACACATTAAGTGATGATTAGTACTATAGGCATTTCTCTTGGGGAACAAAAACAACTGTTTTCACACAAGGCAGGAGATAATACATGCAGTCCTGGACCAAGCTGGGTGAAAATCACTCACTGCCATTCTCTGGGTACCTCACACAAACTCATCTCACAGCAAGAGCTGATGACATGAATCTCTGGCTTAAGGATGGTGCAAAGAAGCTGAGCATGAGACAAACCTGAAAGCAGGAGGCAGAGAAGGATGCCCTGTTACACCTGCAGCTTTGTACCTGTGACTGCAGCCTGAGCTCTACCAGTACAACTGCAACAATTGCAGCACAAAATCCATACAGAGATTTGGTCACATGATGACAGTAACAGACATCAGCTTTGGGCAGGCAGTTTGTCTGTCTTCCCTGACGAGCATCAATCAAGCTCTGTTTCTCCTGTTGTAAGCAATCCATTCTAAGAACCATACAATGTGTGTCCTGGGCCTGTGTAGGATGTATGTTATTCATACATCCAGCCAAACAGACTCCCAGGCTTGAACCATCTCTATTACCTCATCAGCACATATTAGAGTTTGGATGCTCCTTTGAATTCTCCTTTGCAAATGAAGTAAAATGAAAACAATTAAAGCCTGCACAAAGCCAGAGACTAGGGCATTCTCATTTCCTCTGGCTAAACAGAAAATTAGTAGATTAATTTCCAGAATACTTGTGCATGAGTACAGATGCCAGAAATCTCTATTTCCCCTTAGCAATGCTTCTTTTCATGTTTTTTAATTTATTTACAAATCAAATATTCTTCAAGTGGGTATGTTTTACAGCATCCTCAAGAGTATCATGAATGACAAACCGAAGGGCTAGAACTCCTTAAGTGATTATATAATCTGAGAGTTGCAAACCACTGGGATTTTACTGAATAACCCTGATGAGGATAAAAAGCAGCCCTGCATTATTAATGCGGGCCCTGCTTTCTTTTTTTTTTAACTCAAGCAAAGGCACTTACTCTGAAAGCTGTTCACTGAGAAGATGTTGGGATGATAGAATCCAGCCTTGCAAATACATTTGTAGGCTCCAAGCACAAATCCAAGGCCTTTAATTGGCATGCACTGTGAGGAAAGAAAAAAGGAAAAGTCATGCAGATGATCAGACAACTGTATACTCAGATGTACATTTAAGCATAAAAACATTACAAGATAATCTGCACAGACTTCTAAGAACAAAGAGGCACTCCTTCCAGACTGACATCTTTTCTCAGCAACTTTTCCCACAGTCATATATCACTCTGGGTTTTTCTGCCTTGTTGTTCATCTCCAGCAAATGGCAAAGACAGCAATAATCAAGCCTGTCCTACTGATAAACTGACCGAGTGACAAACTTGACTCTTAAACATTTGATCTAGGCAGGACATTAGACAGCTGTGGTTTTTTCCTAAAGGGTTTCCAGCACTTTTCCCCAGCACAGCAGGTGGGTTTCAGACAGCTGGAGCTCACACTAAGTGAGGAAGAACATGAACACCTGCAGCCAAGCCTTAGCCTTCTGTTGGCAGCACATGGCGGTGCCCCCAAAACAACAGCAAAGTGGAGCTAGCCCAGCTTGGAAAAAGACAATTACTTGTTAGAGAAAATGGCTGTAGACATAAACCTGACTTGGCTGAAAGAGAAAAAACCTATGCCAAGAGGACCCCCATACTTTTAAAATATCCTGTAATTTTTCGAGGTAGCAATATGTGAATCAAGTTTAGTTCAAACTCAGCTTCACTCTTGCTTAGTTTTTGACATCAGGTCAGCCACAGCAAATTTATTATCATGACTGAACATCTACTGTCAGACCATTTCTGTACATCAATGGACTGTGTCTAGTACAGAGAAAGAAACAGTCCAGCTTCATAAAGGCAGAAATACCTGTAAAATGATGATTCCCAGTCCAGTTTATTCCACTTCATCAGATGAAAGTAGACTACTAGACTAGATGCCTTTCCCATGGGTACAGGTGTACCTGTAGCATAGGAGTACCATGAATATGAACCAGACACTAGCAGCTCCTCAGGGACCAAGTGAATGATTTAACTAAAACAGCCTCTGCCCTCTCACCTCCACATTTTTCACTTGTTTGTGATGGTCTGTGACTTTAGGATATGCTTCTATATCTAACTGCCTGTGACTGGGAGGAAGATGCAGAGGACCGGGTTCAGTAAAAAATATCTGAGTATAAAAAAATCAAATGTACACCAAGAGAGGACAGTCTGCACTGTAGACACTCTAGAAAAACTCAGGGAAGAAAAGCAAAGAGTTTTTTTACTATCTCAAGTTTCAGCTTTGTAACATAATTCTGCCTGATGTTAGGGAAGGCACTTTGCTTTTCTTTGCCTCAGTTCCCCAGATGGCATCATCTCTTCTTGCACCCTTTGCCAATCTGATCTCACTGCAGGCAGTGCAGGCCTGCAGGTGCTATTGGAAAACAACTCGTAAGTAAGAAACTGGCATGCAAGAACACTAAAAATTCATTCAGCCTCTGTATAAGCATGAAAGAACAAAAAAAAAAGGAAAGAGAAGGCCTGAAACTTTTTTCTTTTTCACACTTTATCTTCACCCTGCAGAAATATGACTGTTGACAGGGTGGAGGACAGGATAAATTGAAGTGGGATGAGTGTGTGTGCAAGTCCAATGACAGCCAAACCTCCTTAACCAAGTACAGAAAGGTAGTTAAAGTGGTAAAAAGACTTTTTCAGAGAAAAATTCTCCTCTGCATTCTGGCTTCTTGCTTGGTAGGATAAGGTACATGCTGCTGTAGAGACTGCATTTCTTTTTGAAAAAAAGGAAGGAAAGAAGTAGCTCCTACTGTATTATGTGAATGCTACAGCACCCTAAGCATTGAATTCACAATCCTTTGCCAGTGCACAAATTTATAGAATCACAGAATTGCTCATATTAACTATGGTGCAAGCTCATGAATTAAAACAAATGCTTTACTGAAGAATCTTTCACAAATATCCAATGTTCACACCAAATAAAAACCTGTAACTTTTATTCAATTGTCACTGACCAATCTAGAACTTGAAAATTGACAAAATACTTCAAATGCTGTTATCTTTCATTGGTCTAGGACATTATCCTTTTTTCCAGAATCTGGCAGCTGTAATACATCTTAAAAACCAACAGTCGAATTGTTTCTTGCAGTCCACATGATCCCAGGCAAAGGTGTAATAGGGATCAGAATATCATGTTGACAGCTGGGATGGAGAGAGGGAGAGAAAAGAGCCTAGATCACTTTAGATGCAATTACAAACTCTGAAATTCCACTGTGCTTAACATTGCATGGAAACAGAACTATTTACAGCCTGACTTTTTAAAAGAAATTGCAGCACCTAAGCAGGAAAAAACACTAAAAACTGTGAGGCCAAAAATGAGAAAAATACTTTCTCTGGAAAGAAAAAAAATCACTCCTTTTACAAAAAATTTAACAGATGATATTTTAGTAACCAATGGTGACAAATACTAAGGTGTAAAAGGTAATAAATAAACTGTTTTCTGCTGCACAAGAGGAGTTTAGCAAACGAAGTCTAGATTTGTTTGTTATGTTTATTTTCAGATAAAGGCTTTTCCTGGCTGTCTGTGGGTGAATCTACACAAGACAGAGCAGGCACAAGCAAGCAGCTTTCATCCTTGTCCTGACAAGTGGCACCTGGTTCCAGTGGCCCCAGGGGCAGACTCTGAGCCCAAGCCTTGCAGAGCTGTACTAGCTCAGCCCACACAATTGGCCATGGGCTTCAGACCCTCAGGAGCACAGGAACTGAGAGATGCACAAGAGGCTCTGTAGACACAGCCATTAAAATATTTATCTGCTGCTAAGTTACTTAAGATTTGATCCATATAGAACTTAGCATTGAATAAAAGCAGATGTGTGAAAAACATCTGCTTCCACATATTAAAAAAAAAAAAAAGGAAACATAAAACTGACCTGGTTTCAAATTTCATTATAAATGTGAAAGTACAGCTCTGAGAATAAACCTACCATATTCATGAGTATTTTTGCCTCATCAGTAGTCATCAGATTTCAAAAAATCATACTTCAATCAATTCACAAAAGCAGCTACCTTAGGTTGGATCAGGAGCCCCAGTTAGGCTTGTATCCACCTCCTACATGCCAGCAGCCAGTGCTGAGGCAAACAGTGAAAGATGAAGGTGGCTATTGAGTGATCCTTCACCAATATGCCCTTCAGGACACTACACTCCTAGAAGGAATTTTTGTTGCTTTAACTTTCAGTTCCTAGAGATGGCTTGGTTACAATTAAGATCAGCTTTATCATCATGTTTGCTAAAGAGAGAGTAATAGGTGTCTGTAGAATTCACAGAGTGCATTTATTCCACCTGTCTGTTCCCTGGTATTATATTTTTAGCTTTACAGAATTAGTATAATGTAATGACTCACAAGCTTTTTATAGAAAGCTTTAAATCATAAGTCCAGCTTGAAAAAAACTCAGATATTCCATGAATATTTATCTTGAGATTATTTATAAACAAATAGCTCTTGAATCAACACAAGAGTCTATCACATTTAAACACAACATCTAAACCAGTTTTTAAAAAATCTGTATTGGTTTAATTTTATGCTGCTGGTTGTAAAGGACAAAGTTCGTAAAATTTAATGCAATAAAGATTATCTCTGTTGGAAAGAAAAGAAACGCTTCAAATAACCTGTTCAATTGCTTTGGAAGTCTAAGCCAAATCTTCTGGCACAAGAGAGACAAAGGCCTTCATCAGATGTGATTAGCCAGAAACCAAGTGACAAAGTATTCAGCAGACACCCAAAGCAGGTAAGACATCCAAAAGGGGAGAACAGGGCAAAAACAAACAAGTAGTTTAAGAGAAAGCATGTGGCATCATGTCCCACATGTAATTTAGAAACTCAGCTAAAGAACTAAACAAATCCATACTGTGGCATTCTGGAGCAGAGGGGGTAAACTGGTAATTTTACAATTTAGGAAAAATAAAGAAAGAAAATTTAAAACAGCCAGTCTTGAGTTGAGTACTTTGTTTTTCAAAGAGTAGCTTTCAAAATCTGTATTTCCACATGCAACGAGAATGTCTCCCTTTTCTAAAGTCAACTCCTTGTTCAAAGGACATAGTAAGAGCAATGTCATGATAGATAAAGCTTAACAAAGATAAAACAAATTAGTTCATGTTTCTTTGTTCTGGTTAGGGGCAGCACATAAGGGATTTCTAGAAAATGCAATATATAGAGTCATTTTGTACCTGGCACACTATAGCACCTGGAACAGGTTGGTGTCCTCCAAAACCCCAGGAGGATTTTTCTGATACTTGTTTACTTTTTTTACCACTCAAGTTAAGCACACTCATTCATTACAAAAAACAAAAAAGCAAACCAAAACACCAAGACAAACAAACCCAAACCCAACAAATAATAATAGTAATAATAATAAAAGAAGATAAAAGCCAAAGTCTCTGCCTAAGTCAATGACAGCTCAGTCATTGAAAAGGCTTCAGTCATTGAAAAGGCTCATTTTTTTTTCATTCACCCTTCAAGACTAGAGTGTTGTGCTACAGTGTGTTTGCAGCCTCACAAGCAAGCAGCGAGCACATCCTCACATCCAGGAACCTTGTGCATCACCTGGAAGGCCCTGCTTGCCTCCAGAGAGCTTGGGAGGCAGCCAGCTTGCCAACCACACTACTCATTAACTTTTCCTTTCAAACACAGCATTTTGGTTCAAAGAGACAGGACAGGGTTGGCCGCTCTATACTTTTATTGCAGAGTTACTTAGGCCCCTGTAGCTCTTCTCCTCCTTTCTGAATGCATGGGTGGAGTTATTTACTGTTTATATTCAAGTAAAAAATGTGTTTTCCAGCAACAAGAGACTTAGAATAATATTGAGTTGTTTAAATCTGAGTCAGTTGAAGCACAGCAACAGCTGATCTGATTCAGCTTAGACCAAAGGGAGTTGTCAGGACAATATTTGTCTTTATAGCTGGATGCTTTGCTAAAATTCTTCAGTGCTTTTTTAATTAGATTTTTCATTATTCTGATTTTCTTAAGCATAGGATGAGAATAAATAGTGATGAAAAGGAGCCTCAGCTCATTCACACAAATAATAAGTGACACATGACTACTGGCAAACCATGAGCAGAAAAGTTAATATCATTCACTAAATGTAAGGGGCTGTAGAGCCTTTAACATCTAACTAGCCTCTTTTAAAATGAGTCTGTTTGGTGATCAGGCTGTATGTCTGAGGACACACAGGATTGATTCCCTTCTGGTTCTCCTCTCCTTCACTTTAACGATGATGATGTTAGCAGCCTGTTGGTGGACAAACACCACAAATATGCAAGCGCCAGTGAAAAAAAAGAAAAAAAAGGTGAAAGCAGAGCATTTTGCAAAGAAATGAAGAGAGGAGGTCAGATACAGGTACAGATCATAGCACCTTCTTGGAAGATGGTGAAAGGGGAATAAGTTTAATTGAGCAGTGTTTGAAAGCAGGTTACATGGGGGGCCATGGTGGGGCTAAGGAGCAGAAAATTCATCAACAGCTGTTGTCATGTATGTGGAGAAGCCATGGGCAGCTTACAAACTAAGCTTCCCACAGTCAGGATCCTTTACAAACAGATTAAAGTACAATTACAGTCATTTTCAGAGGATGGGTAGCTTAGACACTCAGGTTCTCAGCAATGATTTTTTAAAGACTTTTTTTCATTACTGCTGAAAAAACTTGTGCAAGCTACAATCAGACTACTTTTAAAATAAAAATCTCTTTATTTCATAGTCTGGAATTGACATCAACAAGCTGAATAGCATTTTAGAACACATCAAACTTCGCTTCTGGTTAACATATTAAACAATAAAATTACAATGTCTCCTCTCCCAGAAAACTGCACTGCAATTACAGGGGAACCTGTTAACAGACACCAAAGGGATTGAGAATTTTATAGCCATTAAATAATGCAGTGTAATTAATTCGAAGGCACTTTCTCAGGGCCAGATAGCCTTGGCTTTGAAGATGAGTTAAGACGTTTTTCACAATTAGCACAGGTTAAACTTCATTTAAAGCAAAGTTTAGCTCACTTCCTCAGTGTCCCAACTAAGAGAGAATTCTCTTCATACTGTCTCTCTAATCCTTTCTTCCTATCACTAGGGTAACTGCAGGCCCTACACATGGGCAATACTGGAAATAGCAAACATTATCTGCAGAAGACCTTCCAGAAGCTGCCAAGTAATATGCCAAAACACACAGAGGTCCTTTACCACTGGATCCTGGTTCTGCCAGCTACTTTGGCACTCATCTGTAGCTTGGCAGCAACTGTTGCAAAGTTTGCCTGGAAGATGAACCACAGAGTGAGACAGGGGATTATGAAAGCTTGCCAAAATCTGCAAGAATGTGAGTCATTTCCGAAATCATCTGGGGAGAGGGGCGGGGAGGAAAGCTTTATCTACTCCTGATCCCTACAAAAGACACAATGTTTTAAGAAATGCAGAAATCCCTAACTTTGTATTACTTATCAATATCAATTTTTAAACCAAATTTTCAGTTGCCCTATCTCTGCCAATAAATTCAATAAGTAGCCCTATGACAATGCAAACTAGTTCCATTCTGAAATTCATTTTGCAAATTTATAAACTTTATCAAAAATATTTATTTACTTTCACATTTTCTTCTAAAAGCCAATAGGAAATACTAGAGTAGCCAATCCAACCCAGTAACTCATCAAGACAAGTGTGATACTTAAGCACAGAAAACTTATTCAGAATAGGAAAGAGTAACGGGGTGGGGATGCACAGGAATTGCACTACTGATCTCACAGAAGGGCACAGCCAAACATCCAGGAGGCTGCACCATTCTTTGGAAAGAGTCTGACTGCTGAAGTGCTTCCAGCACGGACAGCCTGCAGGCCCTGCTAGCAGGAAAGGGAAAAAAATTTCCTATGGTTCATCCAAAAGCTAACAAATAGCTGCTATAATCAGTAGGTAATTTTGACACATAATTCAAAGAGGGGAATAAAGTGGTGGAAAAAAGTTCATGATATCTTAATAAGTTAATATGGATAACATTGCTAAACCAACATTTTCTAGCCAGCAGATGTATCTCATTTCTATTGCATTTCCTAGCAACCATTCATGCAATTACTTCTTTATTCCTAAAACATGATTTTTAGGCTGATTCCACAGACTAGTGAGACATACATAACCCCATTGAAAAGATCTGCAACAGTTTCTGTTTTCCCAGCCCACAATCACTTTCTGGACTCACTGCCTGGTTCCAGACAGCGCAGTAAGGGTCAGAAACTTGCCAAGTTCTCGCAAGCTTCATGAAAATAACATCCTGCTAGAGAAGTGATATCCTCTGAGTGTCCCTGCTGAGGGAGAGGCTATGTCATGAGGACATACCTTTTATTAGACACCAAGAAATGCTCTTTGGGCATGCCACAGTCACAAGGAAAGGTTTAGCTGGCACTGGTGCCATCTTAGACATCCGTGAACAGCATCACGTCCTCATAGACAAACTCAGGAAGGGCGGACTGGATGAGTGGACAGAGAGGTGGATTGAGAACTGGCTGAAGGGCAGGTCTCAGAGGGGGACAATCAGTGGCACAGGGTCTAGTTGGAGGCCTGTCCCCAGTGGTTTCCCCTGGGCCCAGTATTGTTTAGTTTATTCATCAAGGCTTGGATGAAGGGGCAGAGGCCTCCTCAGCAAGTTCACTGCCAACACAAAGCTGGGAGGAGGGGCCCATACCCCAGAGGGCTGTGCAGCCCTTCAGAGGGACCTTGACAGGTTGGAGAGATGGACAGAGAGCAACTGTCTGAAATTCAACAAGGGTGAGTCCTCAAGACGCATCTGGGCACAATCCTGTGCAATGTGCTCTAGAATAACCTGGCCTGAGCAGGGAGCTTGGATCAGATAACTCACTGTGCTCCCTTCCAACCTGACCCATTCTGGGATAAGAAAATATATTAGGAAACCAGGTTATAATAATCTGATGTTCCTTTTCCTTAGTATTTAGCCCATCTGTAGGACTCAGCCTATTTTTCTGGAGGTTTTGACTACTCAAGACAGCCAGGAGTCTTGAATTGAGTCCAACTGGGCAAAATTGAGTAAGTTATGTTCTTAGTTACAAAATGAATTCTTACTGAAATACTACTTGAGGATTTTGTGTGAAACCTGGTTGAGAAGATAGCTATATAAAGGCTCAAATTTTAATATATTTGGTCAATTTTACAGCATTCTTTCCCTTTTATAGTGGCGTCACATTAGACAGAAATTGAAGGAAAATACCCACCTCACTAGTACTTGAATGAGTCTGACAAAGTTAAATGCATGAGTCTTTCTGTCTATTTGCTGGTCATTGGTAAAACTAAACTCTCTACTATGTTCTGTCCATCAGCAGCACGTGTTTTAAAAGCATATGTCTTTGAGAAGGCAGCCAAATCCTGCAGCAGAGGGCTTGCTCTGTCCACAACCTGATCAATAGCCTTTCATTAATTTTGCTTCATTCTGGACTGTAGCCTCTACAGTTTGACAATGGGTCAACTCATCAGGAAAGTTAATCTTACTTATAAAATATTATCAGATTATGGGTTTTTCTCTTGTTCAGGCACAAGTCTCCCATNGATACTATCAGATTATGGGTTTTTCTACTTATCAAGCATTTTCCCTTGTTCAGGCACAAGTCTCCCATCCTCAGGGTTGGAATGTCCCTCAGAATTAAAGTTCAGAGCACAGTTTCTGGGTTTAACCACAATCTCAGCTCTGTTAAACTACCGATTGTTCTTGATTGCTTTCAATCCCACAGTGAGAAGAAAGCACCATATTTTTGCTGTCAGAAAAAGATCCTCTCCAAATCCCACTACTTGACAGCAACAGCTTCACACTGATCTCTACAGCCTGGAGCTGCACACTCACTCATTACGAGGCACAAGTCCCACAGAGGTGCTGCATGTCCCACTAGCACCATGAAAACAGAGCACCCACTATTTGCCAGCTATTTGATAGCTCATTCCACCTCTTCTTCAGCACTAGACAAGCACAAGAGTTTTTAAAAATGCTTTGGGCAAGACAGTTAAACTTATGGGCAAAAAATCAGAAACAAAATGTTACAACAACCTTATATGAAACAGCAACATACTTGATAAATTAATACCTGTCTAATTGCTTACTGCTTCTCACCCAGGACACCTCAGAGATCAGCCAGGAAAATGAAATCCTGCTCTGAACATTTGCTTTTTTCCTGCAACCTTTATCAGATTGGATGAAAAAAGGTCCTAATTTTCAGTAGTAACTATTCCATTGGCAAGTCCTCACTTCTAGGTCTAAGGCTAGCCAGAGGGTTGGTGATCAAGCCCCCTATATGAAGCCCCATATTTTAGACAGATACCTTGAAAATATTTCCTCTATTCTTCTGCTTCACTTATTTCAAATCTAGATTGTTACTTTTTCCCAAAGCCAATGTAGCCTTGATGACTCATATCTCACTCCTCCATTGCCTTCTGGAGCTGGAGGGTTTGGCCATGAATGTAAATTCCTTAGAAGTTTCCTTCTAAATGGCTGCTTTTGATATTTAATGATGCTCCTCTCTGACCATCATTATTATTCCCTCAGGTTTGCACTTATTCCAACAAGGCTATTCCTGTGCCCTGGTGATTAAAAGACACTTTTCCCTGTTCTGCTTGACTGCCATTTCCTGCCCAACAAGGCTACAACCTTCCTCCATTTAACATTTAGGAAAGCCACACACTATAAAGCTGTTCTCTGAAGGTCACAGTGTCACGTGAGCTTTGATACAGCCTTGTAAAGAGCATTCAGAGGAAGAATAAGGGTTGTGTCCAGATATCTATAGGAATGGAAATATTTCCTTGTCCTGTTTCCAACAGGGAGTGCCTGTGTCACAGAGTCCCCTTGCATCCACAGGAATTCTAAGTGTCTGCTGGAGCACATCACCTACAGCTTAACTGCTCTCAGAGCCCTGCAGGGGCTTTGGGACAGTGTCATGACAGAGAATCCACAGAACAGTCAAGGATGGCTTAAAATCTTGCCAGTAGCCCTCCTCTGTTGTGAGATCTTTAACCAGGACAGCTTTCTTCTTGTATAATATGAAGTACAGACTCCTGCATTTTGAAAGTTCCAACCAGAACAGCTTTCTTCTTGAATGAATCTACAGTATAACTAATCTTTACCACAGAATTGAAGTCACATTTAATCAATCTTCTGAGATATATAACACTTCACATTCCAAAAAGATGGTTAAGTTCAAATGTAAGCTGGAAGGATAAATTTTTTTTCTTTTGTTCAGTACTGTGCTTTCCCTTGGTTCAGCAATGCCCTGTTATTGAGCCAAGGTCTCAAACCTTGAGACAGATTGCCCAATTCCAAAATGAGTTCCCAGCTAACCCAAACAGCAGATGGTCACACCACAGAGATACAGGATGATGTTCCAGCTTGCAGCACAAAGCTAAAGCAAAGCATCAAAGTCTCTGGAACTTTGTATTCCTTCTCCCGGCAGGGTTACTACTGATAACAATGTTTGAAACACAGGTGACTGCAAATTTGGAAGCCATTTTCCTAGGAATCATTAAGAATGTCAGAAAATACAGCAAGTTTACTTGCTTTGTAATTATTTCTTCCCCAAGCACTTACAAGTATTCAGTGGCAGGAGAGTAACACTGAAATATGGGAATAAAAGTGGCCTTCAGGCCATACCTATTACTCACAATTCTATTTAATGAACTTACATGAAAACAAGGCTTAATGAATACCAAGTAACATGGTACATCATCTGAAGAGAAAGCAAGCTGGAGTTTTCTCTCTATTATTCAGTAGCTGCCACGAGCCGGTTCATGAAGTATGATGGACTGGATTTTTTCTGACATCATTAAAATTGAAAGTGAAATTGTTTTCCATTATTAATTATAGAAATGTCCCTCTTGTTTTCAGAGCTCTCAGAAATGGTGAAACAGCATCTGATAGCAGTGCATTGTAGACATATAAACCTCAGCAGACAACAGGATGCTTGGAAGGCTTTGCCTCAGACTGAAAAAAATGTCAAGTTTACTTTCCATCTGACAGAGCAAACCCATTTTTATTGGAAGCCACTACAGAATAGCACCAGAGACTTGCCAGCCTTAATGTGACACAGGCATGTGCACCCAGGCATCCACCCTCGCATCATTACTTTTTAACTCTCATTTTGAAATAACTTGAAGATGTGGCAACAGTTACCACTTCTATCTACTAGAAAAATGCTGGAGACCAGTGAAGTTACTGCTGGGACAAATGAAGGAGGAATCAATATATTTGAGGAATCCATATATTTGAGTTTGAAACATGTAGATGTTATAAAGGTCACAGTGGAAGGGGAAACAACTTACAGGTTAGGAGAAAAAATTTTTGATTAGTAACTTCATTAACCTGCACTTATCAGGCATCAGGTTTTGTTTCATATTTATAAATAAATAATGCTCACGGTTTCCTGGGTTAACAAATCCAGAACAACAATAACAGAGGCTTGTATTACCTGACTACTATATTTTCTGTTACTGCTTTCCCCTCTCTGTCCTTTCACCTCTCATCCTGTAAAACACAACACATCACTAAAGACATGGGACTTGTGACCCACTTCCCCAGGAAAGCCTCCCACCTCATCCCAGGAACAGCACAGACTCTCCATTTGCCTCGCTCCAACAGACTTGTATTTCAAACACTTAGGAAGCAAGACCTAAGTCCAGGAACCTGGAAATTTAGTCTGAAGAGCCTTTCCAGTTCAAATACATTGACCAGTATTTCCCCCAAACTTCTACAAGTGCAAATAGGACATAATCTGGGTCTTCCAGATCTCTATCCTGAGACTTGAAAAATTCCATGTCAATCAATCACTTTATTAAAACAACCAACCAACCAAACACAAATACAAACCACCAGGTAAATTGTATTAACATGTTTCTGCATGGTAAGCAAATTATAAACCAGCAAAGTTTGTAGACAAGAGTTTTTATGGAATTTTCTTGAGTCTGAGCAAACTCTCAAAAAGTACTGTTACTGTTTCCCAGATTCCAGGAAGTTTTTGAATTCTACATACTAAAGTTGTAATTCTATAATAGTGTGAACACAATCCCATAATACAATAACCATATCCAAAAGTTCAGTCTTAGTATAGCCTTAGTTAGCCTTATTATAGGATTGCATTCTCTGTATTATAGAATTACAAAACTGCATGGATGGGCCAAGGCAGAAGCTTATGGTGAAATCCTACTCTCTCTCACATCAACCTTTCAGTGAGTCAGCTGCAGAACGTGTAATGAAAACCCTAAAACCCAGAGGCAATGTTTTGAAAGCTTAAAAAAATTCAGAAACATCAGAGGAAAAAGCAAAGTGTTCTGTGTTGGCAGCATGAGAGACCTGCAGAGCCAAGCTTCCAGGTCAAGTTTGGAGATCTTGGTAAGGTTCAAAATGTTCAGAAGTTCACAGGCATGGTCACTCCAGGATAAATGCTTCCACAGACTGCCAATGTGACCTGCCTGCTAACAATCCTTACTTATCTCAGGAAAAGGTTCCCTTTGCTTTTTTACAGGCTTCCTTCTCACTTGTCTTGTAAATGATACATCTTTTCCTTATTTATGGACTTTCCTGGGGTGGAGAACTTTATTTTTTCACCCCACTTTCAAACTCTCAAAACGTCTCAAGATTAGGGATTTCATACAGCCTTGAACTACGAGGAATGTTTTGGTGGAGTAGCATATATACCAGGATGTTTAGTCAGGATCATACCCACATGGAAATAGGGAGGAAAAAAAAATAAAAAAAGAAAGGTTACTTGCTCTAAAAAGCAGTAACTTGCTCACTCTAGTGTAAATATTTTTAAAGCATTCCTGTGACATACAGAAAGTCACCCGACAGACTAAACTGTACTTGGATTTTGCTATCTTTTGAGACTGTTATGCTGCTTATAATTACTCTGTCTTGTGGAAAAAACCCAAAAAAACCCAAACAGTTAATGTTGGTAGTGATGCTGGTACTGACAGAGCAAGTTATAGATACAAAAATTAATTACACTCAAACTAAAGCAAATTTGGGAATCATACTGGGATATATTCAGCATCTGGCTGCTTTTCAAATTACAATCCACCATTTTTACAGGCTTGTGGTAGCCCAGTGAACACAAAGCTCCCTGTGCAAGGCCCAAATGGAAAGAAGTGAGTGGGCAATTGAACACCCCCACCTGGAGAACACATCCCTCCAGCAGCAGCCAGGTGAGTGCCAGTGCCCCTTCATCTGCCTCCAGCTGTCACGTGTGAGACAGGAGAAGGATGGGCCTGGACACACTGCACCCATCAGGCTTTTTCTCTCACAGTGTCCACAGCTACAAGACAGGTGATTTAACACAGAAACTACCTTCATCTGCACTCTTTAGCACTTTACAGAATTTTACCCGTGTATCCATACAAACTATTAGTATTCCTAAAACTGTCTTTCTCCCTAGAAATGTACCACAGGCTCCTCAGCCACATCTCCTAACTAACCCCTATTATAAAACTCCAAAATAAACACACAGAGAGTGAAAAAAAATCTCATTTTGTACTAATCTCTTAGCAATACAAGTAAATACTATCATTAATTTACAATAATAAATATGAATTATATAAATCCATATGATTACCAACTATATAAAGTTAATACAAAAAAAGTAACCCATCCAGTATCTTCCTCCCTCATACATCTTATAATCTCTAAATCTTCTAGACAAAGCCATTTATCCTGTGCTGCTGAACCCCAAACTAGAATTGAGGAAACATAATTGAAGGGCAAACAAGCTTTTAGTGGTGTATCAAAAGCAGCTGAAAATACAGAGCAGTTCATCGAAAAGGACAATTCTTCAGGAATGATTAGTGGCTATTTTCAGAATCACAATAACATGCATAGAGCTGCACAAAACAAAAGACATATACAGTCTTTGTCACATGAATTTTATGGTAACAGACACTTGAAAGACAAAACGAGCAGGATTCAATTCTATTGTCATTCGCCCTTATTTTAAATAAACAAAATTCCAGTGACTCCAGTGCTTCCAGTCACCTCACTGAAATTACTGGCTAATGATGCTTGAATCAAACTCACTTTGTCTCCTTCTGCTTTTATACTTCAATTTATACTCTATTTCTTTAATACAAATTCATTTGTTGAGACTACTGTGAAGTTACAAAACACAAAAAAGGAAGATCACCTCAGCATTAAGTGCCACCTCTGACACCAGCTTCCAGCAGATTCCAGAAGGATGAGAAAGCAGGCCAACCTTGCTACTATTGCCAGTTAGCAAATAACACTCATTAAGCCACATGAGTTCACAAGTCACCACCAAATTCCAGCCTTATCAATGAATACTTTCCTAAAACTGTTTGATGCCAAAATCTCCCTTTTCAATCCACAGCTTGAGCAAGCCCCTCTCCTTGCTATAAACTGCAAACTCACCTTGAGGTGCCAACCAATTGCCAAGTTTTATCATGAAAACAGTTGGATTTGGATGTTAGCAGGTGGGAAAAAAAAATCCCTGAGCTCTTCTTGAACTCAGTAAAGTGGATTGTGGGATCTTTGAGGGAGGAAGAGAGTTATACAATTCTATGAGTGCTCTCCGTGAAAACCAAAGATCCTTTGAAATATTTATTGTTGCCTGTTGTGCTAAGCCTGACTCTCATTTTATTAGACAACCAAAATAGCTATTAAGTTGCAAAATCCTTTGTCTGAAAAAAAAACACTTTCACTAGCAGAACTGACAGCCCAGAGGCACCTTTTCCCTGTCAGTAAATTTGCTGGTTTTTACACAGCAGTAACACTCACCTAAGCTGTGAGAATTTCCCATTTCAGTCATCACCCAAATCTCTCTATGGACAGCATCCTCTCCCTTTACTGTGTAAATCCACTGTGCTTTTCATGCCCTAACTCATTTTTCATGAGAGCTGCCTGCTGGACTGGAAATGCCATCTGCCCCAAAGCACAGGTTGGGTTTGTCCTCTCCCCCTCCTCTCTGCAGCCTGTTTGCTACCTTGGGAGGTTTCCCTTCCTGCATGACCTGAAATTGTGCCAGTTAAAACTCTCTCCTTCTCACTTCACATAGTCCTTTGCTCCACTTTTCAATTCAGTCCAAGACACGCTTCTTAATTTGTACAAAAACTGGAGAAAGTCACTAAACGTTTTTAGGCAACCATCCTGGAATTCGTATTACTTACACATCTCCTTAACTGGATGTGTGAGAAGCTCCTTAGAAATTAAAACCTTTAGAATATTCTTCCTATTAGGATCACATTTCAGATTTCAGTCAGGATACAAAATTTCATCCTTTAAAATAACTTTGCAGAATTCTATGAAACCCATTCACAGAGGTAAGAAGCACTGTGCACTTGAAGACATTGCCCTGAGATAGATTTTCTCCTTATTTGCTTTAAGACAAGTAGGTGTCATGGCTGTATATGTCTTAGGGCTACAACAGAAATTCCTTCTTTGCATGGGAGAGTCCACCACCTTCCCTATTTTAATTTGTTTCTTATGCTGGAATAACCCCTTGGATTCTCATGGTTGCTTTGCTAATGTAAGAAACTACCAAAAAGAGCAAGACAAATAAAACACAGGCCTAAAATAAAGTGCATAATGAAGCTGTTATCCTCTGAAGATCTCAAGCATTTCTCAGATTTTGGAGGAATCATTTATACAAATATTTAAGCCCTCAAAGCCAAAACATTTACCAATCATTTAGACATAATCATCTTGTCACTTACATAGAGCTCAACAAACATGTCATTGGGGAAACCCCACGGTGTAATTAAAATTGCGTTGAGTGACAACTGAAGAAAAACATTGTAAGCAGTCTCATTCAAACCTGAAAGGCAGTATCTACTATGTCAACACTCACTTCACCAGGAAGACTGATTTTCCCCATTTTTATTCTTAACTGTACACATGTAGCTTCCAGTTTGATTTCACTGACTATTTTAATCATAGCTTGACTTTGAGGTTTTCTGTTTAGCAGTGCAGTCCAAAGTTTTATTTTCAGGAAAGCAAGAGATCAAGCCACATTGACTGATAGCACAGTTAAGAGATCTGATGGTCAGAATGGAGAGGAAATAAAGAAAATTTTACTGTAACTTTTATTAACTTTCAATTTTGTAGGTAAAATTTTCAGAAGAGTAATCAACAGCAAACAAACCAAACAAAATAGTAAATGCTGGTTCCACTCCAATTAGATATATTTTTCTAAATGTACTGTCCAGTCTTCTGAAGGAACTGTAGCTCCCAAAGCTCTTATTTTTCTGTCAGTAGAGTTAAATTTCATAGAGACTGCAAACTGCAGTCATGTTTACCTAGGTTATAATACATTTCCTCTACATTGACTGCAGAGATGCAAGCAGGGCTATCTGTCAAGGTACCATTCTAAAATACAGACATGACTGTTCTCTAAGCAGCACAGCTCTGAGCTCTGAGATGCAGCAAGGTCTCACCAGCACATCTGAATTCTGCATAAAGTACTATTAGTGTCTGATTAAATATTAATTACAAGAATGTAGTTGAAGAGCATTTAGCTGGGGAAAGGCCAACAGCAAATCGCAATTTTTCTGCCAAAAAATACCCAGCACAGCACTGTTACTTTCTGCCCTATTTAATATGGATCACAAGGAGGTAGTGAGTGGTCTGAAAGCATGAGTCCCACCCAGAGGCAAAGGCTGTGGTCCATGATCCTTCCCAATTTAACCAGACAGAACCCTGCCTAAAAAGCATGACTGAGAGATGTGAATATTTTTTATTTCAACAAGAGCAAGGGGAGAATGTTCAGCTCCAAAGAGAAGTTAAGCCTGTACCTGGGAAGCCAAGAGCACAGATGTTCCTGAGCTCCCCCTCCCCTCCTGCCTGACAGAGGGTTTGGGTGCCTGCTGCCTGTCTGGGGTCCCTGCTGACTACACAGGGACCACAGCCATCCTTCTCCAGGAGGAAAGGACCTTTTCTCCAGCTGTGCACACACATTCCCTGCAGTCATCCTAATCACCACATCAAACTGAAGACCTTTCCCACACCTCCTGTGTGCTTATGCCCTATCCCCTGGACATGCACCAGCTCTGCCTGTGAGTGCTGATGGCAGCAATGCAGCTGTGACACCACTTTGTCCCTGACAAACCTATGTCATGTGAGGGATGTATCACAAATACTTGAATTCTGCCAACTGAAGAGAGAAGAACCAGGGCCTCCATTGAAAAATGGGGGCCATTCCTATTTTACTAACTTACAGCTATGAGATATGGACTGAGGGAAAGCTCCAGCACTACCTTAGGTCAGGGCTGAGCAAATACATTTCAACTTTTATTCGCAAAATGAGAATTGTCTGGGTCATATTTAAATTATTTTTGGCTGAATTTAAATTATTTAATGTCTGAATCCATTCCAGTGAAAAAATACTGCTGAGAAGAGAGAGAGCTTAAATTTTGTATGATTAAAACACAGATTCAATAATGGCTGCAGAACTGGTCATTTCCAATTGGGCACTGAAAAACCAGGAGAACCTACACCTACCACTGAACTGCAGGCATCACAGGTGCAGGTCCTTCTCTTGTGTTGAAGGACCTGAACTTGCATCTCCTATCCCCAGAGACTTCTTCAGCACTCAGAATTATTCTGGAAGTAGTTTGTCTCAGATCCAACAGAACAATGTAAAATGATGATCTCTGGGCATTTTAGTTCAAGTGTCTGCATGTGACTTAGAAAAGCCATCTCATCCCTCAAATGCACCCTTTAGCTACCAGGCAGCTAATCAATTCACACCTCCTTGGTGCTTCCACGCCTCATGGTAGCACTCTAAGTAATTTATTAAGTGACACTTAGCAGGGTATAGTTGAAGTGTCCCATTTCCTCACACCAAAAAACCTTGTTACATTTTTTATCACACACTTCCCTCCTCAAGGTGCCCTCTCAGTTTTCACGTTTCACCAGAGCACTGAAATATTTTATAGCACTCATGAGAGCACTCGATGGCAGAGACACATGATCCCTGCCCAAGGAACTCACAGCCTGGAGAAGCAGGAAGGGACAAGGCAGCAGGATAGCAGAAGCAGTCAGTGTCAGAATTTCTGAGCTCTGGGATATGCCCTTCCCAGGCTCTAGCCTGGGAATTCACCATGCTGCATCCTCTCCTGTCTGCCTTCTAGAGCACTTACCTTTCAGAAACAGGCATCTTCACAGTCCTGAGCTGCACCAGCAGAATTACTCTGCTGATCTTTTTTTTTTTTCCATTTTTTAATTTCCTTCAGAATCTTTTTCTGCTTCTGACTTCTCCCTTCTTTTCAATTCTATTGTTAGATCAGTTTGATATGATTACCACTTTTGATTAATGAATGAAGGACAAACTCAAACACACTGTTCTTCCCAATAACACAGGTCACATGAATTGCTCAGGAGTTAAGAAGTCATCAAGCAGAGGTTTATGTGAGCTGTTTTGCAAAGAAACTACACAATCTAAAAAGAATAGCAACTCAACAGGCATCTTCATGTTGGCTGGAGAAGTTGGGCATCCTCAGGCAGGATGAACCAGCTCACTACAACCCCAAAGAACTTCTGTCCACTTCCCCAGGCACTTTGTCTCCAGAGATATGTATCACACTTACAGCATTTTTGTGCCATCAGAGCAGTTGCTAATGGAGAGCTGGTAAGCTCCAAGGGAAATGGAAACAAGGCATGCAGGCTGCTAGAGCACCAGCACACAAAGCACTCCCAAGGGCGCTGTGGGAAGTGCTTCTCCCACCTGGGCTCTGTAAGAAACAGTGCTGCAAACAGCACCACATGCAGAAGTATGAAACAACACCTGGGGACAGAATTTGAGAATGTTCTTTCAGTGCACTCACTCTTTGCTTGCAGCTGCCGTAAATACCTGTGAAACTGCTCCATGTGATCCAACTTCTTCAGCTTCCACACTGGTTTTAGAGTAACAGAACCAGCAGAGTGTGTTACTTTTTATTTTAGCCGTTGCCTCTGCATTAACTAAGTTATATTGAATGCTGAGGGAGAACGAACAAAAAAGATTTCTTCTTCAGAGCTGTCAGTGTAGGACTGGCCTACTAGGAGAGGAATGCCAAGGAATCTCACACTGGGCAGCCAGGGCACCCTGGGAGAACAAAGGCTTTTAACTGCAGATACACTGGATCCTAGCTTACACTTGTAATTATTTGTTACTGCTCATCTCCATCGAAATGAAAAGATTTACATCTTTTTAACTGCTTTAGAATTTTAAAACATAACCTACGAAGACAATTTAAAATATTCAGCCTGTGTTATTTAAGCTGCTAGAGAAGCAAACAAACCAGTATGATTCCCCTTCTGTTCCTAATGCATTTTTATGTTCTGCATACTTCAATTTTTAGCAATACACTGTTTAAACTGATAAATGGAGATCTGCAAGAACTATTTGAACATTACATCTAAGACTACTGTGCCATTTCTCAGGAGTCACAGGGAAGAGTTTAAATTTTCTTCTGTAGTGTTGCCCTCCTTTCCTTTCCTATGTTTTTCAACTTTTTACTGTGGTACTTGAAAACAAAACCGACCAAGAAGGCCCAACAATTAATTACAGAAGCAGTGATTGCAACAGAAAGTTGGTCTAACAGATTTAAAATAGGCTAGTGCTCCAATGTTCCTGCCTCACACAGTCAACAGTCATAAATTCTAACTCATTCTTTGAAATCAGAAGCAGGTTGCTGATGCAGACAGATCCAGTTTCACCTGGGAGGTAATGAGGTGAAGTCATTGCATGGGAGAGAAGAAAAATACATCCAGCTGACTGTGCAGCATTTAACTCAATGACTCCCTAGGGGGAAGCATCGACACCGGGGGTGCAGCTGACAAGTGAAATGCTGCTTTGTGTAACACTTTACTACCCAAATGTATGCTATAGGAATAGCAAATCCTCAAAAGGCCACAGAGGAACAGAGCTCCATCAAAGCAATCTGCAGAGGTATCCTTTGTGGTTAGTAGGCAAGAATTCAGCAAGCTCATGGCCTGGCACAAAGCTTTGTCCCTTGAATTTTGTTAGAAACAATTTTCTGAAAAATGCCCGTCCATGCTGTGCAGTGCTTTATAGTATTGACAGAATATAAAGTCCCTGCTTTTAGACCTTAGGCTATATAAAGGGTGCTTGGCAAGAAGATTTAATATCTCTTCTGCTACTCTGGATGCCGTTGTTATCATCTAAAAAAAAATCTCTCTAGTCAGTACAATGAACAAAGTCTGGTTTGTTAACAGATGTACCTCATCTTTCACTGTCAGCTCTACTTCAATTATCTCACGTGGCCGGGACTCTGACAACATCTCCTGCCTGAAACACCCCATGGCTTTCACCTCATGGAAAGCTTCCTCTTTCCTCCACTCCTTTCTCTTTATAAAACACACAAGACCAGAACTTGTTTGTGACTTCACTGTCATATTGACAAATGGCTCAAAATTTTCTGTGAGATGACCTGACAGTCAGACAACATGGTTGGTGAATACACCTTTTCCATGGGAATCCAGGCTAAAATTACAATAGAAACACATCCAACAGTAACACAGCCCCCCCATTCCTGTCACTCATAGACCTAGGTTGTTGTGCTTATTACCTACTGAGCTATGAGACTGTCCCAACTCAACCTGGATGACTGACCTCTGAAACACTTCCAAGGGGACTTCTTAGCTTAGTAAATTTTTGATATTGGAATGTGTTCACAAATTTGACAAAGTCTGATTCTCTTTATCCCAGGGCTGCACTGAACACTATTAGAGAGGGTTCTATTTCAGCACTTCTTTACTGTTGAGCTTGTAGATTTCTGCAATCACAACTTCAACTGTGTGACCTGGATAGAAAAGTGATGGTAGAAATATGGAAGTTTCCCATATGTTTGACATTTTATCAGTTAAAAGAAATCACCAGAAAAAACCTTATTCTTTTTCTTCGAATTATCTCTACCGTAGCTTCCACATTTTAGTAGAAACACTGCCCTGGCTGCAGATTGGGTCATCTCACTATAGGTAATCAAGAGCATGTCTCCTGTGCCCAGCACCACCATTCGAGTGCAGTACATCAGATAAAAGTCATTACATTACCACACTAATAGCTGCTGCAAGTATCCAACAAGAGAAAGAAGATGGACAACTACTGATTGATGGTATCTTGAAAAGACAGAGAACTGCCCAAAACTTTGAAAGGCAAAGAACTGCCCAAAACTTGCTTTCTGAGCAAGGGGATTATAATGTAATTTCCTACCATTTTAAAGCAGCAACAAAGCAAGGATCATTATACAATGAATGAAGAAGAGACAACAGCCTTGGACTTATACAATTCAGACACTATTGTGTGATTCTTTTGCTTGTCTCAGTGTTTGCTGGACCATCCTAAATTTCTCTAGTTGCTTCTGCTGTGAGATGAAGCAGTTCTAATAAGAATTGCTTATCGATCATTAATTAATTTGATTATCAGCAACAGAAACCAGCTTCCTGAGCAAAATCTATCCAACAGTCTCACCATCAGATACTCTATCCTTCCCTCCTGAAAAAAAAAAAAATGAGCATTAGTAATTGCCATCATTGTTTCTTCATGAACCCTTCCCAACCAGGGAGGTCACTCATTTGCAGTATAAAAGAATCTGTCCTAAAATCCAAGTGTCCAAAGATAATACAAAGCAGCCTAAACAGTTTGGTAAGTACCACTGCCCTACTCTCAGCCAAAAAACACATTAACATTTGATCCATTATCTGCCACCTTTGTAGCCTTGACAGCAAGCTGAGCAGATTTGACCTGCATCATGCCAATTTGAGAATCACTGGAAATTTGACAATCAGTGGAAATTTCCTCACAGCTGGGGGGGAGATGCTGCACCTTGTTGAGACAGACATTGTTAATCAGACTATCCTCAATCTCACCAAGGCTGCAGATGCAACTTTACGGATATAATAAGAGAATGGAATACAGAGAAAGGCTTATGAACAAAAAGTGTACTTTCTAGTCTCGTTTTCCTGATGGATTCAACCCAAGACATTCTGGTTTGCTATGTTTAAAAGCAAGCATGCAGCAAAAAAACTATATTCTTTCTCCCACATATGAGGAACATTGCTTTGCTGTTCCCTAAGCACTGCAACAACGGTATCAAAAGATTTCTAGGAGAAATAGAAGTCAGAGTCTAGCACACAGCAACATCTATTTTCTTGTTCCTCTTAGTAAGTCCCTGGGGTTTTAACAATTACTAGATGCCTTCACTAAGGAAGGGTTTCAATGTCAGAACAGAAACACATGAATATTAAGAAAACATAGGAATTGAAGTGTCAATTCACTAAGGTAATTTTATAAAGTTCAAGGTTGACTAAATCACTATTGGGTTTTGCCATTATTCTTACTGACAGTTAAAAATGTCTTTGATTTGTGTGCTGCCACTCCTTCCAGTGAAGATACAGGTAACACATTTGCATTTGTGCTTAGCTTTCTGTTTGAACTTAAGATTTGTTTTTTGGTGTACAGGGAAATTCTAATAACACTCTAGTAAGATTTCTAATTAGCAGATATGTATTTACACTTTCATCTAAATTAAGGATTTTCTTTTTTTGTCTGGGAATGACATGATTTTTCATCTAGTTTCTCAGGGGATGTGGACTGAAAGCAGACAGTGCTGATACTTCTCTAGAAGTGATTATCATTAAGAGGATTTATAATTTTATATACCTTCTTCATTTTTGGTTGTGCACTTCAAAAAAGTACTTATTTAGAATAAAGTGCTTATATTAGGACCATTGTATTGCTCTCATAAATAAGAAGTCATGCTTTGTTAATTCTCTACCAATATAAATAGCTATCATTCCAAATATATATTATCTTTATCATTCATAAGAATTGTTATAAATCATTAAATGGAAATTTTATATCTTTTAATAATATTTTTCACATAATACTGTGGAATAATTAAAAGTTTCAATGAATCTTCCATTATTTAAACTCCCACATATAAACAGCTGAACAGTTTACCAAAAGAAATAACGATGCAAACAATGAAAACCAAACGACAAAAGCATAATAGCTGGATATTTGTAAGATAAATAAGAGTACAGAACATAAGAGACAAATATGTTCCAAGAAAACCGAAAGAGGTTGCTTGAATTTGGATTATTACACTGTGGAGAAAACCAAGAAAGAAACATATGTACAAAGTCAATTTCTTAAACAAACCTGTACATTTTTCTGGGTTTTTTCAGTTCTAACTAGTATGCATGAAATAAACGAACAAAAAAAAATCATGCAATAAAGAATTTAAGTCAAACACAGTCAAAGTTAGTAGTAAAACCCCTCTTGTCTTATTACAAGCTTTAAACCAATATCAACATGAAGATGCTACAGATTTCTGCAGAAAAATAGTTCATAGCATCCTGTTGTCTTTTTGCCTTACTAGATAATTGGTCACACAAAATCTTTGCTGTTTGTTGTTTGCTCCTTTCCCATTTCATCACTTCTTTAGACTGCTAGAGTACGGTTACTCAGGTAGTGGTTGTTTCCTTCTTTTATTTTTCTTTTTTCCTTCCCTCACAAGATAAATTGCTTATTTATAGATACCACAAATCTTCCCCAGACCATATGGGAATAATTTCAATTTGCCCCAGGATCATTTCTGTCATTATTGGCTACTCATTCTCATTAGAAGCTGTTATCCATCCTTTTATTCACCATAAAAATGGAATCCAGTATTACCTATTCAATGCTTCACAGTTATGCTGGGGGTTGTCTCCTGCCATTTGAGCAATTTGTGGCAGCAAGAAGACCACCACTGTAGAAAGTTTTCAGAGAAACTCTGCTCATTCAAATGATGCAAAGGAAGCCATCTCACTCCTAGATGTATTACACATAATTCTACCAACTGTATTGTTAGGCTGCCAGGAGTAGCATTATATATATATATATATATATATATATAAACCAGTGATCCTGGAGCATGGAAACCAGACCACAGAAAGATGAGAGATCACTGGTCTCTCTGCAGCCACTTCTAGACTGCAAAAATACCTTCTCATACTTAGAATGCTTTACTTGCAAGAAGGCATGAGCCTGTCTCAAACACAATATATACCTGACACTTCAAGGGACTACAGTGTGCACTGTGAACAGTTTGCCTCCAGTTCTGACCAGTTCTGCCATAGTTTCTGACCATGGGAAGGTGCAACTGCTCACTGGATGCTTTTAGTCCCAGCCCTGCCTCGTTCCATGGCTCCCAGGAGCCCCCTTGTTCAGTCACAGTTCCTTCCTATGGGGACATCAGTCAGAAAGGTTGTTCCTGGGAAAGCTGGGGAGAGCAAACTGCAGCCTAGCTTCCCCCTTGTGATTCCCTTTGTTTTCAGATTTTTCCAACACAGCTCACCAGGATGTACACCATGCCAGCAGGTGAGGAGCATTCCTGATCACCATCTTGTGACACTCCACTGCAGACTCCCTGGACTGTCCTTTCATGGCCCTGCCATTACCTGCATTTCTGAATGCTCTGCACTGGCTCCTTTTCCTATCATTTTCTCAAGTTATATACCATAAATATTACTCATCTATTTGCTCTGAATTCTGTGACTGATTGTTCCATTACAAATCACACCCAGCAGTATCCTGTTGACATTTCCAACTAAATTAGCTAGACTTTTTTTAATTTATTTTTTTACATAGCAATAGACTTTCTGGGATGGCTTGTCTGATCACATCGTCTACCTCCATCCCACGGTCCTGAAATTCATATTTCTACAACCCTTATAGGACTGCTTTATCTCACAGCAGAAGCAACTAGAGAAATTTAGGATGGTCCAGCAAACACTGAGACAAGCAAAAGAATCACACAATAGTGTCTGAATTGTATAAGTCCAAGGCTGTTGTCTCTTCTTCATTCAGGACACAGGCTAGACCTGGATTTGGGACGAATCTCAGTGCTGACAGGGCCTGCTTTCTGAGTGACCTTTGCTTCATTTGCTGCTGTAGTTGAGCAGGACATTGAAAATGAGGCAAACATTAAAGGGTTTGGAGGATGATTCCATGATTCAGATAACTATGAAGAAAAAGCTCCTGTTCCAGCCTGTGCTGCAAAGGGTACTGCAGTCGATCTGGCAGACTTGAGCTCAGCCTGCCCGTGAGCTGATCCAAGACTCCACACATCCAGAGCACAAAGCCCAGGCCCAAGTGCCCTGTGCAGGAATTCAGGCTCTTGGCTGCATGTAAGGTGTCTGAAGTCAGTATAGTGAAGTATTAAGAACATGATTTCTTCTACTGAGGTTTGTTTGGTTGAACCCCATCATAGTCAGGGATAGCTCATGCCTTGTCTCAACATCTACTGCAAGGAAGGTGTGCAGCTCAGGACACTCCTCCTGAGTCCTCCTGACAGCTATTCTATCAAGATGTGGAAAGTAAGAGCTTTCCAAGAGGCAGAGATCTGCCAAAGCCTGGGCCCAAAGGATTTTGGTTAAACCAAGCAGCAGAAAGTTTCTTTCTTTCAGAAGAAAGAAACAAGTGCCCAGCAGATGCCATTGGAATTGCACATTTTTGGTGCTGTGAGGGAAGCCAGCTGAAGCAGTCTGATAATCACACATGGTATGATCAGCCAGACAGGAGTATGAACAAGAAAAGATGGCATATAAACAAAGCTGATAAATAAAAAATGTAAAATAATTCCAGGGAGAGTTGTCCTAATAGTGCCTCTAAAATTTCTGTGTAAATAGTCCTTCAAAGGTCACCTCATGAGAAATCTGAAATAAATGCTAGGCAAGAGTGCTCAGCAGCCCTAAGCTTTTCACAGACTAGGAGCATCCTGCACATGGAGCACCATCCTCAGGGACTCACGAGGCTCTCATTCACCCTCCCAGCTGCAAACTCGCACAGACCCTGCCACCACTCAGCAGCAGGAACAAGCTCTGCTGGCTCCCCTGCACGGCCACCCAGTCCCCAAGCACTCTGCACACACCAGCTACATCTCCTGTGGAGGTCACCCCGTCCCTGGCTGCTGCCTTTGCCAGCAGATAAAAGCAGCTGCAGTTCTTCCTATATATTTATATGCAATAACACTGCTCCACACATTTCTGCATGGCCTAGCAAACACAAGGTGTGTTGACCACTTGGTTTTACTTGTGTAATGCTAGATCTAAACTACTATTCCCAACTGTGTTTTATAGTTGAATTAATCTGTAAATATTCTAGGATGCACACTGTGCTAGTTTATTTTTAAACAGGCAACTACTGCATTTCATTCTAGCAAGCCTTTCCCTTTATTCTCATTAAAGGGAAAAGCTGTTTTCACAGGGATTCACAGAAACTGAGTAAAGGATGCTATATATATCTTATGAATCCTGGGTGGTTCTCAACTGTCACAGGCCTTCAGAGTTAACAAAAAATAGGAAACACTCAGCCAACATTTCAAATCATTTAGGGAAAAAAACCCCAAAACCCAGACACAAGTGTTGGGTGTTAATATGTTCTTAATGACTTCAACAATAACATTTAAATAAAGCTCTGAACATTTTGATGATCAGATGGCATGCACCAAAATGAGAAGTGCCCTCAGACACAAGTTATTGTTTTCCTCCCACTTCTTATGATCTCTGACCCTGCTCTGCAGTGATCATACACTGCAGTTTTCCTTTTATCTAAAAAAAACCTTGAGAAGGTTACAATAGGTGAAGTGATAGTGCTGTAGACATAGCCTACTTCTCTTTTTGTGTGGCAGTTCTCTGAAATACTAATAAAATATGCATGTTTTAAGCTTCTTATGGCACTGACTATTGTGCTAGTTAGCTTGATGAAAGCACTGCAATTTAAAGATACACTATCAACTGGTTTGACTCAAATTCAGCATGTGTTTGAAAGTGTTGGATGTTAAGTCTAATAACTACAAAAATGCATGTTGCAACAAATAACAAACCTTAATTCAGAATAAACTGAATTCCTTCAAATTATCTTCCAGAAAGTTGTGAAGCCCCTTCCAAAACATGACTATGAAAAACAAGTACATAGTAGAAAGAACTATGCAAATTCTGTTACATAATCAAAATGATGTAATTTTTAAAATTACTTTAAATGTTTTGCTATTTTTGCACAAACATTCCCAAGCAAAGAACTTTCTTTGTTCCATTGTTGCTATCTTCTGAAGAGATTGCTCTAAAGAAAAGATAATACTGCAGTGAAGCTCAAGCATCCTGGTTAAGTCTGAAAACTTTATGGTCTCAGTGAGATAACCTTCCCCAGCCTTCAGCTCTGAGTATCCATTACCTCAGTCCACTCAGGACGACATCCAAAAATGGCAGGTGGACTTCAGCCTTAACATTTACTCCATTACCAACCTTAATGACCCACCCCCTGCAAAACAAGTCACAGCTTGGGTCACAGAGTGCTCAAGGCCTCTGGTCTGTTGACAATGTCCCCTACCAAGAGCACACCAGGCTTTTACACTCTTTGAACAGTTGCTGACACCTGAGGAAGGTGCAGAACTCAAGTACTCCTGACCTTACTGCAGCTGTACCTGGCAGGCATGTTGGTGCTGACAGGAGCAGGGCCCTGCCCAAGGCAGCTGCTGCACTAGTTGAGCATCCTCCACCACTTTTCCAGCTGTTTTTGGAATAGAGCAGTTGCACAGGACACAGAAAGACATAGATTTAGGTCCCTCTTATCTGAACATGGTTCAATCCTCACCATGTAAATCTCAAGAAAAAGCATGAATCACCAGACTCTGCACACGTGAGAGGAGATGAAGGGTAAGAGGAAGTAAGAGTGCTCCTCAGCCATGCAGCTGAAGTATTATAAACACAATTAAAGATCTATTGTACACGACACAGAAATTACATATGCAGGAGGAAGAGGACAAGTTTCCTCCAGATCTAGTGAGGTCTGTGACTATCTAGCTCCAGATCAGAGCTTTCCACAATCCTTTTCTCCCATCTGATTCCTCTTGGTTCGTTGGTTACACAAATCAACAAGAGGAAGGTTAGTGTCCCACCTAAGAACAGCACTAGTCAGGTGGCACACTACTCCTCTGATCCAGTGGTTTTATAGTAACTCAGAAAGAATAACATTGGAATCTGGTCCCCTTCTTGTCTGAGAGCTTAAATTACTGAGCCATTGCAGCACAAGGATACTAGCTGGAACAGTTCCTCCAGCTGTGTTTTAAATTAAAAGAGTGGGGCATGGTGAGGTTCCATGAGAAAACATTAAAAAAAAGGCTGCCCATAATGCAAGGGGAGCTCAGCATGACAGAGAGAAACCTCTTTGCATCCTTCAGTGACTTGCCAGAAGTCTTACAATGGGGAACTGAATCTAAATCTGCCTCCTAACCCAGTGCCCTTTCTGCTGCATCTTCTGACCTCCCAACTTCCAGTGCTGAAGTAGAGCTCAGTAACTCAAGACTCCTCAGCTTTACTTCAGTGTGCCTTGCAAGCTCCTGAAGCTCTGCAGCACATTCAAGAAAAGGACAGGGAGAAAAAACCAAGTGGGGGAAGACTGAAAGAGACAACGTGCCCAGCCTCTGGGGAGCCTTTTCACCATGCATATCTGTGGACACATGGGCAAAGCAGACCCCATTTTTTCTGTTACCACTCTCCTCTAGGTCTTTTGAAGAGAAGAAATACCATCTCACAAAAAAGATTAATATTTACTCTTGTAGTTTATACAGCACATGATCATTATCCCACTTTGGCTTTTGCTATACCTGCTGACATGTTTCCTATAGCTATTGGAAACTAGAAAGGCTGCTTCTTTTCACACATCAGCTATCTCAGCCTCTTAAAGGTTCTTCTATCTCTTTCTCACAGTTAACTTGCAAAGAATTTCTTTAACAGTCTCCTGAACTGTTGTCCATGGAACTTGGCAGTTCAAGGAAGAACATCAGCTAACGTCACCAGAATAATCTGTACTTTATCGCCATCATCTTCTTCCACTTCCTGTCTCCCCCAAGAAGATAAATCAAACAATCACTTGAAGATTTTCCTCCTATTTGTTACCCCTCACTATTCCTTACTTAAAACTCTGTGCTTCAGAACATTTCCAGTGTACAGCAGATAACACACTGATAGAGAGTAGGACAGTCTTAATGCCAGAAAATTTGGAGTGATTCATCTTCATGAAAGCAAGCCATGTGAGTCACAGCCATGGTGACTCAGAAGCCTGAGAAGAAGGCACCTTTCTGGGAGGAAGAATTGAAATTGTCCTAGTTTTCCAAATATATAACTTAGAGAGGAGCTTCCCATAGGGGCAGATTGAATCAGGGGGAGGGGAGGAGCAAGGAGTGATGTGGAATTATATCATCAAAAAGTAAAGAGACAACATGTGTATTATTGAAAGAAACCCACCAGTTACATGGTGACTTGTCATATTCATTAGATCTTCCATTTAACACATAGCTTCCTCCTTTTCTTGTTATGGAAAATTAAATGGAGTTAGGTTTTCTGTTGAAGTGCTTGGTTGCCCAACTCCATTGGCCCTTCAATAATAATTTCATGAGTGACCACAGGGAAAATAAAACTTCTAAGACCTACAGTTCATTAAACCTGTCAGCAGAAGTGGATAAATAACAAATTTAATGTTTTTAGATGCAAACATGCTTAGGTATTTATTCACTGTGCTTCACACAATGGCAGTAAAAGTATCAGACAGAATAATCTGAAATAGCATGAATTTATATGTTTGCTTATTATAATTTACATATAAACTAGAAATTATAAGTCTGCTTATCAGAAACTGTGTGAAGATCTAAAGTCACAACCCAAATGTGATGGCAGAAGTCCTGCTAATTCCCACCTGTGGGTCATATGTGGTCCAGACAATGAGAACCACAATGTGTGACAGTTTCCTTTTCTAAACAATGTGAAGATGGTCTCATTCATTTTTTTTACTGCTGCCCACAGGGTCTGCTCTGCTGTTGCTTAAACTGCCCTTTGAGTGCTTCCAGTGTTAGAATCATTCTGTTCTTCAAGATTCAGCCCTTACTGATAGATTTGGCACTAGAAATTTGATTTTTCTTCCTTTAAATTGACCATCTTACCTTTGGCTGTTCTGGCAATGTCTTTTATGCACACTGTCTCATGGACTAATCAATGGCTGTATCTAAATACCTTCTCTTCAACTTGCTTCCCATTCCCCTAAATTTCTTTTTGTATTTCAATTCCCCATATTTGACTTAAAGTTATGAAGCAATGCAGCTTCATTTAAAACCTCAGCAAAAAGGTTAAAGCTAATGTATTTTACCCATGGAGACTGGGAATACCTAAACGAACTCCTGAGGGTCTTCCAGTCTGAATCACTCTGGGAGTCTAGCAGGTTGATAGTCACAGTGCCTCAAATAAAAAGCAGCAGTCTGTTACCCCCAATATAATTTTGACATTTGTCTGACACCACATCAACATTTGAAGGCACAGCTTACAGCACATGCCTAAAGCATGGGCAGTCACATCAAGGGCTGTGCAAAAGGCTGGCAGTGCTGAGACACTTCACAAGGAAAGGAGGCACATAAACATGCTAAAAAGAAAGGTTTTGCAGGTCTTCCCTAGAGAACCTACCTGTTGTTAATTATCTTGAATATTTAGCCTGACAGTCAGCAGGGCTGGCAGCACTGCTGCCCTGGCTGTTTATTCTGCCTCAGACACAGCTGAATTACTGATGGCCTTATCATCAGCAGCTGGTAAAGGTGGGTTTGCATTAAAGCTCAAGATAGAAAATTGATGCTGGTAATGTACCTGCCCACAATCTCTTGGCAGCACCCTGTGGCAGGAGTGTAAGTCTCTGACAGCAGGGACATACTGGCTGGGGGTAGCAGTGCTTCAGTCTACCATACATAGGTTTGCTAGGAAACATCTGCCAATTCCCTGGACTTAAATTCAGATATTTTTTTGTCTTCCTATGGATAGAGGTGCAGTAACGCTCCCCTCTGACATTTCTATTGCTACCTCAAAAGTATTTGTAGATCTTGGTAACATTTTCCACAGCAGCCTGCTCTTGTGTGTGTGTTCTGATTCCAGGGTGCCTCAGCTCAATACACTTGAAAAGGCCCTGTTAACAAACACACGAAGTGCCAGCTCTCTCCAGAAGCAGGTCATGTGGGGGAAGCTGAGCCCCCTGGTCCCTCTGCACAGCCAAAACATTTAATCTGTCTCCCTGACTCTTCTTCATTAGGAGATCTGTGGCAGGCATGAATCAGCAAAATTTCCACTGGCTAATAGAAATTTTCAGACTATCTTCTTGCAGATTTTCTACTTCAGTTGACACAGACCTATTTCCCTTCAGTTCTCTCAGTTTTCCACATTTTTTTGTTACCTCTTTGAAACAAGCTTGAGGTCACACCACAGAGCACTTACCTTGAAGCAGCAAGTAAAGACAGCTTAGAACAAAAAGCATAAAACAGAAGTACCAAACAAGCCGAAGTGACTGGCTAATCTGTGTGTGTACATGTGACTGCATGATACTGCTATTTTTTCTGACATACATTACCTAGAATCAGTGGCTTGAGGGCTGTCTGAAGAGAAACAATTGATTAGGGATACACAAAATCCTCTGACACAAGCGTGTTTATATTTATAAAAGTCCTATTTCCCTGAGCACAGGAGGAATCAAACAGCAGGAGACAGTGGGTGTGTGGATGCTGCAGGACGCAGTGCAGCACAGAGATACCATCTTTAAGCAGGCTGGCTGGCACGCTGGGAAACCGCGGTGCCGCAGCAGCGCAAGGCGCCACTTTGGACCAGCACATCCACCCAGGTTTGCATGCCAACTCCTTAGGACTTGCAAAAACTTTCTTCCATTAATCCCTGGTTCCCTGACTGTAGTGCTAAAGTCCAATTCAGTGTGATGGGGGCACGCTGAAGCAGGTTGCAGTGGTGCTGTTCTCAGCCAGTGCACAAACCATGTGGAGAAGGTTCAAGCAGCAGCAGAGGAAAAGTTGCGTGCCCATTCTCTCTGCAGAGCAGTCAGGCAGCACAGCTAGGACTGAACTTCAGGCTGCTCCAAGAAAGCACAAGTTTCCTGAGCCAGAGTGGCTCTTCCCTAATTTGGGTGCTCTTTTATATTTAAGCATCTTCAGTGTCACTGCATGTCCCCCTGCTATTATTTCTCCCACTAACCAGAACCACTTATATGAGACTTCAGGAGCTACTGCAAAGTAAGGCTGGGCTGGAGAACAGTGGAGTCACTGTGCCTTAGAAAACACACATCTCGGCAGGTACGCACGTATTCTTAAGGAGAACCAATACACAGAACTTCAGCAGCTCCAGGAGCTAAAATCTGGATTAGGCTCAGGCTTGTCCATACTCTTGGCTCAATCTGTGAGCCCTCCAGTCTCCCAGTGCAAGAAACTTCACTCTTTCCTTAGATCTTGTCATTCCCTCTGCAAAAACTCACTCAAAGATGCCAAGTGAACAGTGAGGACACTTATCATCCCCTGCATCACACCCCACCTTTACAAGCTGTTTCTGCAGGCAATTGATAAGATCCTGAGTTACATCAACACCAGAAATGGGAGCTGCTGCACAGCAGTGCTAATGCCTCTATTAATCCACAATCTCCATGAAACCAAGGCCAAAATTCATGGTCCTCACTTACAAGAGACTCCAGGCACAGCCCAAATCAGACATAATTAGCAGATTGTGTGTCTAATGATAAGGCATCCATACTATTCAATACCAAAATTACTTCAGAACCTCAATTTGCAAAGGCTGTATGTTTTAATTATAAAGCTATTTATAGCCTTGATAAGAGGATAAAACTAAGTCCCTTCTGCCTATCCCTGGCTGCTGAGCTCATGGATGCTAAAGATCCCCCTTGTATTCAGGATCAGGATAACCCATCTAAATTCTCCAAAACAACATTTCTGACAAAACTAAACTCACAACTGTTGGCATTATGTTTGAATATAAATAAATAAATACTGCTAGAGACATATGTCGGCACCTTGAGGTACTAGACTAGTGTCTTGTTAAATTGGAAATAAAAGAAAATAGTAAATGGTTTTCACTGCTTAAGAACACAGCTCAGAATACAACAGTATGCACAGTTGTGCTCATAATACATAGATAATCGTAAACATGTTCTGAAGAAAACTAAAAGTAGTAATATTTATAAAATGTTCCTTACTACAAAAATACACAGAATTAGATTATATTGTGATTTTTCTTGTTTACATAGGCAGCTGAAACATAATGTAAAGTTATGTGGATAAAGGAGCATATTTGAATATATCTTTCAACATCCTAGATGCTGGGCTGCCCTGCAACTGGAAGAATCTATGAAAACATGCAGTATGTCATATTCAGAAGTTATCTCTATAAAACCACTTTACAGTTTATTAATTCTCATAAAGTAGTTGTCTGTACCAAAAATGGTGGCACCATATTGCAGGCTGGAATTACAGCACGATCATTCATTTGTAGTCAGATTTTCAGAGAGAGAGAAGTGTAAGAGAGATGGGTGACATTAAGAAAAACAACCCCTCCCAAAGTATTTTCTATTGCAAAACGTTAAACATTCTCGAGCTCATTATCCAGAAATTAACAGTTCGTTAATAGAAGAGTTACCAAAAGGTCAGGTGAGAATTAGTGAGGAAGTAAGAATAACTAAGCACAGCAGACAAGGAAGAGTCCTGCTAAATTCAAAAGTCAGAGATGTGTCTTTCCAAATCCTGCCTTACTAAGCCTTCCTGAATCAATAAAGAGATAAGTGAGATAACTTCCTATCACCTTGTCCACAAATCCCAGTTCAAAATACAGATTGGTTGTGCAGTCTTAAATTCACACTTGCATTGCAAGACCTAACATCCTTTTCCCTATCCAAGCATTTTGCAATTACAGCTTCAAGAAATACCCTGCATGATGAGCAGAAGTTCCATAACGTTTGGATGGGAGTGCTCAAATAAACATTAAGGACATCTGTCTAGAAAACTAAACCCATCTTTGTGTTTTTATATGAGTAATATGCTAAAAATGGATTGCAAGTGGCCAGATTCTGTTCTCAATCAAACTTTAACAACTCTGGTGATTTCAAAAGCACTATGTAATTATCTCAGCTGATACACACCACTTCTGCTCATTGGCAAAGAAGTTGCAATATTCACCATAGTACAGGGTGAGGTGCTCTCCATGGCTGACATTCATTGTCTTTTCTCTGGGGATTTTATTTCTGGCTAGTCTTCAATCTACTATAATTTAGCCATTTCATATCACTGTGCACAATTTTCACCAAGTTGAGAATTACAGTTTGAAAGAACTGCACCAGGAGAAATGGACAAAGGAAGTAATGCATTGACATACATTTTATCCACTCAAATAACTCCTGCGTTCAGGCCAACAGAAGAGTAAGAGTTAGTCACAGCCGTGAGTAACAAAGTGATTACCAAAGGAACTAAGGAATTTCTTGATGATTAGTGTTTAATTTCAGATGGTAGGTTTTTCTCGAAGATACTGAGTTCAGTTACAATTTATCAGACTTGACAGCTTTTACTTACATCTTAGAATAGATGAATTTCCTCCACAGCAGGAATTACTAAATTACATTTCGTGCTTTGAATTATGCAGGTGATCAGATCAGTTATTTGTATTTTCTCTTTGTGGCCTTGAAATTGGTGAGCCACAGCTGAGGACATGATATGTGATTTGACGTGGCCTAGACTTTCCAAATTATATTTCACTTTACTTTCACTTTACTGGTCTCCATACAGAACAAGTTTAAGGTGACACGTTTCATTTAGTTACCAGGTCCTGAGTGATTCCAACTCCCAGTATTCTTGGATAGGAACATGATTCTCAGATTTGGTTTAATCCAAGTTCAGGAAACAATGCACATATGCACAAGCCATAGCTCTAAAGTAAATAAACAATCAGGTTTAGATTGCATGGGGGAAAGAAAACAAAACCCACCAACATTTTCTTTCAATAATAATTATGCATTCATTTTTTATAACTATTAACCTGCAATTATTTTGAGACAGAGGAATACTAAGTGATTTTGTAATCTTTACCATATTATTTTTACATCTTTGAAGAACTCAAAGATTAAATGTTACACTGCAAGATTCGGTGAACTCAAATTTCCAGAGCTCCCCATAGAAAATCGTTCAAGGCTGGAAAGTTAATATCTCATGGGCCAGCAGCAGCAGAACACTGGCTGTGCTAATGGAACACAGCAATTCTCAATTACCAAATGGTAGAAAGCATTTTATTCTATTCCTGGCAAGTGGCACAACAGCAGACATTAAAATCACATAACTTCATTTTTATAACATTTTCGCTTTCCTTTCCCCCCTATTACAATTTAGATGCAATATTAGCAACCAATAATTCAAGTGCAGCCAGAAATAGAAATCAGATCTTCATACTAGCCAAGAATAGCTTAAAAACATTTCAAAAGCCACGAAGCATTAACCTTCTCCTTTAATTTTTTAGAAAAATGTTGTATACTGGATCCTTAAGTTATATTTGAACTGGGAAGAGGCAAGATTAGAAGCAGATATCAAAAGGTCCCATCTCACAATTCACAGTAAGTAAATACTCAGGCAAATGCATAAATGATACAAGGTTACATAAGAATTTCCAAGTATACCCTAAAAGCCCTTTTTGTAGCAGCACCAAAAAGCACTTTGTAACCAACTGCAATATACTCCTTGTCTCATTGCTTTTTACACTGCAGTAACCACTGTAATGAAAAAAGTATCATTAAGGCTAAATTTGAGCAAGGCAAGTAAACAGGGACCACACTCAGACCTTCTGTGATATCACACTCCAGTGGCAGCAAAAGGGGATAAATATAAGACTCTATTTAGGCCTAATCTAGAGGAAATTTAAATCTGTTGAGTTAAAGAGAATTGTCCTACTTTCTGTCTCACTCTAAAGAATTCTCAGAATTGACAAAAGAAAGATTAGAATCTCTTTTAAAAAATCATAGAAACAATACAGAAGTTGTACCAATCTTCCAGTGGTCCCACTACACATGAAATTTGAAGTCTCTATTTTTTCAGTACCTACTTAGAGATTAAAAAAAAAAAAACAACCAAAAAACAAAACAAAACAAAAAACCATGAATTTTTTATTTAATACTTTGATCACAACAATCTTACCTTGTCCCCTTGTTCCAATGGCGGTGTAGAACAATATTCAGATTTTTGTAGTGTTACTGTCCAATCCAAGCTTCTGTGAGAAGCCATGTCCAAGCCTCCTTTCAAACACAGTGCAAACCCAAGATCACAGGAGAACTCAGAGCATCTCTTCATACCAGCAAAGGGATTTGTCACCACTCGGCATTACTGCAAGGACCACCAAAGGCCTTATGATCTCTTGACCATTTTCATCCAAATAAACCACTTCAAGTGACTGAGGGATGTTGCCAGCTGAGCATATGGCCATCAGGCAGGGGGATTTTTGCCAGTTTTATTATGACAGCTCAGCAAGGTCTCAGACAGCTTGATATTTCATACATTGAAACATCATATAGTGCACACACCGACAGGCAAAATTGCTTTACACTGAGGAGAGGCTATGCTAATTGCACAAACCCAGAAATGAGTTAAAATAATAATGATGATCCCAGCAGTACAGACAGGGTTGAGGTAAGCAGGTAGATCAAGCAAAGCTAACAAAAAATAGAATGCTTCCAATTTAATTGCTGTACTTTTTGCTTTAACTGAAAATAACCAGATCTGGAATGACAGTATATATTTTTTTGCATACCATAATAATTTGAAACAGCTACAGACTTTAGGGGCACACAAAACAGGAAGGAATAAAAGAAGCCAATTTGCCATATTTTTGCACTGGTATGAATATGGACATGGAGTGTGAAAAGCAGCAACTGCCTGACCTGATACCCTGGGAGGTGTACTGGGTAAGAACAGAGCTGTAAATCTACATTCTAGATAGCAAAGCTGAACCTGTGTGGGCTCCTGGACATGCTGCATCTGTGGGGGAATTCTCCTGTTGAATCATGTTCATGGCTTAATGGTCCTGAAACCATAGAGACTAAAAGGCCAGAGCAAGCTCCCAGCTCGCCATGGAAAGCTGCATCATGCAGAGGTGCTGCTCAGCTCCAGGAAGAGAGTACCTGCATACAGAGAGAGCTGCACACAAGTTAGTAGGGCCACTTGTTGGCAGGAGTTACCAGGTCAGGACAGGCAGCTCAAAAACACTGCAGAGAAAAGAAGAAATGTTTATGTACCCCTTCTTTCATCCTGAAAAGCCAAGGTTATATGGAAGAGCCTGTATCACCTTCAGCACAGCCCCAGATGAGCAGACCAGTGAGCCAGACGTGCATTAGGAACCACTCCTGGCTTGAGGGACAGCACAATTTGACTGACAAGTTGTTCTCTAGCAGAACTCAAGCTATTAGTCATTGACAATCAAAAGATAACCACATATGCAGCAGACTTAGCAGAAAAATAAAATGTAACCATACTCAGCAGAAGGATAAAATTTCTTAATCTACACACATATTTCTGTGCAATTTGTAGAGGAGATTTTCAATTTTAGCATGAATTTTTATGTTTCCACCTCAAAGAGATCCCTGTACAGCTGTGTGTGTCCTGTCCAAAATTTACTTTTAAGAAGATCTCTTAAAAAAAAAAAAAAAAGAACAACAACAACAAAAAAAAGCATAGGTTTAAGATTTGGTAAGGTATGGTGATAGAGAACATAGAGAACAAGGGGAAACTTCAGAAAAGAAAGCAAAGGAGAGAAATTTGCTACTGTTTTTAACCCCTCTCATTCTCCATTATGCCAGAAAGCTACACTGGGCCAACAGTTCTCCTGCTTCTTGCTCCATACAGGCAGAGACCTCATCTGGTGTTATTATGAGCATCCTTTAAACAAAATTGTCAAGAGGACAGGACAGCCACATTAAATCAGACCAACAAGATGCTTAGCATCCAGTCTGGTACCATGGAGGAGGTAATGTAGGAAACACTAGGAGGAAATGCAGGAAAGCCCACATGGACTGTAATAATACACAGTAATACTCCCCCAACTTCCAGATCAGGGGGAAGAGGCTGTATTGCTGAATTTCATTATCCCCATTTGATTTAATGCCCATTTGATTTTGCTTCCCTTCATGTGTCCAGACAGTTTTTGAACATATGTGAACTTTTAGCCTCCCCAGTGCTCCCTCTCAAGGCATTTCAGTGCAGAACTATTCAGCAAATAAAGGAATCCTCTCTTCTTTTTGTCCCCTGCTTGATGCCTTTGGTATCTTCCTTCCCAGAATGTCACTATTATGGAAAGAGAAAGTATTTCTAGTACTTATTCTCCTTATTCTCCACTTGTGGGGGAAGGATAAAAAAAATAAGACAGATCTTACTGTATACAATAATAAACAAGTGTTGGAAGAGGACAATGAAGGATGGTGTTCGCATAACAACCTGAGAAAACAGACCTCTCTTCCCTGGGACAGCTGTATCCAAAAGGCTACAGCAAACAATTAAAGCTGGTGGTTGTGACTGTAGTCAGTAGCAGAGATTGTAGGGCACTGCCTGCCTGGGCTCTTGTAAGAAAGTCAAGTCATTGCCACAAGAGTCACAGCCAGAGAGGAACCTGAATTGTTTCTGGGTCTCTCAGCCTCTTGGGAGTGATGGGAGGCAACATTACATAACTTAACAGACTAATCAATAAAATTACTCACATTCAAAGGAGTAATGTGCATGCTCCAGTGTGTATTTATATCCAGCCACTTAACAAGAATTTTACATAATTACTGAAAGAATATTCCCAGGAGAAACAGAAATGCTCAACATATTTTCACAAGAAAACTCCTTCCAACTGCATTTCTCAGGTAAACATGACAGGCAATTAAATAAATATGCAAGGGTCAATAAGCATCAACTAAGAAAATTTTTAACTAATAAGGAGCTAATCCCAAGGAAGGGAGCTGAAAGTAATGAGAAAATAATCAGCCTACAACAAGAAGAAAAATTGCAGAGCTTTTGTCACCACAGGCATCCACTAATGTCATATCATCCTGGGAGACAAACAGCAGATTCTGCTTAGAAGTAACCACTGCTATGAATACCTGGGGAGCAGAGCTGACCTGTGCCTGAGAGGCCAGGAAAGGCACAGAATGTCTGCTGGCACACTTTGGGAACAGCACACTTTGGGCTTGGAGGGAGATGTCAGCCACCAAAGCATTCCTCCCCCATTCCAACAACCCCTGCACTTCTTATAAACCATAAACAAAATCCCCTGCAGACACCTAGTCCATTCAGTACAGAGCTGTTTTCAAAAAATCTCTGAACTTAAGAGATATTAACCTATTTTAAAAACAAAGCTCCACTTTGATTTTGCTTCATATCATGTTTTAAATTTAAATTTTAATGTTTTTACATTTGTCTGTTTTGTTATTTGGAGAAAGGAATAGTATCTTTTTTTGTTAACCTTTCTTTAAACAACTGCTTTTCCAAAATAAAATGCATATCTTCAGCAGCTATGTTATGTACACACATACACACACAGAGCCATGCCTTTCCACATCACTGTCTTAAAGACATCCCTCTGTCAAAATCAGGCATGTTCCCAAGACAATTTTGAACCCTCTATCCATCTAATGAAAAATTGTGCTGTTTTCACTAATACAAAACAAGGACAGAGATATGTTCACCAGGAAATCCAAGATCTCTTCCCTTTCCTATTTACTCACCATATCACTTGGCTGTTCATCTCACACTATGTGTTTCATCAACATGAAATTCAATTTAATACTTAAATAGTAAAAAATAACCAGACATTCGTAACAAGAACAACTTTAGATTTTTCTTTCTGATTTTACTCCCATTTGATTTAGTTTCAATTACTGTCTCTTCGCATTTTTAGTAGCTGATTAAATTTGGGAATGATGCTTGATGACAAATTGCACATTCTGCTTTTCAAACATTATCCAGTGGGTTCTGCTGGTGTTTACCATACCAGACATGTATTCCAAGTAGTGTTTTCACTGACTCTCCAGCTTGGCAACATCCTGCTTCACTAGAGGTATTACTGATGTTTTCAAAATGACAGACACCAAGCAAGAGAACACGGAGGGACAATTCACAATGTTTTATAACACAACAGGAGGCAGAAGAAAACCACTTTTCTCCCACAAGATGTACAACACCAAGCAGGGATGAGGAACTTAGACTTTTTACCCCAGTCAAGTCAGCACTGAACTCTGATCAACCTTGAAGGATTTTGTGTGTGTTGATTTTAACAGAGAAATCACAGGCATGAATATTAATAAATAAAGTTAATAAATAAAGGTAGCGGTTTTGCTCTTCTCAGCACAGCAGAGTATCAGTTCTAGGAAAACTTCTCCAGAAGAGTGAAAACAAAACTTCATAAGACCAAAGACCTTTCATTTGTTCTACAGAATTATCTTTCTCCTATTACATTAGAGACAGCCTAAGTAGATCATATTTGCTTTCCTGAAGTTTTGAAATGTGCCATTCAAAACCCATCACTATAGCAGCAGCCATTCCTACTAGAAGCCATTAGCCAGCAGGAAATAACAAAACTGTTCAGACACAGGCAAGAAAATAGAGCAAAAATTAGAAATGTGTAGAGACAAGAAAAGGCTAAAAATATCAATGAGCAAGTTTCCAGATATAACTAAAAAATACAGTCATAGAAAATACCCATTCTTCAGTAAATGCTGGTTCTACATAGACAGGGGTCACTAATTAAAAGCAGAATATATTACACTATAGATGAACAGAGTAAACTCTCTGAATTTGGTTGAAAAAGGTGAGAATACTTTTGAAGATCACAGATCTACCCCTTCTATGCTAACAGAGGTAGATAACTGCTTCTCCCAGGCCAACAGTTACATCAGGATGAAGGACTGTCCAAACTCTACAGACTGTAAAGGATTCATCATTTTTCATGTAGTTTTCAATTTATGTTTATGACAAGATTTATTTTGACCCACCAGGTTAGCCTTTTGGAAATATTTAACTGTATCACAGAGGAGAGAGAGAGAAGCGTTTACATGACAAGAGCAGCCCAGGGCAGAAGCAGGTCAGCATCTTGAGGATAATGGAAATCCAACTACTCTGTTTGGAGTGTGGGCTAAAATATCTAGAAAAGTAATTAGAAAAGATTTAGTCCTAACCAGCCTGTGAATTATTCCCACTGCTGATATTAAATTGTTCAAGCTGATGGGAGCTTCAGCAACATACTGTGATCTCTATGCTCCAAATTACTGACTGAAGAAAAAGTGCCTATGGGTGTCTCTAACACACAAGCAAAGGTGATGATATGGCTACAGAGCAGACAGGAACAGGACGCTGCATCTCTTTAATGACTCATTCATTTGGCTGGACCTTATTAATTTGTAGGTCTTCAAAATTAAATGCTGTCAATTTTAAAAGGCCACAGAACATGCAATAATCAGTTTTATCAAGAAAGATTTATAATGAACAGCAACAGCTAATATTTAGAGGCAATTCAAGCATTCAATGAATAACCTTAGAAACACAAAGTCATTTCTTCTGTTACCAAATACACATGCTTTTTTCTTTTCCTGTTAGCAATTTTTGTAAATTTTTCCCCTGTATTCCTTATGGCTTACTAGATGTGACAGGGACCTGTTCTGTGTCAGGTTCCATAACCCAGTGCAGTGATTACATTTCACATTTGAGCACCAGAAACCACTTAATTCCTACAGCTGCATCTGGACGGAGGGGGTGGGTGTGGGGAGCAGTTTGCAGAAAGAAAACCTCATGCCCTGAGAAACAGCACAAAACCATCCTGACCATTTCCATTAGGATGCCAGGATATTCTGTTTTCAGAACTGTCCTAGCCAGATAGGGATGTCTAGACCTATTACACAGCTACAACAGACATGAAGCTTCATCCGTGCCCTGGTTGCTGGTGCTGCCAGGCTATTGCTGAAACTCCAAAGGAAAGAGTCTGTGTCCAATAGGCTACACTGCCCTTTGCTACACAAACATCCGCAAACATTGCTGGAAAGTTTAGGCAGGACAAAATTTTACCCAAAATTACGATTCAAAGTTCTTCAGTTCTGAAGCACAACAAGCATGATATCCAGGGCCAGCAGTCTGGGTAGCATTACTCAAGTCTTCTGATATTTAAATGTAAACTGGGCTTGGATAGGTAACTCAGCTACATATTGAGGATACCTAATTTGAATGAATAAATTCAGTCACCTTCTTCCCCTAGCAGCAAATGCATAAGTAGTTAATATAAAAAAAGCTTTCACAAAAGAGGATCACATAGGAAACTCCTCCTGATGTTCTAGGAAATGTAGAGTCAAACCTGGAAAACCACAGTTTTAAAGGAAGCCATAACTAAGAAAAAGTGCTACCAAGACTACATAGGAAAAATAGGAATTTCATAGCCAATTAAGGAGGTTCATGCAATCTGAATTTTGCACCTAAAGGAGCAAGGAGCTAAAACAGATGAAAGAGTGTCAGAGAAAGCAGTTACACAGAATTCGACTGAAGTTCAGATCTTCAGTAAATCCACTAATCTAACTAAATTAGAATCTGCTAACTGCTGAACTTGAAATCAGCAAAAGGAAACTTTGAAGGACTTCTGAGTGATTAGAAATCAGTGGTCAAAAATCATCACCAATTACTTTTGACTGCTATGACAGCAGAGTTAATCCTGACACATATCACAGCAGGAACACTACAAGAGTGAAGAAACAACATTAATATCATATTGAGGCATTCATGAAGCCATAATTAAAGGGTAGTATCTTGTCTTATCTTCCAAACATATAGAAAAGATAAGGACAAATAAAACAAGTCAAAAACTGCTACAGGAATGAGTTAAAGGCTGGGAGATAATGATAATGTAATTTATTAAAAAATAAAGTAACAATCAATTATTTTCAAAAATGCTTTCATGCTAGACAGACTTCTATTACTGGTTGCCTTTATACAACAAAATGTCCTGAGTAATTTCAATTATTATAAATTGAAGTTACATAAGCTCAAAACATAAGTAAGGTTATTACTCTTGCCAGTTGAAGACTTTTGAAACAACCTGTTGCCTCCTGTGGTTGGTAACAGATGACTGTAAGAAATTCAGCCATGATAAAATACCTTTATAGAAAACTTATTGAAATTGAATGAGTAATTACAAACATGCTGTAGAGACAAATGAAAATTTTTAACTGAAGTGATACAAAAACAGTGGCTCCTCTCACTCCTATGTTTCAAAATTCAGTGCATCAGGGCAACTTCATTGATTTCAGGTAATTTATTCAAGGTTCACCTCAATACACCTGATATGTGACTGGCACAGTGACTGTGAGTAACACATCACAGCTGACAACATCCAGTTCAATCTGAAGTAAATATATTTGGAAAGTTTTAGGAAAAGTGATACCTAGGCAAAAAATTGCCTCAGAAGGGTCTTAAGTGAAAGAATTTCATATTAGGTCACCTGCTATTTTCAGTGATACTTTTAAAGTGCTGCAAGATGTCATTGACATACCAGTGACAGGCCAATCAAAAAAATAATCATAGCTGGTTCAAGCAAGTTCCATCTGCTTAGGGAAGCATCCTAGCTAAATAATGGAGCATTATGGATCTGAAAGTGCAGTTCACTTCAAATTTCCATTTCTTTTACTTTTTCATATGAGTTACATATATACAAACACAATTCTTGTATGTTATTCACATTCCAATTTCTCAAGAGCAGCAAAAAGCTGAGTTAAAATATCAATGCATAGGGAACTTAAGAAAACCACTTCCTATTTCACAAAAGGCTCCATTCAAGGATACCAATCAATTTTTAAAATATTTTCTTTCATAAGTTTTGATCCACTTAGAAGGCAAAATATGGAAAAAACACAAAAGGCAAACATTCTAGTCATCTGAAATACTAAGAGATAACATAATTTTTTGAGGATAATGCAACAAAAAATATCAAATAGTGAAGCAGGAATATTACATCATCTCTGAATTCAGCCATGGTGAAGCACATTCTGGGACGTGTGCCCACTCTTGGTGCATGCATTTTGTGTCAGATGAGTGGTACACTAGAGTAAATCCAGAGAAAGACCCATAAAAATGAGTTGAAGACCAGAAAATGAGCTTTTCAAGAAGACTTACTTCATGATAAAAAAAGGGCTGGAAAGTTTAGATTGAAATGCATTTTCACAAACAAGGCAAACTTCATTTGATTACCAATTATCTATAGCACAAATTTGCCAACAGTAAAAGAGATACAGAAAAAGAGACTTTATTTTGCTGATGAACCTACCATGCCACCAAACAGTTCATTTTCATTTGAAATCTAAAAAAAAAAGGGGATCTCCCTCTCAGGAACATGGTGAGAATCTTGAGTCCTTTTATATAATAAGAAATTATTGAAAGCTATTTTCAAGCTTTTTTTTTTTTCCTTTTATCCTTCTACCTTCAGTCTCTCATCTTGGCAGTCTTCAGGTTTCTCAAAATATAGAAACATTTTACGCTGAATAATACTTTTTGCAAGGCCTGGTGTTAGCTGATTCCAAGGGATTCCTTGCTGAAAAAGTNATTTAAAACTGTTTTCAAAGTTTTTTTTTTTCCTTTTATCCTTCTACCTTCAGTCTCTCATCTTGGCAGTCTTCAGGTTTCTCAAAATATAGAAACATTTTAGGCTGAATAATACTTTTTGCAAGGCCTGGTGTTAGCTGATTCCAAGGGATTCCTTGCTGAAAAAGTAGGAGGGACTCGATGATCCTTGCAGGTCCCTTCCAAACTCAGCATATTCTGTGATTCTGTGAAACTGTGCTGCAGAAGTGGGGTTTGGGTTTTGGCTTCTTTTCTCAGGAAATTATTGCACAGAACTGTTTCACTGAAGATGTAACAAATAGAGCCTGGGGTACTGTCTTTCAGTAATAACCTGAGAATGCTTCCTGTTCAGTCCGTATGCCTGCTACCACTCCATGATTTTTAATTCTCTCAGTAATTCAGTTGGTGCCTTTGATTTCTGTTTGCTTCACCTTGAAATACTTACAGTCTTTGTGTCCTGCAAAGGTAGGAGACTGTGAAAGAGTAGGTCCAGTCTACCACAATAATACAGTGAACACAACCATGAAAACTTTCCTGAGAGCAAGAGAAGAACAATCTGAAATGAAAGTAACAGCAGATCAATGAAATACGGCTATTCCTCCTGTAAAACTGGATAGCAGAATCCCTTAGGGGTTTTTGACTTAAAAATATAAGTCTGTTTTTAATGTTCATTATAGGTAAGGCTAGTTGTGACTAGGGTAACAATACAAGTAATTCCTCCTAAGAAATAAAACAGCATCACTATTAATTTAAAAAAAACTTAAAAAATATATATAGAGATAAATTATTTTAGAAGCCAAAAAGACACACATAAAACTAGATATTTTTCTTGCCCTTATGAAGCCTTAATGAAAAATGAATCTTTATCCAATGACAAGCAACTGATCTTAATGAGAACAAGCTGTGGACACAGAGGGCAATAGATCTTATCTGTGTTAACCACCCAGTGAATATTGTTCTTTCCTTTTTCAGCAAGGAATCCCTTGGAATCAGCAAAAAGTACTATTCAGCCTGAAATGTTTCTATATTTTAAGAAACGTAAAGACTGCCAAGATGTGAAACCAAAAATGGAAGGATAAAAGAAAAAAAAAGCTTGAAAATAACTATCAATAATTTCTCATTAAATAAGCATTACTCTATCTTGTGTAACAAAGAAATCAGGATTCCTAGGTTCTGCAAGTCTTATATGAAAAGCACTTTTTTCTAATATCACCTTCCTATACCCATTAGCCTGTGAATTGAGGTGTAACTAACCTAGAGAAGGGCAATAAGCATCTTTCTCAGAAAATGTAACGAAAATTGTCCTGTATTTCATTAAATTTATATTCATCATGCTTCTAACAACCAAGTTGTGATACAACTTACACATCATTCTGAGCACATAAAAAGTTTTCCATATTTCTACCAAGCAGTGGTAGAGACAGTGACCCACATCAGTAAGAAAATTCTAGTATTTCTCTCTGGTCTATCAAAACCAATAATCCGTTCTACTACTGTGACAATGCTGACAAGTCAAGAAACGTGACTTTTACTCATAGGGAAGACATAATTTTTGCCATAATTTTTGAAAAGATTCTCAGGAGATAACAAATCTCAGAGCCACAGGGCTCAACCCATCTCTGATTTCCTCAAACCTCTCTTATCTTCATAAAACAAACTCTAAACGTGATTCTCCTTTCCTGAGGAGTCTCACCAAGCTCACTAGATGATATATAAGCACTCTCAGCATTCTTTGTATGCCTTTATCAGTCTTCAAATAAAAATGGCTTCCTTTGTGTCTGTCAAACATAATTAAATTACTTAGTGTTCAATCCCTGAGAAAAATGCTGACAAATCCATTTGATTACCACAGACAAGGCCATGTCATCCATTGTGGTATTTTCCTTGGGTTTTTTTCCTCTTTATATTTTTTATTACTTTTTGGACATTACTTATGAGGTGTGGTGTCCTGTATGTATTTATGCAGCACTCAGGAAATCATATCTTCAGCATGACCAGGAATCAGCTGCCCATTCCTGCCCAGGCAGCATAAAGACCTGTGTGAATTGGTGTAAACTGCCCCAAATTCTGTGTTACCATCTTTCTTCGCTACTGCTGCTAACTGGTCTTGGCAGATGAAAGTTGTCTTATGGACAAACTTTTGTCACTTTAATCCTACTAAAGTGTGAAAATACCTTTGCCTATCAAACAATCCTTTTCAGGATTACAAGTCTCCTCCTGGAGGCATATAAAAAATTCACTACGAAGATGGGTAGCCCACAAATCCAAAGAGATTCTCTTGTACGCTTTTCTGATTGAAGATGAGTTTTACAGTGTGCTGACCTCATTCCTTCAGTCACCCCCAAGCCAGACTTCATATCAGGAATGCATTTAAGCTTGTGCTGAAAATTGAGGTGGCATTTCAATACCATTGAGGTTCAACTCCTTCTATTTTGTTCCTGATCCTGGAATCATAGAACAGCTTTGGGCTGGAAGGAAGCTTGAAGATCATCATGTTCCAGCCCTGCTGCCAGAGGCAGGGACCCCTTTCACTAGACCAGCTTGCTCAGAGCCTCATTCAACCTGGCCTTCAACATTTCCAGGGATGGGACACCCACAATTTCTCTGGGCAGAAGAGGTCTGACCTAGGACCTCGAACCACTCTGAGAAAAGAGTCAAGGTCAGAGTCTTCATTTGAGAGTGAAAGCAAATCTCATTGTTGGCTCCTTTATTGTTGGTTCTCCTATTGTTGTTTGCACTGTTATACTGAAACAAGGCTTTCAAGTCTTGATTCCTAACATGGTGGGATGTTTTTTTAAATAAGGTCATTAAGGTCTTACTACCCTACAGTCACTAAAGACAACACAGATAATTGTAATTAAATCCTCAAGAAAAGCAATTCCTTTATTTTTCACTACACTCATAGAAAGAGAATATTTAGACTGCTCAGCACCTATCTGTCACAAAGGAACTGAACTTTCAAAGTCCCTAAGAGCTGAGTTCTGCTTCCAAAAACAGTTTGTGTATTTATAGTCATGTTTTCTGACCTCCTTTTTGCATGTTCTGGTGGGAATACACAAACTTAAAAACAAAGAAAAAAAAGAAAAAAATGGAATTTAATTATAGTAATGGTTCATAAATAAAAATTCCATCTTGGTACAGTCAAGCATACAGGGTAAGCCCTGGTGGCCTCTTCACAGACTACATGCACATAATTACTTTGCTTACCTTTCTTTACTGGTATTGCTATCTAGTGATTAATTGACAAAAACTGTAGGCAAAGTGCATAAACATACCTGGGAAATGCAAGCTCAAAAACAACACCTGGAACATTAAAACACTGGACTGGAAATCGTTAAGATACATACCTGCAATTACTACTCAGTGTTAAACAGTACTGAATTGTTCAAATTATTCACAAGTTTGGCCCTGCAATAGAGCTGGATATGAAGAAAGTTCAGGAAAACTTTCCCCCTAATTTTAGCAGTAACACACACAAAACCTCAGAGAAAGATGCTCCTCAAGCTCCTTAAAGACAAAGTAATTTAGTTTCAGGTGGATAAATGAATTTAATTCTGAATTCAATCCTTGGAATCTATACAATATACTAACACGGTTGGACAAACATAAATCTGATTTTGTCTCATATAAAGAAGCCAGAGCACAGATTACTTTTGAGATCTTGAGTTTGGATGGGTAGAAGTTAGAGTGTAGAAAATGCGCAATAAATCATGAACACAGAAATTAGGTAGTAGGCACAAATATAAAACAGCAAGGAAGGTGAAAAACAATGATTTTAAAAACCTCTGAGTCATGTTGCTAATCTTTTGGGGGAACTAAACACCTTACATATGCCAGTTGCTAAAGCAATGCCTCAGGTTGAAATTGTTCAGAAACACGACATGGTGATGAATTGACAGCCTAACTCAGAAGCAGTTCCTTGGAATCTGTGCAGTCACATTCAAGCAAACCCTGTGTAAGTAAGGAGAAAATGTAACCCTTTATCAGCCTATCAGTACTAATCTTCAAGTATTCTGTAATTCCTGCTGTCAAGGTAAGAGTGAAGTGTGAAAAAAGCTCCAAGATATGCTTGCTGCCACACAGTAATTTAGTTGGGTTCTTTCTTAGAATGCCTAATTCTCAAATCAAGCATTTCCCATTCCATCCAGGTATGCAATTATGTATCCATTACCGGCTGTAGCAGTAAAACAAATCTCAACTATTGTGTCCACTGCTGGAATTCTGAATTAAAAGTAGGTCCTGCCTTTTCACTTTGGGTAAACTGGACACCCTGACCCTGATTTGACTTCTTACCAGACAGCACTGGGAAGAACATTTTAAAAATAAAAAGGGGGGGAGGGGGGGAAGAAGAGAAAAAGAGCTACTTTGTGCAGGATCAAGGGGTTTTTATCTTCTTCATTAAATGGAAGGAAATAGATCATATACAAAATGCATGAAATGGGAGCGACAGAGATGAATTATGCATCTGTTACTTGTTTGCATAATGGAGTTATTTGATCTACTTCGACTTCTCAGGCAGAGCAAAACCAAAACACAATGGTTAGAAAGTCCTCAGGAACTCCTGCCCTTTGAAAGGCCACAGGATGCTATAGAATACTAATGAATTTCCAGCTGTTGTAGGTACACCTGTAAAACAGCACAGGCAGCTGTGCCCCCTGGGAAGATACCAATCACTGGGCACCTCTGCCTGATTTAATGAGTGAAGCTCAAGCACTCATGCAGGAGGGGCACACAAGTGTCCATTTGTGCTCAGATGGCAGAGAAAATTTTCACAGGGGAAAGAAGAACCAAGGTATTTCAGAGGAGTTTTTTAACAGGTTTAGGGTTTTTTACCCATAAACAACACATACTTTTGAGGACTTTAATACAGTAATTTCCCTCCAAATAACTATTTTAGAAAGCTCTGGAAACTTCTAAATGCTTACAAATGTCTTTGTCACTTCTTTATGAATTCAAAGGCTGTTTCATAATGTTCAATCATTTAAACAGCAAAGTTCTGTAGCGAAAGGTTCAGTCCTAAACCGAAGTCAAGGGCAGCACCCACCAATGAGGAAAAGTCAAATACCTGACCAGGCCAGCTTCTGTTGACCTTACATGTAGTAGCCCTACTCATGCAGGTACACATGGTACTGCCCACTTTTTTTTTTTCTTTTTTTTCCCCTTTTTTAACATTTTCAACTACCCTTCAAAGGATGACATTCCCCCCAAAACCAAAAGACACACTTCCTTTGTGGCTCCTCTGTGCTAATTTTCTGCTAGGACATTCTGCAGTAGGGAAGGAATTTTCTGCTTCTCACCTGAAGCTATTCTGCTGTCATAAAAAATTACAGCCAAACATCAGTAACAAAGAGGTAAACCAAGACGTAAATCTTCAACCATAGCATACTTTTCCCCTCATTTAATCCCAAAACCTAAGTTATCAGTTGCCAAATCTCTGTAATCCTACAAATAGTGCTTAAAGTCAGCACATCAGAACTCAGAGGGTTTGTTCCAGCAGCTGAGCAGGGTTGCCTGGCCTGCCCACACTGTTACAGTGACTCTCATGTAGGATTTTAGGGTGAAGGCACATGGTAGAGTTGAAAATCCTGAGATCATGTGTGGACAAACTAACTTTACAGGTGTTCATCAGCATTGCAATGGGAGCAATTTCTTTATCTGAAAATTGCTGAGGAATCCTTGTCTCCTGTAATGGCAGAACTATATTTATCAGGTAAAAAAAGTCTTATTAGAGGACAATTTCAGCATTGCTTCCATTCTAAATCTAAATGCTAATGTTCATATAAAATTAACATTAAACCCAGAGACTTACCAATGAAAAAATACTGCCTGATATTTATATACAAGTCTAAATTTAGAGTCTAAAATATAAGTTAGTTCTAACTTGTGTGTAACTACTTTCTACAGAGTGCTCTACTGAATAAAAATGGTTCACTTGTCTTAATAAAAAGAATTACATTAATAGCACTGCATTTTTCTCAGTTTACATATTTGAAACTTAATAAAATGGCTTTTTTTCCCATCTGATTTATTTAGTTAATATCATCACTATGCTCTTTCAAATAATTACATCTAGAAGTAAGAGGCTCCTTTTATTTATGCTTCATTACACTAATTTTTTTTAGCTAATCTCTTTCCTTCATTACTTCTTAAATATGAAAGCACCTTTTACTTACTATAGTAAATTTTGAGTTCCAGGGTTTTTTTTCCTTAAGAAAGGATCTTCTCATTTTGACCCAGAAGATCTGAGCTGTGTTGTACAAAGCAATAGCACATGGCTTCTCTGTCAGCATTTGCCTGGGTGTATTGGCAAACTGGACATCAGTCCTTGCAATGTGCATTCAAAAATGAGTATTTATTTTCCAGCACTCCTTCAAAAGAGTGTTTTTATCTATTCCTCTTTCTCCCAGAGAATTGTTTGTCTCTGTCAGAATGCCTTTAACTGAGATTTCAATTCTGATGGTCCTGAATGTTGAGGCACAATCTAATCTTCATAGGAAGGGCCTCTGGGACTGTTTCTACAGGAGAAATGATAATGAGAATATATTTTGTAGTGTGTCAGAGTTGCTCTAATTCTATGAAGCTGTGGAAACAAATGTTAAGAACTCTTGCCTAAAAAGTTTGCTTTTACTGGGAAAATGTGTGATGCGTTTTACATCACAGACATAAGGAATACAGACACATTTATTGTCACAAAAGTAAGGGTTCCTAAAAGCAACTGTAAATCAGACTAGAAAAGGTAATCTTGAGCACTGTACTCAAGCTGAGGAAAAGGGATAAGAAGCTTGGAAAGTAACTGCTTTTTCTCGTGACTTTAGTGAAAATATTATAGAATACAGATAACAGTAGTTGAACTACCCTGCCAGCCTCTATCCCTGAAAGGTATGCCATTAACTTAATTCTTATATAAGGACAGTAATTTAAAAATTAGGTTGTATTTGGCAGTCACTTTTCAAGCAATTTAAATATCTTTAGGTGTTTTGACAACTCCCCAACCTTCCAATATATAATCTTTTCCTGTCAGAGCAGAGTTTCTTGAGTCAACTCTCACAAGATGAGTGCTAATAGTAGTTTAAGGCAGAACCTACTTCCTACAAGTAGAGAAAAAACTTTTTTAAAAAATTAGTTTAATGCTCACTGTTCTGACTTTAAACTTTTTCCTTACAGATGGCCACAGTGATTTGAGGTGAATAAGCAAACTTTACAAGCTCCTTTTAAAAAGCTGGGATGTTTCTTCTGTCTGTCCTGAAGAAGAGACACTCAGTTTGTACCTGTAGCATTTCCTCTGTAAAAGCCAAACTGCCAGTCTCAGGCAGGCATCCAAAAGCTAGCTGTTGTTTTTCTCCTTACAGACTATTTCCAAGAAGAGATGTGACCAGCCCAGTGGTGCTCCCCAGGAGGAGCACAGGACCAAAGATACCCAGGATGAAATGGATTCATCACTTCAGAGACTTGATTGTCTATTTTAAGACAAAAGTAAGTGTCAGATGATATAATATGACCACCTACAATAACAGACCAAATGAATTCAAATAAAATATCTCAGTCTGGATTCCAATGGCATGGGAATGGCTAGTAAGGGTTTTGTAGGAGAGTATCTGGTCTGCATTGAAACACCAGAGAGAGAAGAATTTGGGCCATGTTTGTACTTGATTTTCCTGGTTAACAATGCAAATATCCCCATACCTATGTATTTGCACTCAGAGTCATCAGGGCAAAATAAATAATCTTAGAAAAGCTGCAACTCCAAAACCTTTCAGTGGGTAGTCAACACAGAGAGGAGAAAAGCAAAACTAGATTTAAGGCAGAGTTGCACACAGGTAGCAGCATTTACATCTGCATACTTCCCAAAACAAGGAACACCATCTAAACCCAAGGCTAAGCTAAGCAGAGACTCCAATATAGAATAAGACTGCAGATTCAAGGAAAATGTTTACAGTTGTTTGGGGTTGGTTTTTTCCAAAAAGGCACCATAGGGTGTGGAATTTGGTAGGGGGAGAAGGTAAAAGAAAAGGGTCTGATTGTCCTAGCTATGACACTATCAAAAGGCAAAAATAATTATTGGTAACACCCTTTTAAAAAGAGGAAGTGGGAAAAGACTCCTTATAACCTGCACAAAGGTTCTCTGTAAGTCAGAAAGAAGGCCTGCCAGAAACCAGACTGATCCTAACGATTTGGATCATGTCCACAGAACTGCATTTACTAAGAACACATTGCTTGTACTGATGGTTAAATTGAACACAAAGATCAATAGTACCTGGAAAGGTGATGGAGAGAATGATTCCCTGAATGGTGAGCTGATTAGCCTTTGCTGCAAGAGGGAAGAACACATCCCACCTGCCTTCATTCTCCCGCCAGGATGTAAAATGGCTCTCTACAGAGGATGCACTCAAAAATGCTGGTCATAAACAGAGCACAACTGGAGTTCTGAGGGACAACACACAGGTCAGCAGCTCCACTCCTCTCTGCTGAGATCACAACTTACTGCCTCTGTTCTTCAGGATCAACAAGGATTCAAATTATATTAGTGACAACTGTGCATGCTAAAGACTGAAAGACCAATTCCTAATGTAAAGCTATTGCTATAAAGCCAACCAGCTATGGATGATCTGAATGGATGATTACAAACATTCTCACACTTGCAACCCAAAATTATTTGGGACTTAATCAAGGCAAGAAATAAATAGGGGAAAAAAAACCTTCACAAAACACAAGGCCTGTTCTTTGTAACAGTATTTATATCTTTGGAGATAACAAAGGGAGAGGAGCAAAAGCACAGTCAAACATTTGATGTTTACAATGAAAAAGCAAGGTATTTTTTCCTTGTAATAAGTTAATGGCAACAATGTTATTATTTCATGTAACCCTTACTAAAAAGGTAAGTGTACAGCTGTTGTATAGAATTCATGCTTTTCAAGCCCTCTTTTTCCATCACTCTTTCCTGGACAGGACTTTGCTCCAGGCCCCAGTGATGCACGTGGCACTTCCCACCCACACCACCTTCCCTTTCTTTCCCACATTTGTGGCCCATGGCAGTCATTTCTCGTGTTACACACTCATAAATTCAAACACAGAATTAATGTAAAGCCTGTGGAAAATTCACTGAGAAGTAAGGACTTCAAAGGTGACACATCTCAGCCTATTACAGGTCTTTCAACATTTTCACCATTTAGCAGTGTTACAACAAAGATACACAAATAGGGGAAACTTTTAAATTTGCTGCAGTACAACACAATGACAAAGATGCAAAATGTCTCTCCATACAATCATGTAATCACCAAAGAAAACTTTTTTGGGTTACATTTGTAACAAAAATGACTGCTATAATGCACCTTTTCTTAAAAGCAATGTTAGAAGGCAGTTAGAAAAATCTACTTATGCATAATTAAAAGCAACTCTCAATCACCTATGGAAATGAAACACAACTGAAATGTGCATTAAACATGCAAAAATACTTCTTCCTTAAGTAGCTTACAGAATAATACTTCATGAGAATTGCTTTTTATAATTCACAGTCTATGTAGCAATAAAGTGGTCCCTTAGAAAGCAATCATTATTACAGAGAAAATCCAAATTTAAAAATTGAAATTCATTCTACTACCAAGAAAAAAAAAAAAAAAATCAGTCTCACCATTTTTCACAAAAACATTCCAGAATATTCATATGAGGATGATGGCAGCATTTTATTTAGACATTTATTTCAGATAAGCATCACCTATTAGTTATCCACACAAAAATTCTGTATAACTAAGCTACCAAGAAATGTTCAGCCAGTGTAATGCAATATTTACTTAGAAGGGCAGTGGAACAACATGAATTATGGAGTTTAAGCTCTACAGGACAAATATCTGCCCTCACATACTTAAAACTAATTTGTGCCACGTATTGTACATATTGGAAGGTAATGATGTCTCATGTCTGGTAAAAGCTTACAAGTCCTGGAGTGCTGCTTTCTTTGACTTCCTTTCTTGAAAGAGAGATAAGATGTTTTGGCTAAAATAACACAATGAATATCCAACAGAATAAGATAGATATGATTAGTGATGGAACTGGACAAATGGTATCAAAAGTTTCTAAACTCCTCAAGAGAAAAAAAAGACATGCATTTGGTGGGGCTTTGACTGGTACACAGGTTTCTAGAAATGCTCAATATGTATCATAAAACCATTTCCCATTATCATACAGCAGGACTTCCCCCAGGTGTCTTTTTTTCATTTTCTCCCCATAAGAAAGGATTAAGATTAATGAACATTTTAAACCAAGTTTTACCAGTCTTTCAAATTATACAAGAGAGGCTACCTGAAATACATGTTTTCATATTTCAAAATTACACTTTTTTAAAATGTTAATTCAGGAAAATGCACTGTTGGTGTTGCTTCACTGCATTTTAGGGTGAAAACAAGTATCAGAATGTCTTAATTTCAGAAGAGCCTATAACAATTTATTAAACAGCCCTAGCAATCCTCTAACTCTAGGACAGTATTCTATACCTTGCAGACTATTTGGAAAACTCCCAATTTATAATGCAGCATTTGTTGTCCAATTAAATGTACCACCAAATCTATATTTTAGATCTTCCCTCCACTCAAAGATTCAACCATTAGATTCTTAGATAATATACCTGAAGGGATAAAAATATTTCAAATCTTGCACAAACAGCAAGCCAGCATAATTAAAAATTTAGTGTTATCTCTACTAAATCAACTTTCAGAGAAGTTTTGAAAGTAAATAAGTTGAGATGCTTACAGCTACTATCTAAAAAAATTAAGAATCTGGATATATTGATTCCCTTTCTTCAATTGTAGTAGAAAAAAAGTGCTGAGCTTGTAACAGAAAAAGTGTCTAAAGTAAATGATTTCTCTAAAAATTTACATGCACATCTTCACACACATACTAGAAGTTTTAAAGAAAAAAGTGATGAGTAAAAGCAGCTAGCAATGGAAGACAGTCTTGACACAAGTATAAATAAAGCAGAGTGGAAATGCAAAGCTCAGAAGGGATGCCATGTTTTCTGGACATAGATCAGACAGGAAAAATGAATCATGCGAAGGATGAAAGAGCAGCTGACCACAGAATCACACAGCAGCCGAGCCTGGGAGGCACCTCTGAAAATCATCCAGTCCCAAGCTCCACTCAGAGCAGGCTCAGCTAAACCAGGCTGCCCAGGGCCAAGCACATTCAGGTTCTGAGCATCACCAATGGTGGTCACTCCATCACATCTATGGACAACCTGCTCTGGTGCCTGACTACCCTCACAGTGCAATTTTAAAAAGGGAGTTTTTTACTGCTTCAGTCTGAAACCCTACCTCTTGCCCTGTCAGTGACTACCCCTGAGAGGAGTCTGCCTCCTTTACATAGAGGAAGTCCCCAAAACTTTCTCTTCTCTACGCTGTACAGTCCCAGCTTGCTCAGCCTCTCCTTGTTGAATATTCAACAGGTGCTCCAAACACTTGGTGATTGTGGTGGCCCTTGGCTGGACTCCCTGCAGAGCATCCATGTCTCAAACTGAGGAGCCCAGAAGTGGACACAGTCCTGCAGAGGAGGCCTTGACCAGCTGGCAAAGCTCTGCTTAACACAGCCCCCAAGGCTGTTGGAGGGAGAGCACACTGCTGGCTCGGGGTCAACGTGGTGCCACCAGGATCCCCAAACCTTTTACACAAAGCTGCTTCCCAGCTGCTGGGCCCTGCAGCCTGTGCTGGTGCATGGGGTGAGGTGCAAGACAAGGGCCAGGCTCCCCTGAGCCTCTGTAACACCTCAGCACAAAGCTGGTCTGGCAGAATGAATGCCTCTGTGCAAAGGACCAAGCTCCAAGGACACAGATATACACATGTTCAGACACACTCATTTTATGATGCTCATACACATGCACAGGTACACAGATTAGCTGTAAATACACATTAATATAAAAACATACAAAAATATTTGAGGGTTGTAAATATTTCAGTGTGTTAGCTATAGAGAAAGTTCAATTTGTTTCTCAGCTCAAGTCAACTGAATAAGTTTTACTTTAAAATGTAACAGTAAGACCATAACTGATAAAGATGAAAGATATGGGATTCACTTTGCTTAAGTTAGAATGCATGGTTATACCACTTCATGAACACTTTTTTCCTCTAGCCAACCATATTTGAAAGAGGAAAAATTATTAGAATGTTTAGATGGAATTGATGGTGGAAAAAAGTAGTCATCACATTCTTACAGAAAGAGTAGAGCTCAGTAAGCAAATCCTACTACCTATTTCATGCAAGTTAATAAAAACTGGTTGCCTTGAGAATAGTCATGGTAAATCTGGGGACCAAATTTAATTTCAGAGGGATTCTGATCCTGTGGCAAGAAGAAAACAGTATAACAAATATGTATAACTCAGTAGAACAAATACTGTCTGATTGGCCTCTAAGCAATATCTACTTTCCGTCATCATCTTTTATAAGTTAAAGAATAATGAAAGAAAATAAATATCTTATTTATCTTATGAATTTTATACACATAGGATGTTGGGAAGAAGTGTATTTCCATTCACTACTTTTTCAGCAATGAAAAAAAAGAATAAAATCTTTATAGATGAACAATAAAGTAATGCAGTAGGATGAAACACAGTAGTAGCTTACAAAATAGTCAAAACACAGAAAGGCAGTAATAATCAAAAATATGAAGATCAAAAATCAAATGTTCTGCCTTCCCATATTAGTACTGATGTATATTCATGATCTAAAACAGCAACAGGCAAGAAAGTATTAAAAAAAAGACAAAAGATGATTATAAGTAGGATAGTAAAGCCTAAGAAATTTCCAGGAGACCAGTCATCAGTCAACAGCACTGGCAAATGCAAACCAGAAGAAAAAAATCAGATTAATTACTGGGATTTAAACAAAAACATAGATAACCCAAAAGCAGTCATTTTTCATTTGCAAAAAAGCATTTACCTCCTACCAGAAGTCACCAACAAAAATTACTGTATTTGAATGTCTAGTGTTATAAAAATGTGCTTAAAAATAAAGCTGAATTAGTTTTTTTCCATTAAGGTTATTACTATGATTCAGTACATTGTTTTGAATATAAAGATTCAGCAGGTATTGCCTCCAGTTTTTCTTCATGAGATCTTTAATATGTTTTCAAGCTAATTTTAATTTGTTACAGAAAAAAGAATGAACTTTCTTCTCTAGGTTAAATTAAACTTGCCTCTTGTGTAGGTACGATGAAGTATGAAAAATGCAGGAAAAGCAGTTACTACAGTTGATGAAAGCTTTTTTATAGTAAGATAGACAAAAGTTTTTTCTATTTTTTAACTGTTCCTCAAGTCTTGAGAAAAAAACAGGGTTTTTTCCAAGAAAAAAAATACCTGCAGTATGTATGCATGAGCAGAATTTTCCTGCTTTAACAGTAAAAAAACCCCTCTGCAGTATATTACCTGGGTAAACTGATAGTTAAGTCAGGAACAGTCTGCACAGTTCATAGGAAGCTGTGTCCTTTGCAATGACAGCAACAGTGTGTTTGACTAGGAGGAGTTTGGGTGACTTCATTTCTGACCAAATTCTATCGCAAGGTCACTACGAAAATTATGACACTCATCATTTTGAAACACATGTTTCAAAAATATACATCAGGATGCTTAAGTCTTGCTGGAAGTACCTGAAGCATGGTGTGGGCACATGCTGTGATGCACCCCAAAACCCCATTCTGAAGAGGATCCAGCCTGAGCCCTGGCTGGAGCACATGAGGACTCTCAGCTCACATGCTTGGCACACATCTCTGCAGAAATCAAACTCTGGAGAAGGTAATTTACATACCTGGAGATCACTCTTCAATTCCAGTCTATCAGTTTAGAGATAATTTTGCCTGTGGGCCAGCTGTAAAATGGGGGTAATAATCTTTGTACTACCTCACAAGATAAGTGACTACTTGCACACCTTCCAAGATAAGCCTGTCAAATCTCTCACAGAATGGACGACATGCTTTGAAACCAAAATGCATTTTTACCTAATGCATATATTTATCTAATTGCATATATTGTGCTTAATGCTTCTAGAGGAATTTTCCAGACATTGTACAGGCCTCTGAATGTAGTGGTAACAAATGAGAACTCTGAATGAAGCTGTGTTCTGTTTATGCCTGGATTTGCTACAGCTTCTGCCATTTCACATCTGGGAAAGGCAATTCACAGCCAGTCTGCCAGGCTACAATCCCCATGCTCCTCACTGCAAGGTTTTCTGTGCCTCCCAACACATCCTGATCTTCCTTCTCCTGTCCCAGCCAGTTTCTCAATCTCTCTCCTGCGAAGAGCTCTCCCCTGCACCCATCCCCCTCTTTGCAACTTCCCCTTTGCTCCCACCAGGTATATTTTATTCAAGTTCCACCAGCCAACTAAACTTCTGGGCCTCACCTCTTCCCTTCCCAAACACAACAGGAAGAAGCACCAGTTCAACTAATGAGCATTGTCTGACATCTCTGTTCAGCAGAGAAAGAGCCAAAAATTGCAGTCACAGATCTGAAAGAACTGGAAACAGATTTAATGCTACTGTCACCTGTCATATGCAAGATAAACCAAAAATCTCCCAGCTACTTTAATTTGACAGACATCATTCAGCAACCATCTCCCCCCTTTTCATGTTTTAACACTGGGAGAAGGAAAAACAGAAGCAAATAGAACTGACCCAGATGAATTTAAATGTTCTAGTTAAGACTGCTAACTAGGATGAAAGGAATTTTTGCAAAGGTTTTCTTCTTTGAAGAAAACATTGATAACCAAGATTAGCTCCTGCAAAACACAGACTCATTTAAATTTTTTGTCTTTAAAGCAGAGATGCTGTAGCTAAGCAACCTGGCTCTTTCTTAAACTGAAAGTTAGTTTTCATAGCACCTTGTTTATCACTAAGAACTCTGACAAACCTCCACTTCATTTTATGTAACAGTGTCTGGGGGAGTGTCAGATTAGATCTGGTTTACTGTCATAAGGGGACTTCTCCCATGAATGCAGATGATGCAAAAGTTATTTTTAAAAGAGCATCCAAAATGTTCTTTTTGTCTACTGCACGCTCTTCAAATACCCTGAGCTGTTGGAGAGAACAGATACAGCTGTCTGTTTCTGAATCCAAGAAGTGCTGGCTATGTTTTCTTTACCTTCACACTGAAATGAGCCACTGCCCTTTCTGTCTTAGGTTACTCCTTCAACCCAGGATTTCATATAGCATTTAGTATTTTTTTTCTACCACTAAAGATGTTGTTTTAAGACAAAATGTATCCTGACATGCTCTCTGCTCAGATTCTACATTTGATGCTATCTGTAGCTTCAAGAATGATTCTTTCCAAATTAGAAGCTATCTAGAGTCCATAAACCCATTCACTCAGACTGAATCACCAAACAGCTTTGCTTTCAAATTCTTCTAATTCTGACTGCACTTTTCTTAATGGATAGGACAGAAAATACATGCAAGTAATAAGCAAAACCAATGACACTGAGTATGACCCAGTGGGTTATGACTTCATATCTCTCCTCTTAGATCTCTTAGAGATCTAACCTCTTGCCATGGTTCCCTTTCCACAGACTGTGCACATTAGTATCCTTTTCACAGTCTGACAAGGGCACTGAAAAGCATTTGCTTGAAAAACCTGGAAAGCACTGGGCTTTTTCCCCATCCCTCTCCAAACTCAGTCCCCATTACAATTCTATTTTTTAATCAACCCCCACCTCCCCCCTGTTCAGTTGCTTGTAACCTTGCATACAGTATAATAAAATACGATGTTTTGCTAAACAGTGGAAAAAAGATTTTGGCTGCACTGCTGGTTTGTTCTCCCTTCTCAATTGGTTTTGTGTTTGTGCACAATAAATAAACACACAGTGGGCCTATGCATCCTTCTACAAACACAGATATGCAGCCACTGTATACAGACAGCAATGCAGCTTTCTTGTTTACTCTGCTTCCCTCATTTCCTCTGGATATTTTTGCACACTGTCATTTGTGGAATACTGTTGAAACCCAAAGGGATATCAGCTGAGCCTGCCTCACATTGCAAGCTGTTGGCAGGCTCATTAAGGCCAGGGGAACAGTGTGGAGTCTGCTGCCACTGCTCACAGACTGATGCTGCTGGAAGGATCCGGCCCAGCTCAAGGGGCCACGCCAGCTGATTTCTTCAGATGCTCCTCAGCCTTGACATTATTGCTGGTGTCTCCACAAGGACTCTAAAGTTGTTACTAAAAGAACCAGCAGCTGCAGTCAGTATTTATGGAGAAGAAATCCAATATAGTACAAGTCTTCAAGGGTTTCAAAGAGAGTAAGAGTGCATGCTTTCTTACTCCCATAACCAGCCTTGACTGTATATTGCACTGCCTGTACAATGAAATTACTTTGCATTTGTTATTGGGTAACTACACTTTTTCTGTTTGTTAATTTCAGACTTGTCTGCATCATTTTATGATCTACCCAACTTAATTATTTCTAACTCTGCAGATATTACCTGTCATATTTTTTGCAGCCCCAGAGAATTCAAATCTCTCGCCCAACAGCTTTTGGAGAAGCTGTTGCCTATTTGGGAGTTGAGGTAGAAGGCAGGAAGCAGAATGTAGCCCTCTCTCACAAAAATAACACCTGGCCATCAGCCTCTTTTTGGCTGATAAAAAAAAAAAAATTAAAAAAAATTAGAAAAAAGTAACAACTGAAATAGACTTTAGCCATGGCTGCAATTTGGCTTTCCTGTGTTAAGTATCACCAAACTTCCTGCCTAATTAGGCTGAGTCCAGTTACCCTGAGTTTAAAGGAGGGCACTCTTGTTCATCTAGGCTGCTATGAAATCAGGGATGTATGTGTACTGTCCACAAAAGAGAACAAATCAAGAAAAAATTTCATTACACATCAGGAATTTAAGTAGTCAGACTAAAAATGGGGAATTCAAAGCTCTTGGTGCTTGTTTTTTTTGTGCTTGAGGGCACCATACATAAAGCAAGTTATTTAAGAGCCATCAATCCTAAGGAACACTTAAATCTAAGGACAGATAGAAGTTTAAGGAAGATTAGTATGTCTCAGCATTTTGCATACTTGAGTCATAACATTCCTAAATCACTCAACATGACACTATTTTTTTCCAAGCAAGGACTAGCACTATAACTATTCCATCACCACCAGGTTGCCCTTGATGACCTTCCAAAGACAAATCCCAGTGCCACAGTTAGCATCATCTCCTAATGCTGCTGTGCCAGACGATGTGAAGGCTACACAGTACTTTCAACAACAGTCTCTATTTTCTGGTAGAAGTTGGATGCCATCCACGTCTTCCCTTTTTTCTGTCTAGCACATACAGACCACTGGCTTACCATATGTTTCCATTCACTGTCGTGCACCTCCATCTCCCTCATTTCAACTGATTTGTATTTAGAAAATAAACACTTCAGAACAGCACAGAAAGTAGGAGAATTCATCTGCCATGTGTCTAGTAGATTTTAGCCACTATAAAAGCATTTTGATTAATCCATTATTTAGGTCTTTTCCTCTTGCTCTTGCGTAAAGTCACTCTGTATGTTTTCACAGCATTTGGGAAGAAGGGAGTTGTATTTCTGAATTTTTAAAATATTCTGAAATATTGAGCTTTATGCCTTTGGTTTAATGGTATTGGTGGCCTGGCCACATGGTATGGGCTCTGCAGTAAACATCTTCAGAGCCAAAGGAGAAATTCACTGTGGCAAAGGCTTATCAAACAGTCTGCACATAGGCTATGCTGCAGTAAATACTCAAGTCACCTAACAACACTAAAGTGAGCAAGGAGGGTCTAGCTACAGCAGAACTGGAAATTCAGAGATCTCCATTCTCTTCCTACTCTGCTGAAGACAGACTTTGTAAATGGGGGGCAGAGCATTCAACCATCAGTAGGTATTTGTTTAACTGCTCCTAGGTAGATAAGAGAGAGCACAGGGAATATTTCATCAGCATTTATAAGCAAAACTGTGTGGAAAATATTGTTGTGCAACTGTGTAAGTTACCCTTATTCCACACAGTGGGTTCCAATGAAACAAGTATGAAAAGCAGCACATGGGACGTTCTCCTGGGTCCATCCATGGTGGTTTCTTCTTCTAGCTGGTACAGGGCTGTGTTTTGGATTCTCTGTGAGAGCAATGTTGATAGCAACAGCCAAAACACCAGCGTGCTCAGCCATGATTACATTCAGTCAAGGACTTCCCAGTTTCCCAGGCTCTGCAGGTGAGGAGGTGCACAAGAAGCAAGCAGAGCCAGGACAGCTGACCTGAACTGGCCAAAGGGATATCCCATAAATTGGAACATCATGTTCAGCATATAAGCTGGGAAGAGTTGGGCAGGAAGGGTCACTTGTTGCTGGGGGACAGGACAGGCATCAGTCAGCAGGTGATAATGTGCACCACCAGTTGTTCTCGCGTTTCATTTTCCTTTTTTGCCATCATTTTAGTAACAGTACATTTTATTATCATTAGTATTGTCATATTTTACTTTGTTTCCATTATTAAATTGTTCTTATCTCAACCCACCAGTTTTATGTTTTTTTCCCAAATTATTCCTCCCCAAGGCAGTGGGGGCAGGGGAAATGAGTTAATGACTGTGCAGTTGCCAATAGGGCTAAACCACAAGAGACCTAGGACTGGGCTCTTTCCCCTTTTTATTCTCAGTTGCAGAGATGCTGACATATTTCGCTCATAAGCCATTAGGAGAAGGAGGAGCACTTGCCAAAGTATATAATCACATAGAAAATATAGAATATATTAAAACACAAGGTTTATCAGATCACATGGAAAACAACATTTTCTGCTAGGAAGAAACATGTGCGATTTAAAAAGTATTCCCTTGAATTCAGAAGCCAAAAAGTACTTGACAAAGAACATTTTTCCACTTACAAAAATATTTAGTTTTAAATCAATCTTTATCAGAGACTTCAAGTTTATTTTATAAAAAAAAAATTCAATGACAAAAATACCAAAAAAAAGATGTTTACAAAAAATCTGAGTTTTTCTTGCTCAAATATGTTAGCAGCTGAATTCATCAAAACCAACTGTTTTTCTAAATTTAGACCTGGCTTTGATAAATTGGCATGTTACAGAAAATTAGGCAAACATCTCCTGATTTCTGGTAGACAAATGTCAACTTTGCCTACATTTTAACTGTCCTTTCCAAAAGTACAGAAGTGCACAAGGTACCTACTCTCACAAAAAACAAATGGGTGCCTTTGAAATCACCTTTACACAGCAGAATTAAAAGAAAAATCAAAATGTTTTATGTTCAAAATTTTCATTGAACACATATGACTGGCCAGCCTGAATGATCTATGATTTGCTGACAGATGGAACTGGACACAGACCTTCAGAAGAAAGGGGAAGCAGAAAGGAGCTGAGCACAAACATTGTAGTCGGCTCTGTCAAAATGTTGGCTTTTCTACTAAGAAGGAATTACAGTATCCAATTAGGTATTATTAAGGTAATAACATTTATACTACAGAATGTATCACTCTATCAAATGACCATGTTTTTGTGAATAATTACCATCATCATTTCAGCTACCTCTACTACATTTTGCAAAGCTGTCCAAGCAAAAGTGACACCGACATTAAAATCCTATTTTGATTTTGAGCACAAAATAATTGTTCAACTTGCAAAGCAGAACCTCATAAATTATTTCACTGGCATCTTTTTCCCTGTAACTGTTACCTCTTCACAGGAACTTTGCTTCTGTTTTAACACCAATCATTCTGAAATGCAGAAACTCCTGAAACTCAAGCATTCCATAACACCTTAAACAAAAAGATTTCTTCAGCCCGACGAACCACATTTAATGTCTATAAAACAAATAACATTTATACTACAGAACACTACTCAGTGTACAGATTTGTCACTGAAGGGAGGTCCCTCAGGGACAGACATACCTCAGAATTGTTGAGATGACACCGGTGGGTCCCTGAGAACCACCCCTCGCTCGAACACTGGTCAATGTCCACCTTCTGCAGATTGATGTCGACTTTGACAACACCTCTGAAAACAGAGAGAAACAGCCTTGAACACAACTACAGAAATAGGCCAAACTTTTTTATGATGCTGTAGCCTGAAAAGCAGAACTGCATCTTTCTTCTAAATATGGAATTTGATAAAATGTCTAAAAGCAGAGAAGTTTTGTGCTCCCAGAGCCATGGTCACAGGAACACGTTCTTATTTTAGACTTCACTGAGAGGTACTATGACAAGAGCTCAGTAAATCTAACATACTAAGGGTAGGGTGGCAGTTCAGAACAAGTTGTATGTTCAAACATAGTAATGTCTTTCACATTTCACCATGCAGCAAAGACCCAAAATGAATACAGTGAAAGACCTGCACTACTTTTTCTGAAGCCAGCAATCTTCCCAGCCAGTTCTGAGTGCAAGGTACCAGACACTGCACCCCACCCCATATCCAGCAAAAACTACATTCTCCTCATTGTTCCAGGGAATCCTATTTGCCAAAACAATTGGCAAAAGCCTTTTTTCATTGTACTGTCCCCAGAGAAAATCCAGCCTCCAGAGACATTCATGCCCTTTCCCTGCAGCTTAACATTCTCCTCCAGCAGGCACCCAAGCTCTCTCCCCTCTGCCAGCTGGCCCTGCAATAAAACCTGATACAACATCAGAAAGTGCACAAGCCAGCCACAGACCACTGATGACTGTGAAGACAAAAAAAGAAAAGTTTCCTACACACACATCCTGAAGGATCATCTGAATTGTGTAAGTCCTATACCAAGAAGTCTCTAGGTTTCATCATCAACAATTTACCTCAAAAATTCTATTGAAAGAAAAGCTAACAAGCCAATTTCAAAGCAGAGACTATTTTATAAAAAGCTTGAAAATCATCAGAAGAAAAAGGGTACAAGACTGTAGTTCTAAATCTTAAAAAAAAAAAAAAAAAGCCTTCAAAGATTTTCATATTCTTCAGAATGACCTAGGACATTTATAGCATCATTTTGTCAGAGCATGTCATCTATGACTGCTATGCTGCAACCCAGACTTGACAAAAATGTCAATATGCATCTTCTAGTTGCTAAATCATTACACAAACTCATCCATAGTGGATGAATGCTCTGTGCTAATTTCTTTAATCTAGAATACCATTCCTTTCAAGTCAATCATTTCAGCCACTTGGGACAGATTTTTTCATTTCCACGGCCTGGACTTCCTCAACTACAAACACCATCATCTCCCTTCTTTCAGGCTGTGAACTAACAAGGACATGGCCCAGCCTCTATCTCAGAAGCACCTCATTCACCTCAAAGTGGGTTCCCTCTTTAATTAATGCTCAAAACACAATAATAGTAAAGAGATGGCTACAGAGCCGTATGTTTGAGGGGACACATACAAACAAAATTAGATCAGAAGAGTGAGCTTGATCAAAACCAGGACAATACTGTTCCCTCATATCTGACCCCAGTACAACAAGAGTCCACAACAGCTAAATTTGGACATTCATCTTCAGACATGCTATATAGTAAATGGAGAAACACAACTCCATCATATAAGTGGTCAGAAGAATGCATTACAAAATTACATAAAACAGGCAGCAGGAAGTTAGACAGTAGAGGAGCACCCACCCAGTCTCCTGACTAGAATCTAAACAATCTAATGCTGGGCACATTTAGAAATTACTTGCAATATTTAACTGCTGCTTCTAGCAAGTTAAATTTAAAATAGCACATAATCACACTTCTGGAATATTCTGATATATTTTTTGTTTATAGCTTTGTGCCTTCGTGCACGTGTTTTGAACAGCAGTTTCACCAGGGACTGCTCAAACCACGTTTCTCCTCCAAGGAAATGTTTTTTCCATGTTCCAGGGGAGCAATAACCTCAAGAGGAAAAACTGCATGGATTCTCTCTTTAAAATGCTGTGAATATCAGTGGATTACAAATTTAATCTGGCAAAAAGGTTCCTGATTCAGAAGCCCATAGCAGTAGAGAGAACAGATCACTCATCTGTTAGATCTGTGTAGATCCCACCAGGTAGGTTTCTAATATTTTCTGGACCTTTATGAGCCAATACAAATATTAGTGTGGGGGCTGAGGACAGGATCTGCTCTGCAAGTGAATAATCTCCCCATGGCTGCATACAGGCACAAAGCTGGCAGCAGGACCAGAACAAACACTGCTTCTTGCTCTCCTAATTCACATTATACATCAGTCACATTAGCAAAGCTATCAACGATTAGCACCATCCCAAATACTCTAAAGAAATCAGTTTATGCACTAGGAAAAGCAGTGATGATTCAATTTCAATGAAATGCAGCCCCTTCAACCTGAAGAGAGACCTGAAGCATCTGAGAGAAGAAGGTTTTATTTCCTTTACAGGGAAAGTTTTTCCCTTGTGTACATTTTGTTTTTAACTGGTAGGAGAGGAAATTCACCTTTCCCTCCTCAAACACTTCTGCAAAGAGAAGTACAGATTGCAAATAAAGAGCAAACTAATCACTGCCAGAAGATAAGAAATGCCTTTAAGAGTTTGCTGTGTGGTATCACGAGCAAGCCCTGCAGAAGCAGAGTGCCAGTAAAAAAAGGATATAAATATTTTCCAAAGAAAACTTACCTAGAGGTTACTTGTGAAAAAGACAACATACACAAGCCAGAGAAATTAGGGGCAGTAAGTACACGGGGAAAGGATTTGAGTATGGCCTTATACCAGAAGTGCTGCAATTTGGAGAATTCATGGCATTCTAATTCATGGAATTCTAATGGGACAAGCATCAGAAAGCAGGAGAGCACCCTAACACTCAGACACACACACACTGGAAAGAAAGGAATATACTTCTGGACTTCTCACATCAGAACTGATTAAAGAACTTACATCCTTTGAAAGCTCTCTAATACAATTACTTTGTTAAAAATAGATTTGAAAATCAGATTCATACAGCAACTATCATTGGAAGAAGCCTCTTATGATCAATCCAATCAGCTCAAAGTAGGCTCAGTTAAGTTGGGGGGTTTTTTATACCTTCAATAATGGAGACTTCACCATCTCTGGGAAACCTGATCTAGTGACTGACTAAACTCACAGTGTCCAAAAAAAAAAAATATTTCTGATGTTTAAATGAAATTTCTTGTATTTCAGCTTCTGTATCTTGGGCTTCCCATGTTTTCATTGAATAAGGCTGAGAAAGGTCTGTCTCTCTCTCCTTTACACTTTTTCACTGAGTACTTACACATAAAATGCCCCTGGTGCCTTTTCTTCTCCAGGCTGAACAGTACCAGCTCACTCAGTCCTTGTGTGCCAGATCCAGCCTTTAACCATCCGTGTGGTCCTTCACTGGATTTCCTTCAGTACATCCATGTCTCCTGTGCTGAGGAGCCCAGAAGCAGACACAGAACTCTTGATGGACCCTCACCAGGCTGGGTAAAGAGGAAGGATCACACCCCTCAACCCATTGGCAAAACTTCCTCTCACCAACCTGGAGGATGTTGGTTGTCTTTGCCACAAGCACACGCTGGTGATTCCTGTCAAACCGGTGCCCACCAGGAGTATTTCAGAAGTGACTGACCTCNTAATTCATGGAATTCTAATGGGACAAGCATCAGAAAGCAGGAGAGCACCCTAACACTCAGACACACACACACTGGAAAGAAAGGAATATACTTCTGGACTTCTCACATCAGAACTGATTAAAGAACTTACATCCTTTGAAAGCTCTCTAATACAATTACTTTGTTAAAAATAGATTTGAAAATCAGATTCATACAGCAACTATCATTGGAAGAAGCCTCTTATGATCAATCCAATCAGCTCAAAGTAGGCTCAGTTAAGTTGGGGGGTTTTTTATACCTTCAATAATGGAGACTTCACCATCTCTGGGAAACCTGATCTAGTGACTGACTAAACTCACAGTGTCCAAAAAAAAAAAAAAAAAAAAAAAANTCTGATGTTTAAATGAAATTTCTTGTATTTCAGCTTCTGTATCTTGGGCTTCCCATGTTTTCATTGAATAAGGCTGAGAAAGGTCTGTCTCTCTCTCCTTTACACTTTTTCACTGAGTACTTACACATAAAATGCCCCTGGTGCCTTTTCTTCTCCAGGCTGAACAGTACCAGCTCACTCAGTCCTTGTGTGCCAGATCCAGCCTTTAACCATCCGTGTGGTCCTTCACTGGATTTCCTTCAGTACATCCATGTCTCCTGTGCTGAGGAGCCCAGAAGCAGACACAGAACTCTTGATGGACCCTCACCAGGCTGGGTAAAGAGGAAGGATCACACCCCTCAACCCATTGGCAAAACTTCCTCTCACCAACCTGGAGGATGTTGGTTGTCTTTGCCACAAGCACACGCTGGTGATTCCTGTCAAACCGGTGCCCACCAGGAGTATTTCAGAAGTGACTGACCTCCAATTGGTCACCAGTTATCTATACACAAGGCAGCTGAGTTGGTTAAACACTATTTCCCCCTCAGAAATCCATGCTGACTACTCCCAAACACATTCTTCCTCTTCATGTGTTCCAGAAGTGGTTTTCACAATTATTTGCTCCATCACCTTTCCAGGGACAGAGGTGAGACTGATCAGCTTGCAGTTCTTGGAAGACATCAAGTACCTTGGACTTTTCAACATCTTTTGTCACAAAGTACACTTTTCCATTCAACAAAGACCTTGGAACAGGCTCTTAAGATCATTGAGTCCCAGCCACTAACCAAGCACTGCCAAACTGAAACTGCACACCACTGAACCATGTCCCTAAGTACCACATCTTCTAAATACCTCCAGGGATGGTTACTCAACGCCAGCAGCCTGTTCTGATACGTGACAATCCTTTCAGTGAAGTGAGTTTTCCTAATATCCAATGTAAAACTCTTCTGGCACAACTTGAAGACATTTCCTCTTGTCCTACCACTTGTCACTCAGGAGAACAGACCCACCCCTACCTCACCCCAGCCTCCTTTCAGGCAGTTGTAGAGAGCAGTGATGTCTCCCCTGAGCCTCCTTTTCTCTGGACTAAAATCTCCCAGCTCCCTCAGCTGCTCTTCAGAGGACTTGTGCTCCAGACCCTTCACCAGCTCAGCTGCCATTCTCTGGACTTGCTCCAGCCCCTTTAACATCTTTCCTGC
>VYXF01000852.1:794211-806504 GCA_013397295.1 Polioptila caerulea
CTGGGAAACCTGATCTAGTGACTGACTAAACTCACAGTGTCCAAAAAAAAAAAATATTTCTGATGTTTAAATGAAATTTCTTGTATTTCAGCTTCTGTATCTTGGGCTTCCCATGTTTTCATTGAATAAGGCTGAGAAAGGTCTGTCTCTCTCTCCTTTACACTTTTTCACTGAGTACTTACACATAAAATGCCCCTGGTGCCTTTTCTTCTCCAGGCTGAACAGCACCAGCTCAATCAGTCCTTCTTGTGTGCCAGATCCAGCCTTTAACTATCTGTGTGGTCCTTCACTAGATTTCCTTCAGTACATCCATGAGGAGCCCAGAAGCAGACATAGCACTCTTGATGGATCCTCACCAGGCTGGGTAAAGAGGAAGGATCACACCCCTCAACCCATTGGCAAAACTTCCTCTCACCAACCTGGAGGATGTTGGCTGTCTTTGCCACAAGCACACGCTGGTGATTCCTGTCAAACCGGTGCCCACCAGGAGTATTTCAAAAGTGACTGACCTCCAATTGGTCACCAGTTATCTATACACAAGGCAGCTGAGTTGGTTAAACACTATTTCCCCCTCAGAAATCCATGCTGACTACTCCCAAACACATTCTTCCTCTTCATGTGTTCCAGAAGTGGTTTTCACAATTATTTGCTCCATCACCTTTCCAGGGACAGAGGTGAGACTGATCAGCTTGCAGTTCTTGGAAGACATCAAGTACCTTGGACTTTTCAACATCTTTTGTCACAAAGTACACTTTTCCATTCAACAAAGACCTTGGAACAGGCTCTTAAGATCATTGAGTCCCAGCCACTAACCAAGCACTGCCAAACTAAAACTGCACACCACTGAACCATGTCCCTAAGTACCACATCTTCTAAATACCTCCAGGGATGGTTACTCAATGCCAGCAGCCTGTTCTGATACGTGACAATCCTTTCAGTGAAGTGAGTTTTCCTAATATCCAATGTAAAACTCTTCTGGCACAACTTGAAGACATTTCCTCTTGTCCTCCCACTTGTCACTCAGGAGAACAGACCCACCCCTACCTCACCCCAGCCTCCTTTCAGGCAGTTGTAGAGAGCAGTGATGTCTCCCCTGAGCCTCCTTTTCTCTGGACTAAAATCTCCCAGCTCCCTCAGCTGCTCTTCAGAGGACTTGTGCTCCAGACCCTTCACCAGCTCCGCTGCCATTCTCTGGACTTGCTCCAGCCCCTTTAACATCTTTCCTGCAGTGAGGGCCCCAAAACTGAACACAGGATTTGAGGTACAACCTCACCAGTGAAGAGTACAGGGGAATGATCACTTCCCTGGCCCTGCTGGCCACACTACTGCTGATAAAAATACTCACGATCACAGTCGGACAGTGTCTCCATATTCCTCCCAGGTTATCCAGCCCTGCTTCCACCTGCACTCGCAATTTATGCCTAAGTTTTGTCAGGATGACCCTGTTAAGCCATCTAAGCTCAAAAATATTTTCATAATACTCCTCCCAGAAATACAACAACATTATTTCATTTCAAACTAAACACATGTTGCTTTTGCTTCTCTTGTACTAAAGCTTTTCTTCCAAGAATGTTTGTCTATCACAAAACCCAATATTCATGAACTCAATGCAAACGTTTTTACCTACACTCTTATCCCATCTGCAGCTCTTCTGTATCACAACCTGAACTTTTGTCATGGTTAAGTTGTTCTGGTTTTCCCTTTTCCCTGAGCTTTGTGAGTTTCTGGAGTGAAAATCTAAAGCAAGAAGAAAGAGTACAGTGCAGGAGCAAGAACAGGAAAGCAATCTCTCCTAAGAGTTACAAGCTGCCATAGAATTTCTACTGTTTTCCCCCATGGTGCATATTATTATTCTTTTTTCACTAGACCTCTGCAATATGTGTTTCATAGTAACTTCACAGTTCTGAAGTAGTACCAGGGTCTGAAACTACCTGAGGATAAAGTGCAAAATAAAAGCAAAGTTTCTTTAAGTGTATATGTGACATTTATAAAAGGTAACACGATGGTACAAGACTTCTACTGCGTTCATTTGAGATCTTTTGCCATTTTAAAACACCGTCTCAGACTTGTACCCCACTGCTATTACACAGAGTACACCAATATGTACACGATACATTTCTGAAATTCATCTGTGATTAATACAGTAGCTGGCACAGCCTGTTTAGCCACCCACACTTTCAGTTATTTTTGATTCAGCATTCAGAAAATGAAACATATGGAAGAACACATCCCCCTAGAATGTATATGGACCAACTCCCTGTGTTATATTTATCAAACTAATTGGGAATAATTAGTGTTGCTATCTTGGTGGAAGCAATCAAGACAAATATCAAGGGTGTAAGAGTAGACTCAGCTCGTCAGCGTAACACATTCATCCACACTGGCAGTGCTGCCTGGCTGAACCCAAGCCACAGCCATGAGTTAATAACAATATTACTGGTAATTGTGGACCATCTGGCAGGTAAGTATATTTTGTTAATCTCCTTATAACAACAGATATTTGTTTCCTGCCACAATTTTACAGTCCTTACAGACACAAAAGAGATATCAAAGGATTGCATGCCCATGTTAAACATGCAGTGAAGAAAGAATCAGTTGAATTGTACATAAGATAATCATTGAAGAATTATGTCATCAAGGATTTTCTGTCAGGTCAGAGGTTTGATTTAAGAGGCTTTACTGCCTGTCTGTATTTCCAGTACTACTGTTTGTTGGCATGCTGCTTGCCTTGAAATCTGTGCCAGAAATTGATTTAAGCTTATTTTCCCAAACTACTAGCTATCTTGATAGTTTCAGTAGTTATAATATTTCATTGTAACAACATGTTGTAAAACCTATCTATAGAATATTTTTTTTCCCCTCTACTTTTACATAAAAAAAAACAAACCAGGAGGAACATGTTCTTTTTCTCCTAGTCAGCTTAAGACAGAACTGTACAAAATAATAGCCTGCCAACATTTAAATGGTGATAAACAGTGTCCTTGTGCTCTAGATCTTCAAAAGCTTTTTTGGCACAGAGGTCATCACAGCTCAGCTAAACACACAGTGTGCCTTCTAAGCTTGTACACCTACTTTTGTGCCCGTAGGCATTGTGAGCACTCATAATTAAGGCATAAGGGGTGGCCATCACACACTGAAGTGGGCATCATCCTCCACATCTAAACAGCTGCTAAGATTCTTGCTGTCATATTCATTCAGCCCTCCATGCTGTCCTTCCTAAGTCCCCTTTACCACAAAACAAAGAGATAAGAAAAACAAGTTCTCTACAGCCATCAGAAATCTGCAAATGCCCACCCCTCTACACAAACTGTATTTAGCATGGACAATGTTTTCAGGGCAGATGCCTTTTCTGACCACTCTCATTTTGGAGGTTGTCACTTTCAAGAATATTAATCTTCAAATACTGCATACCTGAGGCTCCTCCCATGTACCATCAGCTGAGCACCCAAAAACAATCCTGGTGTCAAATTCACAAATTAATTTCAGCTGTAAGTCTTACTGACAAACAGCAGCTTCTGCAGGTTCAGCTTGCCTTTGAAAGTTAAGATTTAGGATTCTGCATCACTTGGACATTTTCAAAGTTGCTACCACACATAACCAGCCAGACTGACAAAAGGCTACTGGGACACGACCTGATTTTGTCCTGGTCACTGAGTTACCACCAATTCCTTACTAACAGGACAGACACTTCTCTAATTCCTCAGCCATAGCATGACTGCTGCTTTTCAACACACATTTTCATAGGAGAATCAGCTTCCACTAAAACTAAACTTAACTGAGGAGTAGGGTATAGCAGTGTGGGCCCATAAATTAGGATTCATCTGCAAAGAAAATCCCTCTAGGCCATTTGAAACAGCACTACAAGGGCAGAATACTTCTGCATTCACATTTATGGCATTCAGTGCTGCCTCCCTGGGGATTCCCCTGCAGTTTAGTCAGAGAGTTTCTTAGATACTCTGATGCAGGAATGGTTTGGGTTTTTTTCCTTGAGGATGCTCAAGTTGCTGTTAGCATCTTAACTCTGTCACAAAGCATCACCTTGTATAGGAATGCCAGGTGTCAGGGATGGTAAAGTACCACCTACATTAGATTATCCCTATGAAAAGAGGTCTCGGAGCCAAATTCAGGTTACTTTTTTATTAATGTTTCCTTTACCACTCATGGGGTCAAAGAGGCAGATGGAAAGAAAGGGTCCTGAAGAACAGAGCACGATAGAAGAAAACATGTTAGGAACACAAAGAGCTTTTGAAATAGAAGAATCCTACACAGGAAGAGTGCTCTCAGCCTAACTATACCAAATCCTGTGACCTTGAAGATTTATTTAAATGTAACAAGGTAATTTTAAAATTCAAAAGTAATTGGAAGCCAACCTCAAAAGAAAAAAATAAAAAAGGAAATGGAAAGACATAAACCTGGGCAAGGAGGAACATACAAATTACAAGAATGTAAGACAAAACCAAGATACTTTTAGAAACAGAATGCTAAAAGGATAGGCTCTACTAATTAAAAACATTTCAAACACCTCAGAAAGTGGAAGGCTTAAGTAGAATCTCTAGCACAATACACAACCAAGATACAAAAATTTCTCAGAATAAAGACAGCTTTTGACAAAAACTACTTATTTTCATCACTCTTAAAAGAATCCATGAAAGAAAAGCCAGCTTTCACATGCAGGGAATTTAACAAGCTGGACTTCACAACTATCTCTTCTGGACTTCACAAAGAAGCAGCCAGTGACCAAGTTTGCAAGTGATAAAAATGCTTAATCTAACCCACAACTAAACCTGGCTGACACAAAAAAGATGCAATAAAACACTTTGGAAAGTGTTCATTCCAGAATCTGGGATCTCCCAATGAATTCAGATTCATGAAGTGAATTTAAAAACAGAAAATCATGGAACCCATAATAGGTGATATTATGGAATATATAAATATATCATAGAATGCAATGGTGAACTACACTGCAGAAGACAAAAGTGTGTTAAAACACAGATGAGACTCATGAAAGTCAGTTTAATATGTACTTACTATCCAGTCATTTAGATGAAGTCTGAAAAACAATTTATTTTCATTGCTTTTTATTGGTAAATTGGATACAACCAGGATAGGAGAACTTGACATTTTTCCTTCAGTACCTGCCAGAAGCTGCTTTTGGAACAAGGGCTATGGAAACCCTTCCTCTGACCTAACACAGCAATATATTTTTCTTACCATTAGGAACATTTCTATCCCAGTCCACATTCCCAAATAGAATAGATGACAGTCCTGGAGCTGAATCTCAGATACTAAGGACTGCCACATGTCCATCCCCTTCAGAAGAGCTTTGGTAACCTGCTGTGCTGGAAGTCTGGCCCAAGGGGAATGAGGGTGGAGAACAAAGGAGTTGGAAACAGAAGTTTGACCCCACAAAAACAGTTCCTTTTACTGCAACTTAGCATGTGCAATGTAATTGTGGACATGAATGAGGTATGCATGTCAGTCCTCTCATGGCCATATTTAACTTCTTTCTTCAAAGACCCACTTGTGTTTCTCCAATATAGAAGAAAGCTGAATCATGGTTCTAAAAGAAAAATCCCTACTTATTGTTCCTTTCCTATGCTTCACCAACATGCAGTTTTCTATTCCTATATATGACCTCATATGAAAAATGCTGGCAGGGACATAATTGATTGCCTAGAGAACACTTAAAATATCCTGAGAATTTCCACAAACAGACAGTATAATAAGAGGCTTCTTTGTTTTAACTTCTTTTCAGGAACACAAATCCAAGACTTTCAGAAATTCTAGGAAATAAATTATTCCTTTTCATTTTTGAAACATGTTCTAAATCCACCCACACCTTCAATCATGTTAAGGGCCAGGACACATATTATAAAAAATGTCAACCTCACCATTTAAAAATATATTTTCTGTATTATGCAACTAATGTCACATCATAATGGCACAAAAAATTAAGAAGTCTCCTTAAACAATTAAAATCAATTTTCTCTTAGCTCAGTACACAGACTAAAGAGAGATTGGGGAAACTACAAAAGAGGGCTAAAGGAAAAAATTAAACCATGTCTAAAAGAAAAAAATTACCCATTTTTAAAATTCCTTTTTTCATGTCTACATTTGTTTGAGATTTTTTTTTACCAAGCAATTTAATAGCTATTAAATATTTAGCAGAATAATAAATCAATAATATATATAATCCCTAAAAAAATTACTTATTTGTCATAAATACTTCTACATCCATGGTTTAATCTGCCTTTAGTAATGTTTCCTTAACTAAGAGTCCCATCATAGTCTAATACTGGAGTGGTCCAAGTAATTTTTTCCAAGTGGAAATCACTACATTACAGTGTACATTACTGCCTTTAGGGAAGAAACAGCCCAATTTAACTGTGCAGTAAAGATTATCTCTGCATCAAGGGATATCTTCCCAATAACTGAAAGGAGTAGCAAACCTCTGGAAAACAGAAAATATTAAAATGTAGCACAATCTGGCTAAAATTCAGAATTAAGTTACCTGTAAATGATCCAGAACAAGACTCCATTCAAAATAAAATAAAATTTAAAAACAAAACCCAAAATGAACAAAAACAAAACAAAAAAAACCCCACACTACCCCCAACTTATTCAGCTAGCTGATTGAGTACCTTTCTGCCAAAACAGACATTATTCCATTGGATTCTCCCTAAAAACCCTAAATAAAGATAGCAAATGCTGTGCTGGATTTGGCAAAAAACTTGCTGGAATACAGTGGGAGGGGGAAAGAAAGCCAATGCTTTGTATCTTGAAGACAATCTGACCTCCACAATGAGAAATCATGCAAGAACAATGACCAGTTCCCAAAACATAGATGTATTACAACACAGTGTTAAAGAAAATGAGAACAGCACACAAGGGAACATTTTGAACTGAAAAAGCAGCAACTCATTCATCAGAGTTTGGGGATAATTGATGTCATTGCACAAGGCTGAAAGAGTGCACATGAATCTGACTAACCATGTTCAGGAAATACTGGAACAGGACTGGAGAAGAGGGACCATGGCAACAGAGAGCTTACGACAGAGACTAAAGAAAGCCAGTTTGTGTAGTCTAGTAAACAAAGGGGGAGAAGGGGCCACTGCCTATAAATAAGGCAGGGCAGTAGACACCAGCTAAGAGTGCTAAGTCAGATGGAAGACAGTTCTGGACCAGAACAAATGCATGAGAACTGACTGAGAATAAATTCAGATCAGAAATCAGGAGAAGTTATCCAAACCCTTAGGGCCGGCATGCCAAAGAAGTGAAGTCAAGAGGGAAACCCACCTCCTTAAAGATGGAGATTTGTCAACTGATGACATTAAGTGGGTTTGTGACAGCAGAAGACTGACTCAGTGACCCAGGAGGACCTTTTCTTAACTTGTGTGTTCCTATTAGTCATCTTTCTCACAGACGAATAAGTGACCTTTCCCACTTGTCTCCTGCACTGCTAAAGCAACAAAGACCTCTTATTTCTTCTCCAGGCACCAAGAAAATACTTTTGGAAAAGGAATCTTACTTACAATATGCAACTTTGCACACTTATCCACTTTCTCAGTAGGGCTGCAAAAGGACAGTTGGGTTATCATGTGCCATAAAATATGGTTCATTCTGACTGTGTGATGGGCAGTAGCAGAGGAGGGGCACAGAAGATCTGTGACAGATGCTACTGTGCTCTACCCCCTGCAGCACTACAGTAGTAGAGTGATTAGGCACATTAGGCAGTGAATTTCAGCTGCAAATGGCATCAGTTTAGACAGGAGAGATGGTTAACATCAAATGATTACTCCAAGACTCTGTGGATCCTGATTTCTGAACCTGAGCCTATGCTGCATCTTACAAGCAGGTGATAGTAGTAATGTTCCCTCCATGCATTTTGGGTGGAAAGACCAGCAAATGCAGACAACAAAATACCAGCAAGCACTGCTAAGAAGCTGCAGACAAGCCAGTACTGCTAACTTAGCACTGTACTAGGCTAACATGGCCCCACTGGGCCTGAACTGCTTCTGGTACATTTATCAGCACAATCAAGATGCCTTTGGTTTCGCCACTTCATCTCAATATTGGTCTGCAGCATTAGCCAGGGCAAGATAACCACATTCTCTCCTTGGCCTTCACTTGGGGCAGTTTGGCAGTAATCTCTTGGGAAGGGGAGAGGTGAAAATGAAGACAGATGAGCTGTTTGCAAGAGCCCCCTGGCCTGTAACACTCACATCCTCAGGCCAAAAACACTGTAACTCTTCACAACGTAAAGAACAAAGCTTGCTGCTTTTTGCTGTGCTTTTGGAATGTCACTGACAACAGCACTGCAGCAGCTGCATGCACTGAACACAGCCAGTAGTAGTTATCAGTATTGCCTTCATTAAACTCTTTCCATTGCTATGCCACATGAACAAACCCATCTGTTACTGCTGCAGAAGAGACACCAAGGAGGAGCAATGGCTTTCCTCCTGTAATGTGAAAGAACTCTCTTTCATGGATATAGCATGCTCCTGAATGTCTCTCATCCTGTTGTACCATGACTTAAACCTAATGTGAGCAAAGAAAGTACACAAACTGTTAGAATAATATTAAAGAGACATTCACTAAACTATCAATAATGATATGCCATACTACTAAATGGGAGGAGCACGGTAAGTGATTCGTTAAAATGTTTCTAACAGATAGTTCAAAGGTAACATTTTTAGGAGAACTGACATAGCTGTCCCAAAAGATAGAAGTTAAGGAACACTGTTTATTCATATGGGCCTAAATAAGAATTTAAAGTCAAAATATTGTGTCAAAGACTGATGGTGAGGGGAAGTAAAGCTTATTTCAAAAGGCATCTCGTAGTAATTCACACTAATTTTCCAGTAACCACACTAGATTTTACATTTTTCTATTATGTGCTCATGCTTTAGACCATTTTTTTCTCTTGAAAGTTCACATTGAGGCTGTGTACCTATTAAGTATCAAAACCACTGTGTAAATATTGAGACACACTACAAGTCTTGGAAGCATATTGCATATACTATTTTCTGCGTAGATTAGAAGTTACTTTCTCAATATTCCAAGTAATCTTATATTAAAGCCCATCTTTCATCTAGCATACCTCAAATCAGGAACACAAACTATTATTTAGCCTTGCCAGAATACTCATGTATTTATAATTTTACTTCTTCCACCTGCTTCTTTAATAGTTTGGCTAAAACATAATCCATTTTTTAGAAATGCTTACAAACTCATCTCTGTTCGTACAACAAATATTTGTTAGTTTTGTCTTAACTGTCCCATATAACAGCAACACAATACTTTGAACTTGCACAGCATACTCCATCTCAAGATCTTCTAAAGAAGTGTTTCTCCACGCTTGGACGAGCTCAGTGCATGCCCTTTGAAGTATCAGAGTCATAACAGGTTATTGCATTTCTCCAACGGAAGTGACCCCCACATGGCAAACAGAGGCAGGGAAGATGAGGCAGGTAAGGCAGTGCTCTGTACTGCATCCAGGAGGACATCTACTGGTTGCCGTGGCTAGCAAGGGTGACACCAAAACAGACCTGGTGTGTTCTGCACACCAAAGCAGAAACCCACACCACTGAGATGCTTCCTGGCATTACAGAATCTTGGCTGGGATTGGAACTTTAGACTCTTTTGTTTAAAACATGGGTTTCCTTCCTCTTCAATTAAGTCAAGATTGAAACTTCTTTGAGTTAAGCTTTATATCAAAATTTATATTCTCAGAGAGCTAGTTTCTGGCTGCCACCATACCTCCAGCCTAGTGGTTCTGCAGGTTTTGCAAAACTCTATCCCCAAAAAGAGAATATCAGCCTACATTAACTTTTATCCACAACCCAAAGTTCATCAAATGTTGAACATTGCATTTCAATGATCTCTGACAAGCTTCTCGACTTCTCTGGACTCCCTAGGGTTCAGAAGAGCTCTTCAGTAGACCTGTTCCTGGGTTTTGGTCTCAAGAGAAACTCAGCAAACAGCCACCAGATGAGCTCATTTTACCTTAACCCTACCATCCCCATAAGTGTGAAAATTTCAGGGCAAAAAGTAACTCAACAGAGAAATAAGCAGCCATTATCCATTCAACAAATTCTCGGTTTTTTCAAGAGTTTATGACTGCACTCATCTCTCTTCAAGCTCACTGAATTTCAGACTAAGCCAAGAGAAACAGCATCCACAGCCACCATCGCCTTGCCACCCAGGTGTGGCAAACTCTATTTGGTATCTCTTTGGTATATGTTCTTATCAATCTTTACCTACTACTAATTCATAGCACAAAAGAAAACCTGTGCTCCTCTCCCATCCTGAAAAATGCCAGCTGCTTCTGGGCAGTGGGCATTCCCCGCTGGACAGAGCTACCTGTGAAGCCCTCACAGGAGTGCCGGGAGGAAAACTGGCATCTCACACTCCACAGGTTGCTCTCATTCTTTGAGCAAATCTCTCTTTGGTGTCAAAATAAAAAGACACAAGAAGGTGCCTTTTTCTGTTTTCCTCTCTGTTAGTTGCAGTTCAGTGGCAAAGTACAAAAAAGCAACAAAAAGTATATAAGGCAATAAGAAACAGGCAAACCTTTACCTATGTCAGGTATCAAATATAAAGCTGGTGGTGTAAAAGGAAAGCTTTCCTACTGTCAGTTCAGGTTACGGCCACGTGAACTATGACAGAACTGCAGTCACCAACACTTATTTACCTACAAGTGTACTGACCACTGACCAGGCTCGGGCACCCCACAGTGGATGCACTTTGGAGACCAGAAACAGCAGTTCACCAGCTCAACAATGTTATTTCCCAGCTGGTTAAGAGCATAGCTGGGATCCAGCTGGATTCAACTTTGCAGTACAGTAAAAAACAATGCCTCAGTGAGCATTTCTCTATTGCAGACACAGATAAACTTCAACTGGCAACTGCTGCTCTCCTGTCCCCACACAAGCACAGCAGGAACGTAACCCACATGCACGCCTGTTCCAATGGGAGCAGACAAAAACGCCCTCTTACAGACAGAGAGGACAGCGATTCTTTTATGGAGCGACAGCCCTCGAAGGCACGGAGGTACAGCTCAACAGGAAGGCCTGAGGTTGCTCTGCGGAGTGACTGAGCAGCCCGTGTGGCAGGGGCTGATCAGGTCACCTAGACCCCAGAATGCCCTTCCCTAGGAGGGGAGCAGAACCAAACCCTCATCTTGCTTCCCCCCCCTCCCCTTCTCGACAGAAAGCAATCAGAACACGCCTCTTACCTGAACTCGGGCAGGAGGTTTGGCCGCAGCCCGTAGAAAGCGGCCGAGAGAGTCACTAGCCAGCCGGGTTTGTAATTCCCATTCTCACACTCCAGGTATGGTGAGGACCACCTGATGTGGTTCTTATCAGCAGTGAAGCTCTCCCGCCTCTTCCAACTGTTTTCCAAAGTTTTGGGGCCCGTGTTTAAGACCTTCCTGTGGAGATGTGGCCTCCACTTGCGCTTCAAGCTGTGGAACCACTCTGTTTCCACAGAGGCGTTGGCCAGGCGGTGAGCCGTGGAGGACAAGTCCTGCAGGAGGACCTGGCTCTCGTGCCTGCTGGCCTGGAGGAAAACCTGGGGAGTGGAGGAGAAAGGCTCCGTGCTGAAAGTGATAGCGGCCCTGGAGATGTTGGGGTCCTCCTCCAGCAGGCTCCTGATCAAGGCGCGGTACCACTCCAGGTCCTCCTGCAAGTTCTGCTCCCGCGACTTATTGCTCTGGAGGATCATGTTGAGTAAGTTGGTGGCGTGGGTGAGAGTGCCCAGGGCGCCGTGCAGGGAGGGGTGCGAGGTGAAGCGCGACTTGCCGGCGAGGCTGGCCAGCTCGTACCGCCCGGAGCAGTTGGCTCGCCGCAACTCCCGGGAGTCGCCTGTGTAGAGGAACGAGGCCACGTCCTGGGGCACCTCCTCGGCGAGCCGCTGCGCCAAGATGGTGCTCTCCGTAGAGCGGCTCCGCGGGGCCGGCAGAGGCTCCCGGCTCTTGATGTGGTTGTAAATAGGCTGCTTCCCTCCGAGCGCCCGCTCCCGGCCGCGCACTGCCTGCCCTTGGTCGCCGGCAGCCCCCAGCCCGCGCTGGGCGAGGAGCAAGAGGAGAAGGAGCCGGAGCAAAGCCATGTCCCCCGGTGCTGCCGGTCGCGCCGGCACGGCGAGGCGGCTGAAGACGGGCTTCGCGCAGGCGGCCGCGGCGCAGGGGTGCGAACGCGCAGAGGCGGCCGAGCGGCAGCGGGGCGGAACGCGATCCCCGGCCCGCGAGTCACCTGTGGCGGTGCCGCCCGCAACCTCCCCAGCGCGGGGCTCCG
>VYXF01000852.1:807008-846911 GCA_013397295.1 Polioptila caerulea
GGGGCGAGCGCGGGAGCGGGGTCCAGGTGCCCCAAATCCCCCCGTCCGTGTCTCCCCCTCCGCTGTGGAGAGCGGGAGAAGCCCGGCGCTGCGGGGGAAGGCAGTTCCAGCTAGATCCGCAGCGTGGGCTGATGGCTGTCAGGGCTGCGTGCCGCTGTGGGGAAGGCGCTCCCGCCTCCAGCGTTCTTATGGTGGGTGGAGGGGGCACAGGCCGTGTGTGGGGCCAGCCGGGCTGCCCAGGAGGGAGGCGCTCGGCGAAGGGAGCGACGTTTGGGTGGGAATGGGCAACTGCGCCTTCGGGATCTCCGGGCCCGCGGGCGCCTTGCCCGGGCTGCCCCAGTCGCCCTGCTCGCCTCACCTGCCCCGGGCACGGAGCGCATCCCGCCGGAACGGCGCTGAGCCACCTTCCCTCTCCCTGCAGCTACGGTGGCTGGCTGGCTGTATTTCTGTAACCATGGCCTTTTTTCCCTTAGTGTTTTAACTCCAAGGTGCTAATTCCTGCAGCTGTTTTCAAAACTAAATCCTTAATCCGATGGCTTTTAATACTGACCTTCAGAGCATCTGTGTGGAGCCGAAGCAGCACAGGCTGATCACCCAGCTTTCCTCTGCTCTGTGGAATCCCCCTTGGAATAACACAAATGCTTAGAAGATGTAGTTAGGATTTTCCAGATAAGCCATCATGATTAGTAATAAGGATCTAGTTTAATAAAACATTTCGACGTGTTTAACTTTGTGTGTTTTCTTTGGCAGAAGTATGCACCTGCTCAATATCTTACTAATGGATGAGGGATTTGTGACAGGAGACAGCGAAGGGTGAGTTTTGGGGGAGGTGGTCCACTTTCCATTCACATTTAATATAAAATTCCTCTTGGGAATTCAAAAGTACATATGAAAAGAGTAGTAAAAGAGGATTTGGTTTTTTTCTTTTCTCCTACACACACATGTGCATGCACATCCTATAGGAGCAGATTTCAGTTATGCAGAATACATGATCTAAGTTTAAACCAGTGACATGCTATATCTGCTCCTTAAAGCATAATCTTATTTTAGAATTATTTGAAACAACACTTGATTGAATAGTCACTTAGATAGCTAAATGCAAGTTACATTTGTAGTCCATATATCCTAGTGATGCTATGCGCTTTGTCTCTACTTATGGACACATTTAATAATTGTAATATCACGTGTTGGTTAAGAGAGAAAGTTATAAATTCTTTTTGTCTCTTGCTGCATGCAGTTGAAGAGAATATTCAACACATAAGAATAATTTACTTGTACTGAACTTTCCCTCAAGTGAGTAGTTTGTGAAATTATTTAGAAACTGCTTATACTGAGAAGCTCAGTAGCTGGTATTTACAGTTTAGCACAGCACAGGGAGTCTGTATTTCCAGGTCTGCTCTGAGCAAATACCTAAATATGCATTATTTGCTGTTCATAAGAGAGAACTAGGGCTTTTGACAGCAGCAGCTCTCAGACTGAGCTAAACTAACATGGGATCTGTTACATGGAGAGATATCACTGGCAACATAAATAAACATATTCTTTTCATGGTGTGCCTGGGCTGATTCTCTTTATTCACAGACAAGGGCTGCTGTAAAGCAAAGATCAGTTCCCTGATGGAAATTCACTTTCCCTACTTTAGCCTGACTATTAATACCTGTCTGAATTGCACTAGGCCTGCTTAGTGGACACATTCACACATTCTCAGGATAATCAAATACCTCCTTAATGTATTTGCATGCTAAGTCCCTTATATTTCCTGATCACCTCATAATCCTTCCACACACCCAGCAGTACCCACTGTTCCCCCTCCCCCTTGTCTTTTGCTAACACCCCAGAAGCTGTAGTTCTTAACCCAAGGGTTTGCCAGGAGCAAAGACCCAAATGGGTTAGTGTACACCTCCAGATGCTGGAAATCTCCCTTAATCTCAAGCATTAGAAGTCTCTCTCCCTCCTGACCTATCAGACTGTCACCCTGATTTCTTCAGTTTTCTAGTGCACTTTACAACTTGATGTTTTTCATAGTTCGTAGTCCCTTCTCACACACGGGTGTTATAATTAGAACATGTTCATGTTAAGATTAGGTTGTTTACATACTTTCTCTTAGAGTAAAAAAGAACTGATGGGCAGTTGTCTTGACCAATGGGATGGGAGAGGTTTCAACCTTCTCCTCCAATCCCTAGTCTGTGTAAAAATACTATAAATATAGAGTCAGGTGTTGTAATAAATAGTTTTATACCTTTTCACCAGACAGTGTCTGTGTGTGTCATTGCATGTCCAACAGCAACAATCGGACTGCTCTGTGTGTTTGGTGTCTATGCACTTCTGAGTCAGAGGGAGAGGATGAGGGGTTTAACAAGGACTTTCTCATTCAGGGTGCCAGGATCATGGCTGAGTCTTGTACAGCTGTATCACACAGGGTTCCTTTATCCTTTAGGGCTTCCTTCTGCAGTCAGTTCAGAGCTGATCCCAAACAGCCACTGTGTACAGCCAGGTCTAAAACGAGACAAAACCAGATTTTAAGCCATTGCAAATGTGCACCTTTTTACTGCTTTGTAAACGTTATGCCGTGGGGCCAAAGCCTACCATTCACAGCCCAGATCCAGGGAATTGGCAATATGGAAATACACTATCCTCCTAGATTAGGGAAATCTACCAAATACTTTATTTACGTGAGTTTACTAAGGACTGGCAGAGGTGTAGAAACCTGTGATCATTGTATTTTTATTTTAATATTAAAATGCATTAATATTTCTGGACTGTGTTATGTAATCAGTTGAGTGTGTCAGAAATCTGTTCAGCTGTGACCAAGACAGTGTGAAAATGGACAGGGAGTCCCCTGAGACACAAGATTATTGTGACTGAATAATGTTTCCTGTGCTTCTGTCTCTGTTCTGCCAGAGGTGCTGCATCAAGCCATCCACTGCAAGGAATCAGGAGGCATCTGACCACTGTCCTGAATATTTCTGAGTTATTACAACTGTTGCAATTGCTTCACTCAATGGACTTGTACATGAAGCATCTCACTTCACTGTATTACCTATCAGGATTGAAGTCAACTCTACATGAGTCTAATTACAGTGTAGAAAGAACAGTAGTGCAAAATGCTAGCTGTTATTAACAGACTAAATTGTAACCTACTTTCTTCAAATATGGCCCATGCAAAAAGATCTTGGTATATCTGATCTATCTGAAGTGCTAAAAGCACTAGAATTACTGCATTGTTAAACCACTTGGAAGCAAGGAAAGACAGATGTAGCTGTGAAATATATTTAAAGACTCATTTATTAGTATTTGTCCTAAACTATTTAGGAGGTACACAGAAAATACCCACAAGAGTAAGTGCCAAAACTTTTTAAATCATGTTATATTTCTCTCACAAAAGAGAGACAAAATATTTATCAAAATCACTGCTTCTGGTATTTAAAAACACATGAAAAGTGTTCTTAAAAGCATTCCTACTTTTAGCTTGAGTACTTAAACAAATAACTTTCTAGCAGCAATATTTTTTGTCTGTCTGCCAATGACTTCTGATCCCTTTAATTAATTTCAGGTAAGCTTGACAGCAGTCTACAAGCTTCTACAAATGTCATGAAACTCACAGCTGGATCAAAGAAAGCAACCCATGTTAATTTTCATGCTGAGGGAAAAGCTTCAGAGTGAATTCAACAGTTAAATAATCTCTTGGTCTTTCATTTGGCCACTCTTTTTGGCCAATAAGCATAAATATACCCCCAAAACAACTGGAACATGTGGGGCAGCCTCTGTATCCAACAGGGTGGGAACAGCCAAGGGGGCTGATGGGGTGGAACTCAAAAAGACAAGGGCGAGCTGCAAGTACTGTTGAGAGTGGGCACAGAGCACATGAGACTTTAAGAAACACTGCAAAGAGTCCAAGGGGGCTGGGAGAAATGCTGATGTTGCAGCAGAGGGTGAGAGAAAGAGTGAACACAAATCTGCTGGAAACTGGGCTTTGTTAGTTCTCTTGTTTTCTCTCACAAGTGAATTTAAACCGTCAGCTAAATATGTCAGGAGGAAATAGTCAAAATGCAAAATAATAAAGTTCTTACTTGGAAATGGGCAAAAGAAACAGCAAGAGCTTACCTGTCAGTTAATGTTCACTGGTAGTGAGAAATTTCAACCCACTAGATATTTTCTTAGAAACACTGGGACAGAAGGAATCTAACAGAGGTTGTCTAGTAGAGCACTCTGGCACTGCAGCAGGACTATGTACCACACAACTGTCTACTCAGAGAACTTCCAGTCAGGTAGACCCCATAGCCACCCTAACTACCTCCTTCCACATTTCATTGCCTTAGCACCAGGTATGGGGTGAGGGGGCCCCATAATATACTCAAAGTCTTCTTTACTTTGTTTCTTTGCCTTCTTCTCAGAGCACAATCACCCTAAACTAATATCTGTCTGCAAAAGATAGCTTTGACTTACTCTTTTTTTTTTTTTTCTTTATCTGGGCTAAATTAATCAAATTTCTTAACAGGCTATGCAATGCTTCCCAAACTGTTGTTGGCCCTGCTGTTCTCTTCTTGACCATTCATTCTGTTAGCCTGCTTCTCCAGGTGTCCCACACACGGCCTCCCATTATGCATAGTATCCAGAACATGTAAAATTCTCTGTTAATACACCCCACATTGAGGTCTGCCTGCTTTTTCACCTTCATCACGGTATTGACCACTACTCAAGTCTGTAATGCTGAGTAATCCCCATAACCTTTCAAAACATATTGCTTCCCAGTTATCTCTTACCTGTTTTTATTTGAGGATTTGAGCTCTGCTACCTCTGGGTCGTATTTTGTACTTGTATTTGCTGAATTTTGCTGAAGTGATTTTAGGCAACCCCTGATTTTTCCGAATTATATTTAGTTCCCACTCCATTTTTCAAAATGCTTATAACTATCTCCTATTTTTCTTTTAGTCATTTGCTAATTATTTGACCTTTTATTTTCTTTACCAATCTGTTCATTAACTTATTGAATAGAATGTATCTGAGATCAGAACCTTTCAGGAACTTACTAGAAACATCTTCCTGGTTTGATAGTACACAGCTGATACTTACTTCTGAGAATTAGTTCAGGAGCAGTTGCTTACCCACTCATGAATCACCTGCACAATATTTCCTTAGCTTACTGATAAGAACCTCAAGCTACGTATTTAGTGAACATTGCAGACATACAGCATGTCTGCTGCTTCGTCACTATCTATGAGGTCATTTATGAGTCAAAAAAGAAAATTCAGCTTGTTTCATGTGGAGTTTTCTTGACAAACTCACAATGGTTAATCAATTTATTATTTTTAGATGATTGCTAAAAAGTAGTTTACTAATTCTGCTACGAGTCTTCTGGTGACATCCATTTCATTAGTTTCTTTATAATTTCTCTCATCTCTTTTTCTGAAAACACACAGCATGACTTTTTTCCAACTATAGAATCTCCTCCCCAAACACTTGAAATAGCAAGTAGTGTAGTATATGCTCAAAAGATCTCATCTCCAACAGAGAATGTTATTCTAGATTAGGAGAAAATGTCAGAAAACACATTGATGACTTTGATGCCTAATTGTTTATGGAGAACTTGCATCTGATATGCAGATGTATCTAATATGCAGATGCAGACTCTACAGTTTAAATAAACACTATTCAAAAGCTTTGTTAGCTTATTCACAGTTGGGAAAAGATGGGGGATGCTGAAATGCAAATCTAAATATAGTCCAAATCAAATACAAATAAAAATACAGTCCACTCTGCTTGTACTTTACAGACATGATGTAAATGTTGGTAAACACTGTGCACATACACTGAGAGCTGGTGGTGCCCTCAGCCTCTGTGGCAAGGACTCACTTGCACTGAGGAGAGCAGAACTGCAGCTCAGAACACATCCCCAAAGCAGTCAGAACCCTGAGCCAGTTTCCACCAATTCTTTATTTGAAATTAACACAAATGTAAACCAGAAACTCTTGTGTCAATTAAGGCAGTGTGCAGCAAATGGAATAAACGACGAGCATAGTACCTGAGCTGCCTTCACAAAGCAAATCCCACTTCCCCTTAATTTCCAGTGCTAAATCAGGACATTAGGGGCAACACCCCTAATAATGGTAGAAGAAGATTCACTGCTGTGTCCAAAAGGAGACATTAGTGTTTCTGACCTTTTTTTATGAAGCCTAAAAGCCGACATGAACCGCCAGCCCCTGCAGCACAAGAAGCTGCTGAGCTCAGACCCTCAGCCGTCCCTGGGTGAGCAGCAACACACCTGGAGGGGAGGGCTGGATCCCCTGGAGGGCTGCAAATATATTTCATCTGTCTTAGCTGCAGCAAGAGCAGCATTCATTCAAGGGGTAAAAATATTTCTTGTCCTTAACCACCTGACTTGTGTATTTGAGTCCAGAATTAATGGATGTCTGCTGAAGCACTGGCAGAGGTGGCAGGAGCGCTAATCTTTGAATTAATAGCCGGGGCCTAGAACACTGCTATGGCAAGTGAGAGGTAGAGACCCTTCTCAACAAGAGCTTCAAATCCAAAACTTTGAGGAGACAGCCCAACAGCAGTCCAGCACCTCTTCAGGGTCAGAATTAAGCAGGCAAGAAATGAACAAGAGATAAATGCACATAGATGAGATAACAGAGGAATCACCTGAAAAAGAAAGTTTAAAAAACATTATAAGCATCAGAAAATAACATCTCAACCAGGACATGTTATATGAAGTAGCTAAGTTTCTTCTGAGCTCCTTGGTTTCAGTAATGAACTAGTTGATTACAATGAGCATTCAAATTAATACAGTGCTTTTTAAGAACTAAATATACATCCTTCAGAATGATCAGTGAAGAATAATCACTGGGAGAAAAGCACAGACAAGGTGGGTTTAATTGTTCTCTTACAACAAGAATAACATTCATAGTACTTCCCACAATATCTCAAGAAAAAATAATTTTATTATCAAGAAATAAACCATGGGCGCATGCAATCCTAGTCCAGTCTGTACAGCAGTAAATTGCTGGCTGTAGTTTTTTTCCTTACTGCTTTAGGGATTTAGGGCATTAAAAATATTTTTTGAACTTTCAAAGATGTAACCCACAATATGATGGCATGGTAACTACTTTTAACTTTGTGTCTAGATAAGTATTCTCGCTCCCAACTATTATACCAATTACTTTTTTTTTTCAAATATATTTCAAGGCTAGAATCATCTTGCATTTTCTCTCTGTTACACAGAACAAATTGTCATCTGATGTAGATTAGCATATCTTTACTGAAGCCAATGAAATTATATTAATTTCTATAGATATTTGCCCACTCACCTCATATACAGAAGGAAGAATACAGAATTCCAATTAAAATGTTACAAAAATGGACATCCTGTTACATTTTGTTCTAAGAATTTGCAGATGTCAGCTAATGGAAATAAACTTCAAAGGGAGGAATAATTTGAATTAATTGGGAGCTAAATCACAATCTCAAAATAAGTTCTGCTTGGAAATGGTTGCTTTATGCTATGTTATTAAGTGGGTCTTTTAAAGCTTTGCTGTTTCATGTAGAGCTGTCCACTTGAAATAAGAAGCAAATAGCAGAAGCTACTGATCATGGACCTTGAGGTTTGAGGCAGCCCTTGCTTTCATGCTGATAATATATTGAAAATAAGCCCTCAGTTAAAATGCTGCTTTTTCTCTTTCTTCTTGGATGAAACAAGATTTATGCAAGAAAACCAGACTATCCTCTCTCTACTCCTGTAGAGATGTCTGCCCCATTCCACATTCAACAGAAAAACAAGAGGTGTGATAGAGTAGATCTTTTTTTCTAAAAATGAATGAGAGGGACATATCAATGATATCAGAGATGGAAGGGAAAAGTGGAGGCAAAGAAATTTCATTTTTCTGACTGTAAAAAGAGAGGCTCTGCTTTACTGTAAGTCAGACAGACTTCACTCTGGATGAAAAAGGTAAGGTATTGGAGGTAGTACACTGAGAAAAAGAAAGTAATGATACAGCCTTTTGTCATATGTACAAGGCTCCAGAACACCCGTGTTTTTGATTTATGAAAGCAGTTTTAATGGACAAGAAGGCACATGGCCAGATAAGCTTTGGGCCAAACCTTCAAAATTCATACAAACCCTATAAAGCAGGGACAGCAGATGAGAGATGGGACAGTCATTTGCCACACCAGTGCTGGGGTAGGAACTCTCTAAGATTGATCTGGACAGTCCTCTAGCATTGAAGAGAGAGGCATGACATGAAGAAATAAGGCAGACAGTGGGCAGGAGCAGCCTGACAAATACACTTTCAGGTCTCTCATCACCGGTGCCCTTTATTTGCTGCTGTGGTGTTCATATTTCCTGACGTGGATCACTGGTCACTAGGACCTGTAGTGAGTAAAGATCCACAGAGCTACATCATTCATACAGATGGTAAAGAGGTCTTGGGCTAAGAGCTTTTGGTCTTTGAACTGAGAAAAAAAATCCCTATAGAAAAGGTAATCTCCTCAGCCAAGCCAGCCTTCCTCTAGAATTATCTTCAAAATTAATGTCATTTCAAGAGCAGAAGGGAATTTTTGTAGATTTCTGTAAAACTAGGGAGACTTAAATCTATAGTTCAACTGAGCAAGGATGACATTCAGCAGAAATGGCTTGTTCCCCACAGATTCTAGAAATCAGAAGCTTCTGAAAAGATTGAAAGCTAATACTGATGAGGTAGAGAGAGGATTCAGTCATTATTGTCAAGAGGAAAGCTATTTCACAGGAACATTTCAATTTACCTTCCCTAGAAGGAATGATGATTTCCCATGAAAAAAAACCCAACCTAGTTTGCAGCAATAAAAAAGAAGGATAACTGTTTTTCTACATATAACCTCACCCTGCAATTCTCTCTATGGCATAACAAAACCAGTGGTTTAGTTTTTGCATTGATTGTCTCAATTACTTTTTAAAGGCAATTCAAATGGTAAAATCAAAACAAATGTGTGTCAGTTACACATTAAGTTGGAGCTTCAAGGATGTACTTGTTCACATTCAGTTTTTATCTAATAGACAGTTCATATTTGCTTACTACAAATCATAATTTGTACAAGGTGCCTATTTTTCACAAATCCTGTCCAGCAGTGTGGGATGGGTGTACTTGGGCTGTCTTGACAGTATTATCCAGCTGTTGTTTCAATCTATGGAACACACACTAAGGGCAGACAGAGGGGAGGACTTGGGACTTAGAGTGTTGAGAGCTTTGTTACCTGTATCTTCCACTCTCTTTCATTGTTTGCAAGGGACAGCATCAGTCCAGTCCAGGCCTTCATGCCTCTCTTTTGCCAAAGCAGGCTAAAATACTAGCTCTCTTGGGAACAGTGTGCTTCTTGATCCCCACTGTGCTCCAGAAAGAGAGTGATGAGCTAGGTCACTTGTTAAACTGGTGTCTCTTCTGACTCAGCTGCACCAAATGACTAAAGGCAGGGAAGCCACATCAGTGTGTCCTTTTCCAAGAGTGTAAGTAGTGGCCCACTGTGATTGTAGCATAAGTAGCAGGACTGCAATCTGCCAGTTTTCATAGACAGACAATACTTTTACCAAGCATAAGTTTCTTTTTCCTTTACTGAGATATAGTAAATTTACTGATTCTGAGTAACCTACAAAAGGACATGCAGTTCTTCACATAAAATAGACTTCCAGTAGTTTTAAGAGAAGCCAGCCAGCTCTAGGTATTTCATTGAGACACAAATTACAGCTTTCAGAGCTGTAAAAATGCTGATGGTAGTAAGATAATCCAGGGACCTATTTTGAGAAGTGCATCATTGTTAGTGCTAGTTCCCTATTCAAAATCTACTTTTTTTTTCAGTTGTTCTGTATAAGCTCCATCTTCATTTTCAAATAGATGCAAAGGCCAAAATATATTTACACTGAAATCAATAGTAAACCACTCACAGATTTTGCCAGAGTCAGTATTTTAGCCTACATTGACAAAGGAGAGACACCATCAAGTTTTGCACTGGACTGATGCTGTACCTTGCAAACAATTAATGTCAAAGAGAGGAAGATATGGATTGATGTAGCTTTTGACACTCTAAGTCTTTCATTCTGTCCACCCTTGGTGCACGTTCCAAACAAAGTTTGAAATAGCAGCTAGATAAGAGACAGATCAAGTATATCCAATCCCATGGTGCTCAACAGGATTTGTGGAAAGTGGGCTCCCTTCACGGATAAGTCTGCTGAGGACAATTCAGGTCAATGTCTTTATTTCACTTGCAAGAGAATGTCATCGGTTATACCCTGCTGTGATTAGAAGATACATAACCTTCAGCTTTGTTTTCAGCATCAGTCATTTGTAGCTAATAATTTCAGCAAGTGTAAGCAGCCTCTGTGCTGTTGATTCTTCTGAATCACGATGTTTTAGTGAAAAATCATTTGGAAAATGAGACTTAGACTCTGTAGGTATGGAAAATTCACAACATTCTACTTTTTTTCCTAAAAGATATGAAAGAATTATGTTAAGAGATACGTGTATCATACATTTTCTTCCACAAGCAGGAGAGGCATCTTCTGTCTGATAAGCCAGAACTTATCAGCCATCTTATCTCAGATCTGCTATTTATACTGCCCTTCTGCAAATGTGTTATCACTACCCTGCACGCTGTTCTAAGGCATTTTCCACAAAACCTGCAGATTTCCACATCCGAAATGAGCACAACCCAGATCAAATTTATACAGAGGCTGGAACTGAGTCTTCACTTTGGATGGCTGTGTGTGGGCGTGTGTGCATGTATGTGTATTTGTGTAGGCGTATCAGCATTCATTGCTTAAATTTTGTTCCTGCTGTAAAAATGACTTGCATAGAGGTTTATTTTAATACCAAATTGCAAGGTTAGTTCATTTTACAAGATGGCAGTTTAACACATTGGGAGAAAGAGGGGAAGTTGATTTTTTCCTAAGATCTGCAGTGTCTGTGATGCTCTGCAACAAACAGAGCAGAACAAAATTCTGGTGACCATTTTGATGAAAAAGTGAATGTGCTCAGTGAGCCAACAAGAAGCAGTTGGGGAAATCAAATATGAGACTAGCTAATTTTTTCCTCTTCCAGCCATTCCATTTGACTTTCTGTAATTTCATTTAAGACAGAAATATTGTACTTAAGGGAGTTTAATGCTTTTTAAAATTAAATATGCTAAATTAGTTTGTACAGAAACATTTATCTACAAAAATCAGTTGTGATATTTGGTGAGTTCATTCTTTCCCTAAAAGTAGAATCAGCTGTAATAACTTTCCTCCTAACTCTACAAAGAAATATTCTATAACTTTGGCTCCTAAATCTCCATAAAATCTACATAGAAATAATCACAAATAATGAAGACCAAAGAATGAAGACAAGCTGGCTTTAGGCTCCATTAAAGCCATTAAAGATGGCAAGAGAAAGGAAGTGTGCCTTCAGAGCCTCTGCAGTGCTGTAGCTTAAGCTGGGAAACTCAGTGGCTGGCAGCTGGATTGGGTCCCTCCTTCTCTGCAGTTCAAGGCAGGAGGATTATTCTTTCCCCACCTCTGCCCAAATGAAAAATTTTCTCTTGACATTGTGGTGTACCTGTTGGGTAAAATTCACATCATCTGCTCAAAGCCCATCAGATCCTCTCTCTGCAGCTCAGTGTCCGGGTGTCAGGGTTACCTTTCCAACTTCCAGTGGGACCCGTCTTCCAGGAGTGTGTATCCCAGTGGTCCCACCCTGATGCAAGCACAAAATTGTGTACTCTTGGCAGGGGTTCACCAAGGTCTGCCTGAAACCAGGCACAGTTAAAGGAGGAGGCAGCAGCATTCAGTGTGATACAAGCACAGATTTGGTGTCTGGGAGTGGCACCGCAGATGTGTCTCCTATTGCCTTTGTCTTTGCTGAGAATGACAACGCTTTTGTGCTGGTGAACTGTCACATGCCAAACACATCAGGTACCTCCTGTATATGACCAAGTGCAGCAAAAAAAAATCCAAAACTAGGGAAAAAATTCCTTCCCTTGCTTTCTCGTTCTGGTAAATAGCTCTGATCCTCTGATACTAATTAAGTTCTCTGCTTTTGTCTCTTCCATTGCACTCTTATCTATTCAACTATGTATGTACACAGACATGCACATCCACATGCTTGAAACCCTATGGATTGTCCTTGTCCTTGATTGAACCATGTTCCTTTTGTACTCCAACCCCATCTACATTTTCAGCCCTGAGAGACTCAATTGCTCAGCTGAGGCAATGTCAGAGCCAGCGTTTGCAAGGATGAGAAGAGCAAGGTGCAGCATCTCACACATCTGGGAAGGAGCAAGGGGCAAGGGAGGAGGAAAAGCCCTTCCAGCATCCCTATTATGTCCAGGAGTAGCACCTAACAAAGACTGCAGTGATGAGAGGTAAGAGTTAAATCAGCTGAGCTCCAGGGCACATCCCCTGACTGAAGCTTGCAGAACTTTCATTTTTTTCTGCACCCTGTGAACTCCACAAAGGTGTGCAGCCACCTCTGCTGTGCTTTCCACTGCTGTTCACTATGCTGCAGATGTTCCCCTGTCACTTTGCTCTAGGCCATCAGACTTGATACGTTCCTATTGCAAACAGAAGATAAGCTCCAAGTTTATCAAAGTGGAATGATACCAAGCCTATTTTCAGTTCTGCTACTCCAAGAATATGCATTATGCATGCATCTTACATTTATGCCAGTTGGACTCAATGCTGCATCTTCCTGTCAGCTGAAATGGTTACCTTTGTTTCTGACAGTGACATGATGATGCTGTATTTATTTACCTGAACAGGCTTTCAACTCATGATCCTACTCAGTTGCCTAATATTTTCTGATTTGAGCCACCTTATTTTTGATAATGAAATTTGTGTGATCCTATCAGTAGCAGTGGTAAAACACTGTCCACAGACTCCTAATCTTCCCTCTCTTTTGAAATTTTGGCCCCTGTGGGAGTCATCTGTGACAGGAGGAGCAAGGGTACAGTCCTGAGCAGCAGCACCCAGGTAGTGTACAGGTAGTAGAGACCCTGGGAGGGTGCTGGCCTTGCCCAGCACTCCTTCCATGGCAGTTTTAGGACATTAATACCAACATGGGAACATTTCCAACAGGCTTTCTGGTCACAGCCATCCCATTCTGGTCTGAACATTTAGCTCTATAGGTGCAATCTGCACTGGGCCAGTCAGTCTCCAAGTGGTCCCTTGGCTGTTCCATAGTGTGAGACAGCCTATAACTCTCATCTGAATTTCTTCCTGTCTTTCCTATTTTCACCCCATAAATTCAGCCATTTCAACCTTAGCTGCTCCTCCCTAAACAATATCTCTCTTTCTCCCTCCCTGCTCTGCCTTCTCACCTGCAGCCTGCCCTTGCACGTTGCCTTATTGATCTCTTTCTTGTGTTCAGTTTTGCCAGTTGACCACCTCTTACCATCTTCCATTTCTTGTCATCTGAACGCTATCCTTCAAATAATTTTAAATCCCCAGTACTCTTCCATCTTTGATATTTCCCTTCTTCTTTTTTCTTTTGATTCTGGTGGCAGAACCCTCGTAATGGCACATTTTATTGGAAAGTGATAATATGTGATAGTAACGGTTTTAAATCTCATAGTTCTTTTATTCCTCCCTCATTCATTTTTCTCTGCTTATCTTCTCCATTGACTTTCTTTCCAAACCATTTAATTTTCATTTCCCACATTTTTAGAGCTCACCAGCACCCTGCTATTCTCTCTGCAGCTTTGCAAGCTTTGGGTTTTTCCCCTTCTTTTTCAGAGGCAGTGGCCACTCTTAATCTTTGCAGGAACTGTAAATCTCAGTGGAACACCTGTCATCTCTTGTGCCCCAGCTTGTCACTTTGTGTCTGGTCTGCATTTGCATAGTCTGGTTTTCGGCTATGTTTCCTGGTGCCTTTCATGGCTTTCTCCACGTCATTTTTTATCTGCTCTGTACTGTGACTCCCTTCCTTTTATCCCAGAGGCAGAAGGGCCTTGTTACCTAGTTCTGTTCCATAGAAAATTTTCTTTCAATATTTTCTTTTAGAGAATACCAAATTGCAAACACTGTTAAATTTAGCACACAGTTCTCCAGATCCTGATGAGTTAGAGCACTGGAGAAAAGTATGTGCCCTAAGAGTTCTTATTCATCCTTGGGGTTAGTGCCAATTGATTCTGTCTAGCTTAGAGGTTTTGGCCCACACTTTCTCTCTTTTTCTATGTCTGTACCTCTATGTCAGTTTTGAAAAGGGTCATTCCCCTAAAGCTTTGCCCCACTGTTCTCAGTCACTCACTTTTGCCTCTAAAATGCAACTGAAAGCACACTTCTTGTTCTAGGATTAAATAATTTCTCAAAATTCCCTAGTGGTGGAGTTTCCACAGCCCTCCCTAGCAACCAGATACCTGCCCCAGTAACCTTGCTCCCCATCCTTGCTTTTCCCTTTTGCAATGTCTCTCTATTTTTCTTGTGCTAGCACAGTGGATATGGTGAACTATTCATTCCTTCCTCTTTGCAGGTACTATTGAGATTTGGCACACAACTGCTTGCAGATTTCTCTTCTCTGGATTGAGCTACTACAGGGACTTCAATCCTTTACTTCTTTGGTCATATTTTCTAGAGCTCTGACTACTCTTGTGCTCTCTCCTCAGGTCCCTCAGGATCTCACTCCCTGCCAGATTACTCCCACCAGCACACTAACAGTGCTTTACTGAACAGAAACCTTGGCCTCTTTGTCATTCTGCCCATTCCCCATAAACATTATACTTGCATTCTTCTGTATTAGAGAGGAAGTCCCAATGTTCAGAACTATGGTTTGTGTATATGATCTAAACATAAGTCTGAATGCTTTTCAAAACATTTTGAAGCATCTGGAATCATTCTGATATCACATAGCACATGCTCCCTTCACACCACAGCCACCCTTTCAGCACAGGGTATGTTGCTTTTTCCTGACTCTTACTTCTCTTAGCATGACTTTGGGCTGAGGGCACCCTTGATGTCACTGTCAATTCCTCTAGTCTGCAAGACTTTACTGCTGAGGAGCTCATTTCATTTTCACTAGCAGTTTTCTTTCTCCCTGAAATGGCAGGGGTTAGTTATAGGATTTGTGTTATCCATCAGTATTTCATTTCTAGAATTTCCTGAAGGCATATAAAGGGCCAAACACACAAAGTTCAGTGCTGTATTTCTATTTGAAATAACAGAAGTATATAAATCCACCTACAAGTGGTGACCTTTCGGGATTTGCAGAATTAGATCACATTGAAAAAAACTCTGATGGATGAAAAATGTAAGCATAGGGAAAAGTAATATCTGGGATCCCTGGTGTAATGTTTTCAAGAAAAGATTTTATAGCAGCTATTTTACCCCTTGATTTATTCACATCTTTTGAATCTATCCTCAGGGCAAAGGGCTCAAACTGCTCATAAAAGATTCTACATTTGGACAGATTTTTCCTCTAATGAGGTGCTGGCTGCCTGTGGTAGAATTTTCTGAGAGTCCTGTCTAAATTCTTGTTGTGACAAAGGCTGCAGCTAAAGTTAAACCTGTAATTTCCCTACAATAATTTCATGGGTCCTCATGGTACTGTAGAAAATGAGGATAGCCTGAAGGGCAACAGAGCAAAATAAATGGTGAGAATCTGCTCTGAGTGATAGCTAAGGGTTATTGGAGGTGGATGTCTATCCACAAACACACACAGAGTATGTTAAGGTCATAATGTGAACTTCTGCACTTGTATTTTTTGCAAATCTCAACAGAGAGTCTATTGAATCTATTCTATTTCTTAAAATTAGTTTAGACATTGCTCTGAGAGAACCATAAAATCTGAAATACCGCTTCTGTGACAGATAAATCCAAGAGAATGAGCAACACTACTTCTTGCACTCAATATTCCTTCATCCTTCATTCCTGTTAGTTTTGCTCTTAAGTCACACAAGGTCAAATAAGTCTTTCTAAAACTTGTTTGTTCCCCTCCTTTCAATAGTTTTTTGGGTAAAAAACTATCCTGATGGCTGGGCCCAGGAAGTGTTGGTGACCCACTATCATAAAAGGCAATCCTCTGACATAGCAGAGGGTTTAGTGGAGTTTAGTGGAGTTTCTCTTTAATCCTTAAACTAGAAATTTNGTTGTAAAAAGCAATCATCTGACATAGCAGTAAGTGGAGTTTTCCTTTAATCCTTAAACTAGAAATTTAGTTTTCACTTTGTTCCTGCTTTAGTGTTAGCAACCTTCTTGGCTATGAAGAGCTTTTCCTGGGAGGCTTAACAGCGAGAATAGTCAACTAATTAATTGATTGATTAATTGCATAGAGAGGCACATCCCTGGAAGCGTTCAAGGTCAAGCTGGACGGGGTTCTGAGGAACCTGATTTACTCGAAGGTGTCCCTGCCCGTGGCAGGGGGGTTGGCTCAGCCGGCCTTTGGAAGGTGCCTTCCAACAGAAACCATTCAGTGAACGAATCCAGCCCAGTCTTAAGGGCAGAGCCAGCGAACACCTTGGGGAAGGGCTCCCGGCTCGGGCCCGTACCCTGAGCATCCCTGCCGAGGATGCAGGATGCTGTGGGATGCTGTGGGATGCTGTGGGATGCTGTGGGATGCTGTGGGATGCTGTGGGATGCTGCAGGATGCTGTGGGATGCTGTGGGATGCTGTGGGATGCCGTGGGATGCTGTGGGATGCTGTGGGATGCTGTGGGATGCTGTGGGATGCTGTAGGATGTGGAAGCGACATTAGGGGGAGCTCCGTGCCCTGCCGCCGCTCGGCCCCGGGCACGGCGGATGCCGCCCAGCCGCAGGGTCAGCCCCATCGCCGGGATTCTCTTGCGAGGAAAACTGGCCGCCAGCTAATCCCACCCCTCAACGTGGCCAATTACCAACGATGGCTTCACCATCTCTGACTGAAAAGTCAGAAATGCCACAGACTTAATTATTGTCTTTACATCCACCACCGGATTAGTTAATGAGACCAATTATTAGTCATGGGCACTTCATGCTCCCAGGTTGTGGCACTTATACAATGAAATGTTTTGGCATTTTCCCTGCAATTTTCAGGGCTTATTACCCAGAGAGTTTACTATAGTAATTATGCAAGAACATTTATTATTTTCATACAAGCTGTAATGTGCATAATTTACTTCATAAATAATCATTAGAGAAGAAATGGAGAAAAAGTAAGAAAAGTTCTGATTCAAAGGAGATGAGATGCCTGTGTCACAGGGAATGAATGCGGGCAGAGCAGTTGTGGGGAAGGGCAAAGATGGGCGTTCTAGGAAAATGGAGGAGAGCAGGAGAGACTGGAAGACACAACAAAGTCCGTGCAATTGACTACTGGTATTACATAGAGGGATTATTGAGTCTCTTTTCTCTTTTTTTTTTTTTTCCCCCTCTCTTTTTTTTTTTTTTTTCTGGGACAAAAAGGTCAACTCCAAGCTTATTTCAACAGGAAAACAATAAAATGCTTTATACTAAATGGTCTTTTATTCATCTTAAAATGCTTCCTACCCTCACCAGTCCCCTGCAGACAGCAGTGGTCGCACAGCAGCCCACAGTTCTGCCTTGAAGCACGTTTTAAGCACCTCAGACAAAAGGAGGAGGCTTTGTGTTTGGGTTCTGTGTGCACCATCTGCTGAGAGGAGACACACAGACTTTCAGAAAGCTGCCAGCTGGCTGGCCATTCCTCTCATTTCAAATAAACATTCAACATGTTTTCAGTAAATTCTGAATGATAGAAGCCTGCTTTTTCCTTTCTGCAGTTCTCACTGGAGAGGGTGAGAGCTTTTCCTTCTCTTAGCTGTGTTACATATTTCCAGCAAGACGAACTTTCACTTCAGGTTGTTAGTATCCCATAAAAACAGCCCACATGGATTAATATTCATTATTAGGGTGTTTTATTATGAACTTTAAAGCTGTAATTAGTTCTTTGAAGCATACTAAAGAACAAGATTAAATATCACTTACTGAGCCTATACCAGAACTATTCCGAGCATGTTCCAATAAATAATTTTAAAGAGAGATTTTTCTTCCTATTTTTCTTCTGTTTCATTTATAAAAAGCGTGGAATGCAGACAGTTCTGGGCTGAAATGCAAACTTTGCACTACCTTCACTGCACAGTGACAAAATGACAAGCAAATGCCATATCTAGGTATAGAACACTAATAAATATACATCACTGTATATAGCAAAGACCCTGCAGCCAACACTGGGTGTCTTCAGGAGGAAAGATCTCAGTTTTATGTCTGGGATGATGCTCATCATCTGTGGACATCTGATGTCCATGTTTTAAGTGAACAGGATGGAGCATGGCATATCTGGCATGAGAAAGATACTTTTGTAATCTAAAAGCAGCACAGACCCGAACCACACAGTCACACTCTGTAGGAATGCAATTCCATAACACCACTTCCAACTTTTATCCCCATGTGTCCTAAATAAAATAATGGAGACTCTCAAAGTTGTTGGAGTACCTGATTGTCCCCACCTCTCTTTCCAGTGCCTGTGAGAATACGCAAGCAATCAAGTTATTGTTACTGGAGGAAATTCCAGAGTCGCAGCTATTGTCTGATAATTGCTCATCTGAATGTTCTTCCTTGCAGGACGTGTGAGGTCATTTTCCCCACTTCAACTCACAGATAAGCAGTCTCGGTCCCCTTGATCCACAGAGGTAGACACAAATAATTACCATGTAGCCCCAAGATGTAACTCTCATTTTGTCTGCCCCCTAAGAATCTGTGCTCATATGTGCTGAATGACCATAGAAGCTCCACTTACACAGGCACTAATTCCTTACTTCAGATTCTTAATCTGTCCTGGCACTTTCTTCCATCTTCCGCTTTGCATCTTGCATAAAATAATGATATTGTTTGTTCAATTTTCTAAATTTTGTGAGCTATTTATTATGTAAAAGGTGTCATTGTATGACCTCAAATGGAAGTATCAGATTTATGTCAAAGGATTCAAAGCAGTTTGGGGTGGTAAGAGACAGGTGGATGGACAAATATACAAAACACAGTATTCTTTGAGAAACCTCGGTAAAAATACTCATAGCAACAGCCTGATCATTCAGACAAAGTTTAAGGTCAATAACTTTTTTGGGATAGATTCTCTTATCACCCCAGTAAATTTATGTTAAATTATTCACATGCATAAATTCTTACAGAACCTTACCAGAGGTAATTTTACATCATTCACTGTTCTAAGCTCATCTTTTCCTTTGGTGGTATATATTGTTCATATATCAAGGAGCTAAATCAAAAGCAGAGTGGTATTTTACAAGTTTAAAATCCTTTGGCTTAAACCATAAGACAATTTCCTTCCCAGAAGAATGTGTCATTTAAAAAAAGTTCTTTCATCCTCCACCCACGTCAAAAATGTAAAAAAATTCATATTTAGCTCATTTCCTTCTAGAGTAGAGAAATAAAGTGAGTGAGAGTACATGGGATATTTGTGACCATTAATTTACTGGCAATCCCAATAGCCTATCCAGTGAAGAAGGAAGGAAGTATAGTTAATCTCAATGGCAATTCCTATTGTAAGAAGTGTTTCACATGCTGAAATGTTCCATATGACCATGAAAATGCATTCTTATGCTACTAAAAACAGATTAGGAAATTGTTATTTACAGCAACATAAAAAAAAAGGTCCCAAAATAGCATAAAAGAATGAAGAAAATGATTAAGTTAAGGAAATTCCAAATGAAGGTGGTAACAGCATCAGACAGTGGCATAACAAATACAGTGCACATAAATAAGGCAAGACATAATAAAAGGCAGATTTACCAAAGTACATTCTGCACAACTCATATCCTGCTGCATTACTTCCTGTCATTAATTACCCCATCTACATCCAAATAATATCAATCAGCCAACTGGAAGTGCAAGTTAATGAGCAAAATTTCATACTCTGGGATCAAGTTCCTTTTCCTTCATTTGTCTTCATTAGCAGCACCTCTCAAGGCTTTTCCCCAAACAGAAAGTAGAGATTTAGTCAAAGAGATTTTAAAAGTCACACTCAAGAATGCTCAGAAATAAAACTGCTGGATTAGCCTCAGAGCTCTTAGGATGAAATAGAGGTTATTATTGTTATTAAATGAGATTATCAAAATGAGGTGTCTTGCCTTTCTAATTATTTTTACCACCTGTAATCTTGACCCATTTGCTTGGCACCTTGGCACTGAAGGATGCTTTACAAATTACTGCCTGGTCTGTAAAGTGTAATGGCATTCCATCCCTGGTTAGTCTGTTCAGTACACTGCAGTGAGCTTCTCTTCACAGCCTCCTATCCTTTCTTCCTGCTCCATACAAACAGGTCTTATCTCTTATCTTCCCAAGGACAAGGCAGGAACAAGGCAAACAAGGCCACCACCGATATGCTGTGGTATCTGCACAGCAATGAGAAGAGCAGTGCAGCCAAGGGACAGCCACACAGATCTCCTGCTTCTCCACCTATTCCAGGGAATTTCAGTCTCCTCCAGTTCTGTTGTCCTTGCAGGAGTCATACACATCAAGACTCTTCTGCAGAGTCCATATCCCTTAAAAAGATAATTATGGACAGGAGCTGGAGATAGAAACAGCAAAGTGAGATATTCCTGTATTCATTCTCCTAGGAAATCTCTTTGCTTTGTGTAATTTTTGCTTATGAGCTGCTGGGGAAAAGAAGAAGGCAGTGTCTCTGGAAGCTCTTCTCTATCAGTAGACAAAGTCAGTTTGAAACCTCTGCCCTTGACCCACAGATGCAAAAATATATCACAGACTTATAGTCCTATGAAATATTCCTGTCACCACAGATGCAAGCCAGTATGGGGTGGAAATGTAGCAGTTATTTAATAGCTCAAGCAGTTTGCACACTCGTGGGAAGGGTGGAAGTATCAGCATCACTGACAGGCAGCACAAGTTGGAAATGTTGGGAGATTAAATGTGCACACAGCACATCTCTGCACTGAGGCAGGGACTCCTGGATTTTCCAATGACTCTATATAGAAGAATCTCAGACTCATCCCTCATGAAAATAGATATTTCTTCTGAGCTGTTCCTATTCTACTTAGCACTAACACAGAGTCTGTTTATAAAAGAGCAAAGTGATAAATGACAAAAAGCTGTTCTTGCCTTACAGTGGAGCAGTGTTCCACTTGAGAGATATAAAATAGACTTACAGTGATCAAATGGAGTCAAATAAACACGATCAAAACTACCCTGTAGTGCAGTTCTGCCTACACATAAAGGAACAGGAAAAGGAGAAAAGATTTGCACACTTGAAGTTAGGATGCCGAGGTTCATTGTGTCAGTGAAATTCAACAGCTGGTACAGTTTGAGGTCTCCAGCCCTGTGAAAGTTGAGGGCACTTGCAGACATCAGGCTGAGCTGGCAAGGCATGGTTCTTCTGCCCAGTCCCCTGTCAGGATGCTCATCTGGATGACCTTGGCCAAAGGCCTATTGCATCCTCCTCCTGCTGCCAGCTCTCTAAAAAGGGCAGGAGCATTTTTAAAAACCAACAATAATAGGTGATTTTTTTATTCTAGATCTTTCAGCAGTGACCTTTCTAATGTGGTGCTCAAGACCAGGTAGGGACTGAGCCTCGTGTTAATGGCACTCAGAAGCAAGCTGATCTTTGTAAGGATGTGACTGACCCTCCCAGGAGAACCACTCATTTTGACATCCTTTGGTAGCCCCAGTGCAGCCTTCCAGAGAGCCTTTAAATCACCCAAGTTAAAAACTGCAGTATCATTTTGAAAAAGAGCCTTTTCAAAACAACTGTAATTACTTTTTGGTTTTATTCTTAAATCCAAATTTAATCGGCAACAGCCCCTTCCAGAAAACACTTCCTTCTCAGCTGCTTGGCTTTGTTATGCCCTTGTCTCCACACGAAGCCTCTCAGCTCTCTGTGTCAGAGCACTTTTCGGTGTGGGTCAGGTCGGTGCAGCCATGGCAGATCACTCCTGCTCAGAACAGGCCCTTCCTTCACTGATCCCTCCCAGGGCACCACTGACATAAAGTCAAACCCTGCCTGAATGGCAGCTGCTGCCAGTGAGGGCAGGTGATAGCGGGGTGCTGCAGATACCCCAGGGTCCAACCACGTGTGCACAGCAGCGTTCTGCAGGGACAGACCCCGAGCCCCCGGGGAAGGACACACGGAGGGAGCTCGGTGCCAGAACGTGCTGCTTCCACAGCAGTGGGGCCAAAGGAGGGAATTCCCCACCAAGGAACAGGAATAAATGGAAAGTTCCAGATGCATAGTCCTACCTGGAGGCTTTTCCACACAGCCCAGCTGAACATAGAGAAGAAAGGCTTGTTTTGGTGTTTTTTAATTTATAAGAAGGCCTAGCTCTGGACCCTGGGTGAATATTTAATAGATAAAAGAGGAAAATTAATTTATTTAAATTTATCATCAATTTTCTTGGAAAAACTCAAGATAATTGAAATGCCAGACTCTAGATAGATAATTATTTCTGCACAAAAACAGATACTGAACTTCTGGACCAGTCTCTGGAAGATTAGCCCAGCTCCTCATAAAGAAGGCTGTGAGTTCTTTTGAAGAAATCTTCCAAAAGTAATTTGAACAGTTCTCTCATTTCTGGTATTTCTAGATCCCTAGATGGTCTCTGTGAAAGAAAAAATAGGCCAGCCAGTGTTTTGGCCCTGCAAAGAACCTCTATTAGTGACACTGTGATGGTCCTAATGCGACAGCTATTTATTGCTATTGATTTTCTGTGGAAAATGGACAGAATTATGTAGCCAAGCCTGATAAAAGGGATATAAGAGGGATTTTTATACTCACTGTGTACTTTGTCAGTCATTTATGCTGGCAGATTGATTGTAAGTGGAATAGTTTTGGAAATCTGTCTATCAGCAGTTCATGAATCTCAATTACAAACTTCCATTACAAACCCTCAGTATGCAGTGGCAACTACACATTAAATCACAAACTTCGGTTTATGAGGCTAATGTGCCTTTCTTGCCACTGTCTTTGCACTCCTGCTGGGGAGCAGATGCCAATATTAATGACAAAAGGAAAATTCCAAGATTTGCTAGAGCTTTATGTACCTCCTACTCAAAAGGAAACCTTCTTCAGCAGAGAATGTGGCCAGGTGAGTAAAACCAGCTAGTGTCTACTCAACACTGTGATGGCTTGAAACATCTGGTAGCCTTGATCAAGGGTTACATGATAGGCAAAAGTGAAACCTCAGAGCCCTAAAGCTGTGAAGCCTTATTGTTGTGGGTGTGCTTGAGCATGGGGCAGGTAAGTCATCAGGTGTTGGGCCTGTCTGAGATCCCTCAAAGAACTGACAGAGGCTGAGGTGAGACAGCTGTGGTACACGAGCACTGAGCAGGACACACAAACCAGAAAACTGTTACATATGGCATTAAAAGATGTGCAGCATGATAACATTAATTATTCAATATATTTCAATATTCAATATAACTGTGGGCCTTGGCATGCTGAATTGTAGCAAGCAATCTAGATGTAGTTTGAAGTAGGAGAGGTAGAAGAATGTGAGCGAATGATACCACAAGCCTCAGCCTGACTTTGATCATTCTAATTAATGTTAATGGGAAATAAATTAACAGGAAAGCATTAGAGGCAAAGAGTGTCAGATGTGAATGGTAAGCCAAGACATCCTATCTGCTGGATTAGCAGAAAGAAGCTGGACTGCAAACAGCAAGGAGGGATAAGGCCATAAAAAGAGAGATAATTTTATATTAGAGGTAAGCTATTAAAGGAAGGAATCAACCCATATCTGAGCTCATGTTCAAGTGAAGATTCCTATCAGCAAATGGCTGCAGAGCTTCTTTTGAGCTCAGGTAAATTCAAGTAAGAATTCTCCCCTGCCAGAGAACTGACCTCTTTACCAGTGAGTGATCTTGACGGTAGGGCTCAGAGCTTCCAGCTCTAAGTCTCACTCCTGGGCCTGTTATCAGAAATTTAGTACTGAAGCCTTATAGAAATTCTTTTGCTTTAGCAGTAGCAGATTGTCCTTTTTCTGCTCTTTTCCATCCACAACTGTGAGTGCTACATTTCTGTGGAGGGCATTCCTAGACTTTCTTCCTTTCAACCCGTGTTCACAGATCAACAGCTGCAAACAACAGGATCCCACTTAGCACATATTTAGCACACAGATAATAATAATTGTCATCAGAAAAATGCATTGTAGGAATAGGAAACGTCATAAAAGAATATATTGGGAAGGAACTGGATTGTAGAAGGGATGATCATTGGCTGCATCTTGAGGCTGATCAGTTTTCTGCTCTCATCAGGGTAAGAAATCTGCAGTGCAACTCAGGTTGAAGGCAGAAAGGCAGAAGGAGCTTGGCCTTAGAAAGATGTGACTTTAGAGCAGGTTCCAGCACAGCTGCCCATGGTGGTGAGGAAGCAGTGCTAATGGTGACCAGTGCTCATTGTCACTGGTGGCTGGTAGGGGAGTCAGCCCTGGAAAGGGCATTTTTTACTCAAGATGGTGAAAAGAAGACATTTCACCTCCTTGGCTGGTACCCAGCAGCCAGGGATGCAAATCCATTGACCCTGTAAGACAAACTTAATCCCCCAGTAGTTAAAGTTCTGCGAAGACCTGTGCCATGAGATGTGTGAGGCAGACAGTTTGTGCCTTGAAAAGCTGCAGCCAGACCAGGTAGACACCAGGCTGGAGCTGCCCTGCCTGTGCAAAGAAGGCAAATCTCACTGAGGAATGCAGCCACCAGTGCCAGGTGCTAGGAGAGGACCAATGGATGGGGTGTGAACCTCCAGTGGGTGTGGGAGTACAGGGGAACTGCTCCAGCATGCCCTGGGAAGTGCTGCAGAAACCCTGCACCCCTGGGGATCAAAGCAAGTATTTCCAGCAGCTTGGTGCAGCTTGGACCTGGGTAGCCTGATCCCATCCATGTTGTGCTCCATTAGATGGAGCCTGATGTCTGTGTTGGGAGGACGGGCAGCAGGAATTTGGCATGAACCACTGCAGCAGTGCCCATCTAAAGGGGCACAGGCTGCATTAAGCTGAGTGTCCTGCAAGTGCTGTGGCCTGTCTGCAGCTGTGTGGCACAGCATGGCCATAGCTCACTTACTGCCACGTCTGAGCCTGCTGCCCTGCCCAGATGACTGCAGCAGCATGTTCTGTCCCTCTGAAGCAGTGCCCACAGGTTCACCGAATTTCAAACAGCTGGACAAACTCACATGCACAGTGCTTGTTGCTGTGGTTCCTGTCATCACAAGGGAAAATTATTAGCATGTGAATTTGGGTGAATCCACAGCTTGCAAAACAAACAAAAAGGAATACAAATATATTACATAGACAATCTTGTGATTTTAAGTCAATCCGTCCCCAAGGGATCAGGGCCAATGGTATAAATACAGCTGAATGAAGTCTATGCAGTGTTTACTCACTTTTCACTGCATGATCTACAAGCAGTAGATATTCCCACTGGACACCACTCTGGCCACCTGCATGTTGCCATGCTCATGGTGCCATTGTCTTGTCCACAGTCACAGCAGTGGCCTCCTGGGATTTTACCTGCCCTTTTTCTTTTCTTGTCTTTCCCAGCATCTTCTTTCCTTCTGCCAGAATCTGCCTTTATACCATCCCAAGCATCCAGCCTCAGGCCCAATGAGCAGCTGTGTGTCCTGTCAGCTGCTGACAGTCGTGTTTCCTTATCTTGAAGTGGGGCTAGTTCCTGGCAACATTGAAGCTGATTAAAATCGTTCACAAAATCAGTTGATTAATCCAGACAAAAGAAACATTGATCAGCAGGAACTAAAATACAGTAAGTATACAGGAGGCCCTAAAGAAAAATTTCCTTAATAAATAACAACCTCTCTTTCATGAAGTCTGTCTCATTCATGACTACTGAGCCAGCAGCTTCCCCTACAGCCTCCTGGCAGAGCAGAGTCTGTTCACTATGCTGAAAACACTCAAAGAGGTTTGTCATGAAACAAAGAGAAAGCAATAAGCTAACCATGATAGAATAAAGACATTTTTTACAGTGGAACAACCTTCCCAAGAAGGTGGTAGAGCCCCCATCACTAGAGATTTTCAAGTTGGGCCAGCATGAGAGACAGGGTTCCTGTTCCCATAAGAGGTTGGACCAGAAGATCTTTTGTGGCTGCTTCCAACGTGGACTCTTCTATGATTCTGTAACAGAAGTGAATATGAGCTCCTGAAAATATAAAGCAGGTGATCAGGCTCCACAGGTCCCTGTTACTCTGCCTTGACCAGCTGTACCTCTGAACCTACTGCAGCCTGGTAAAGTGGGCAATGCCAGCCTCTGCATCTCCTCAGCTGCAATGCCTCTTTTTCCAGGCAGCTGCAGCAGTCACCAGGACTTGGCAGGAGCTGTGAGTTTTGCTGAGTACCAGGACCCCAGTCCAGTGCAGAGAAGCTCCTGGAGCAGAGACAGGGGTGATGTCTCTAAGGCTGAAGTCCTCTTCTCTCTCCTCATCATGATATTAGAAACAGGTACTCTGGCAAATTTCTGTATACAGAGACATCTAATTGGATTCATTATACAGTATTTGCATACATTAGCATCACCACTGACACAGAGTGGAGTTGTTATTATATAACTGTCCCTGTTTGGAAGGAGCTGTCCATCAGCCACCTACAGTGCTGGCAGGAGGCATTTTGTTGGTGGAGAGGCTCCTGCAACGTGCTCTCCTTGCCATTTGTTTGACAAACAGTATTGTACCAGCCAGGGGACTTAGCTAGCTGTCACATTGATGACACATATCTGGTCTACCATTAAAAGGGAAATCTCTCTGAATTTATACGTGTATAAACAAAAAAGGTATTTTTTCAACAACTTCTTAACCTAGCTAAATTCTGGGCAAAGTGATCTAAATTTTCCATTAGATATTTTGTCCTGTTTTCTAAACCATAATGGAAACTGTGAGCACTTTCATATATGACTTTAACCAGAATCATGTGCTGAAGCAAAATTTATTACATCATCAGATATTCACAACCTTTTGCAACGTATGGAAAATTAAAAACTCTGTAGCATGATCAATAAGTAGGTGGGATATTCTAAATTAGAAGACTTTTCATAGAATCATGGAATCATTTAGGTTGGCAGAGACCTTCAGCTTCATCAAGTCCAACCAGTAGCCAAGCACTGCCAAAGTCACCAGTCAGCCGTGGCTCCAAGTGCCACATCTACACGTAATTTAAATGCTTCCAGGGATGGTAACTGCATGGCCTTCCTGAGTGGCCTGTTCCAGAGCTTGACAGCCCTTTTAGTGAATAATTATTTTTCTTATATCCTGTGTGAACTGAATATCCTGTCTGAACTGTCCCTGGAACAACTTGAGGCTGTTTCTTCTTGTTACCTGGGAGAAAATACCAGTTCCCAATTTGCTTCAGCCTCCTTTCAGTTACTTGTAGAGAACAGTAAGGTCCTCCTTGAGCCCCCTTTTCTCCAGGCTGAATACCCCCAGCTCCCTCAGCTGCTCCTTATCAGACTTGTGCTCCAGACCCTTCAGCAGCTTTTTTGCTGTTCTCTGGACTCACTCCAGCACTTCAATGTTTTTCTTGTAGTTAGGGGCTTGAAGGGATTGCATTAGATAGTCTGACTTCTAAAATGGTTTAAAGTGTTTTTTTTCTGTTTTTCTTTCAGTGGGAAATGAGCATGCAGGATGACAGCCTTAGGAACCTTATGTTAACCTTAGCCCCTGACAATGACATCATCCCCTCTGTGTGCCCCGATGAGGTCAATTCTGCTGATAGAAAAAGAAACCAAAAAATTTCTGAAACAGAAGTTGTGAATACTTTTTGATACAGAGTTTGCATGGAATGTTTTAAACACAAGAGAGATAATAAATTTAATTTTTAATTTTTTTTTCAAGTAATACTATATATATGGTATGCAAATACATGTCTCATGAAAAACAAACCATGTTATCAGCCTGGGAGGTGCACTCTTTATCACACAAGTGTCCTAACAAACAGGACTGAAGGTCACAGATAAGGAGCAAAACCTGACCCATTAATGCCTGTGTGGGTATCACAGCTATTGAAAACAGCAGAGCAGCTCCTCAACCTGCAGAAGCCGAGGCTTGGCAGAGACATTATCTCTCTGCTGTACCAGAGGAATTTGCTGATTAGAATCCCAGGGTCTAATAAGTAAACTGGGTGCTGATGGCTCCTTCCAAGAAACTGGGGGTAAATTCACCTGTGACAATCTCTGTGAGAAGACCAAAGCAGCCTCTGTTCTCAGCCTCATTAGAGATAAAACTTGTAATGGGAAAATAATGGGAAAGGTGGCGAGATACTGTCAAACCCCTGTCAAGGCAAAAGCCAAATGTCATTTCTTAGGCAATGCTGCTGTATTAAGCAGGCTCTGTATCAGAGTGCATTATGCAAAGGAGGAGCGGGATGGACAGTTTGACAGCAATCCAGTTACTTCAGACAGGCACATCACTGCCCAGTTTTTCTGGAGAACAAGTATTTTGCTAATTGATAGGAAATGCCAATGAGTGAGCCTCTGAATCACAGACCAAACTCAAAACTCCTATTGAAGGCATCCGCCAGTTACACTGAATGGCTGTGGTTGGCAGTGTTCTCCACGGGTTCCTTGGGGCTGCTGTGGAAGAGTAGAGTGTGAGGAGGTGTAGCTAAGAGAGGTTTCAAACAAGGCTGTTTTCTTCTTTCTCAAGACATATGGGGATCAAAGAGAGAAGACACAGTGATGCTCTCACATTCCCATTTAGGACAAGACCAGTTTGGTGCAGCCCTAGCCATCTCCCAGCAGTGGATTGCACATATGTGTAATGTATAATGTGCTCAATATGCTTTCTGGAGACTTCTTCATCAGCACAGAAAAGGAGTCACAACACAGTCAAGCTTGGAAAGTATATGAGGAACCATTTTAAACCAAAGAAGAAGGGCATCAGAGGACATACCAAACTGAATTCAACCACAGCATTCTTCAAAATGTGTTCTGGGCTCTGTTGTGCCTGCAAACAGAGGATCACACTTCTGCAGAGTGAGAACACTGCCAGTCAGACATTCAGAGTCTGCTGCAAGCTCTGAGACACACAGCTGGATCATCCATCCACTGAGCTTCCTCAATTTGCATAAAAAAACCCAAAACCCAACCTGTGTCAGACATCAACAGAAAAATACACGTGGCTTTATTAGTTACAACCTGTCAAAAATAAGCAGCTTTTAAAAATAAAGCCATGGTTTGGAGAGGGCAGAGATAGCCCTTCAGAAACAAATAGTTCTACCCTTTGGTCCCCTTGAAGGAAGGTGTCTGGCAGCTCCCTGCACCTGGTGTCCCACAGTCTCTCTGGAGAACATGGTGCTGCAGAGATAAAGAAGACAGCGACTGTTGCTTCCCTCCTAGATAAGGATGACTAATAACTCACTCAGCAGGTCCCTCTATTTTGGAAGTGCCATTTTTAAAGGCTTGCAATTAGTCAAGTCTGATGAAGGAAAACACCATTTCTCTGGGAGTGGCAACCAGCTGAGAAAGCTGGTGGCCCCAGATGAATCAATTAATCCCCATCAGCCTGTCCCCAGAGCAGTAGATCAGCAAAGGTCACCAGGCTCTGAACAGCAGCCCACTTTTTCCAGAGCATGAACCACTGTGCACTGGTACCCAGGGCACTTTTAGGGAATGGGTCCCCATCTATCCACCAGTGTGAAATCCTGGCATGACTAACCTGCCTGCAAGAGAGACTACCCAGACTGCTAAACCCTGACCTGAGATTGTTTGGTTGGTCTGATTTTTACTGAAAGCTAAACCTACCATCCAGCTGGGTAGGCAGGGAGAAGGAATGTCAACTGGAGGAATGTCAGCTGTCAGCAGCCAGAGTGCTTCCAGCAGAAAGGAGAGCAAAAGCATCCTCACCCTGTGCCTGCTGCTGGAGCCACCCCGGCACTAAAGAGAGGCAGTGCCTGAGCTGCTGTCCCGAATGCTTCCCCAAAGGTGTGCCCCATCCAGCAGCATGGCTGCTCTTGGGGCTTTCAGCTGCTGCTCTCCAGCACTGCTGCTAATGCACATGATAGGGGAGATTCAAGCACCTGGAGAAATACCAGCAGCAAAGGCCAGGGCTGGGGATGCCTCTCAGGAGGAAAGCAGTGACTCTCCTGTCGCTGCAGAGAGCTTTTCTGCAGGCAAATCCCTCAGGGAAGCAACGCCAAAATCTAAAGGCAGAAAAGCAAAGTGGGTTTGGCAAGCTTGAGGCAGTGTCTCATGCATCTGGTGAAGGCAGCAGCAGGGCTGGGCTGCAGGGGTGCCACCGATCCAGGCACAGCCCCTGCCGAACGAGGAGAGACAGGAGCAGGCACACGGCTCCCTGTGTGTCAGCAAAGGGAAACAACAGTCAGAGTAAACCCTGCAGACTTCAGTCAGCACCCGCTGCTCACGCCAAGAATTTCAGGCTGCAGATAGAGGTGGTGTGGATGTTTACAAGCAGCATTTTAAATCAGTTCCTGTGACTCATCTTAATACAAATATTTTTCTAGCTGAATGTAGGCATATAAAGATTACCTTCAGAACAGCAGCCACATTTAACTACTGCCATGTTGCAAATATCAATAATTAAATAGTAACCATCCTGAAGATCACAGAAGAAGACAGCAGACTACACATATGATGCTGAGAGAAAAGAGTATTTTTCTCTAATATCCCTGAGAATGTCTTAGAAAACCATCTCATGAGAGTGCCATGTTTTCCATAATCTAACTAGCAACCCTCAGCTTTCTAGCAAAAGCAATATAGAAGATTAAACCAACTGTAATTTAAATAATTCCATTTAGATAAAAAAACTCATGGAATGGCACTTTCATTCTGCACGTACATGATCCCTCCTGATTTACCCAGCCACATTTCCTACCCATAAAGCCTTGATCTGCCAGCCTCACAAAGGGGAGAGCAGCAGATCCTGCCTGCCCTTTGCATCATCAGGAAAACCAAATGCTGCCTTCTACCTTTCAGCTACTGATGTGCACACACTGCAGAAAGCCAGCCTGACTTTCCAGAATACAGGTGATGTTTAAAAGGATTGCAATGAAAAAATGTCAGTTGTAAGCTGAGCAAATAGTCTCTGGTGTTTATTGAAAAGATAACTGGCCACCCCACAATTGGTAGCTTCAGTTATGGCTCTAATATTGCTTGTTTTACAGAACAGAAGGAGAATTGGGAAATGGTACTGCAACACAAAACCAGGCAGGCCACCATTTAAAGGCAGATTAGGTAGCTACATTATGATCTGCATGAAATGAGCTGCTAATATCACCCCACTTTGGAGGCAGTAGATATTCCCATTAGAAAAATCTCCATCAGAGCTATCGTTTTTCTTACTGGAGGCAATTTAGTCCCAAGCCTCCATCTGTTCCCAGAAATGGTTCTTCCGTGCAGCCCATGGACAGACAGAAACCTCAGACAGTGCCCAGTCTGCACTCCTCAAGTGCCATACCCATTCCACTCCACAGGCAGGCACAGGAACTCGCCTTCCTGGAGTCTCAGGAGCAGCACTTCTAACCATGCAGCAGCTCTTTTGGTAGAAGGGCTGCACCAGCATGTGCTGACAGGGCACTGTGGATGATTGCAACCATGTCAGTGGTATACTCCCAGATATGGTCTTTACTCCAGGATCAAGGGGGGCTTTTTTCATTTTACCACTGTGGATTAGAAATCAAAAATCCCCTTATTCCAGAAGTAGGGTTTCCCCATGGGCATTTATTCCTGTATATCCATATTGTCTTCTGTGTACTAGAATAAAAACATTGATGACTGATAAATATTGCTAAGCTGTTTGGAAGCATAATGTAAACAAAAAAAGCCTGGGTAAAGGGGAGGGAAAGGATTGGAGGGAGAAGATGTAAAGGGCTGGTCTGTTTGACTGCTCTCCAAACAAAGAAATCTTGGAGCTGTGTCTTTAAAGTAAGGTTTGCATGGGATGCAGACATCCCTTTCACACATGTTTTATCAATTCCAGGAAAGCTGATGAGACTCTCCTTCTGAGAAAGCAGGTGGCTCTGCTCCATCCAGCTCTTTGAAATCACCTAATGAGATCATTTCATCCAGGAGACAACTGAAGAGCCCGCGCTGCCCAGAAGCCACCGCAGGGCAGAGCAGTTGGAGAGTGAAGGGCGTTCAAGGTTTCAAAACCACATCCTCCCTCATCCCTAATCAGATCAGTGGTGAGGTGGCGTCTGCAGCAGCCCTTGTCAGCTGTGAAGACAGAGTGCCCAGTCTGTCAGTCGGCAGCCGGTGGGGGAAACGGGGAGCACTGCAGTCCTGGAGAGAAAGTAATGAACCTTCATTTCCACTGCTGTCTGCTCTGTGACAAATAAAAATAATGATAGACTTCACTGCCGAGTTTGCCAGGTGATAAATTCAGGTTACTTTAAGGCAGGAAAATGCCTGTGAATGCTGCCAGCCCTGAGCGCACAGCGGGGACCCTGGCAGTGCCCCTCCTGTCCAACAGGAACAACTCAGCAAGTATGGAATCATGGAATCATTTAGGTTGGAAAAGACCTTTAGGATCATCAAGTCCAAGTGTTAAACCTAACATTGCCAAGCCCAACACAAAAGCATGTCCCTAAGTGCCATATCTACACATCTTTTAAATACCTCACTGTGCTGTGGAATGGTAAAAGCCAAGCAGAGACCTCACTCTAAATGATCTTAAAATTCATGTAATGTCATAAAGCAAATGTCATCCCTGTGGTGTCAGGAGGTCTGCTCTTTCAGACACTGATCTTTTTATGCCCTTGAAGAAACAGCCTGCCTATTTCCTCAGTCAGGCAGCATTTCTCCAGTACATTTCTGTATCAAAAGCAGCAGGGGTAGCGGGTTGAGGCAGTTGTTTGTGCCCCTCTACCCAGTTCTTGTGAGACCCCGCCTGGAGCACTGAACCCACCTCAGAGATTCCCAGCACAGGAAGGATGTTGAACTGTTGGAGCAAGTCCAGATGATGGCCACTGCTGGAATCCAAAGTGCTGGGAAATCTCAGAATACTAGGTCTGTAAGTCAAAACTTAGAATGAGAGACAGGGTTTGATCTGAAACCTTGGGAAAGGCTTCCAAGTTTAGGTGCTAGAAGTAAGAATGTAGATTTATAACGTAAAACAGAGTGTGTTGAGTAGATGAAAGTTTAGTTTTAGACCTTAAAAGTCATAGACAAAGCAAAAGTAGTTTCAAAGGTTAACAAGTGGATTTAGAATGTAATACTGTAAGGTTTAGGTGTTTAGAGGTGATTGGCTAAGAAAGTTCACACTGTAATAACACGAATTAGCTTAGTGTTGGTTTAATAACATAAATATCTAGTTGGCAGAATTTTATTTGCCCATAAAGCCTTAAATAGTCTGGTAAGCAGAAATCTTGAGACTTCTTCACCATATTGCTAATATCTGTAAGAGAGATCCATCCTCTCTCTGCTTCTGTAGAAGATAAGAAAAAAAATAAACTGCACTTTCCTTCGAAACTCAGAAGTTCAATTTCTCCATTTGAAGAAGAAATCCCTGCACACGAAACATAAAGTGCAGAACCATCATGTAAGAAATCATAAATTCTCAGGCCACCACTTGACCATAAGGCTGGAGCTCCTCTGCCATGAGGAAAGGCTGGAAGAATTGGGATTGTTCAGTCTGCAGAACAGAAGGCTCTGGAGTGACCTCATTGTGGCCTTCCAGTGTCTGAAGGGAGCCTAAAAGAAAGATAGAGAGAGAATTTTTACAGGAGCATGTAGTGACAGGACAAGGGGCAATTCCTTCAGACTAAAAGAAAGTAGGACTAAATTAGGTAGTAGAAAGAAATTCTTGTCTGTGAGATCTGAGAGACACTGAAAAGTTTGCCTAGAGAAGATGGGATTCCCCGTCCCTGGAAATGTTCAAGGCCCAGTTGAATGTGGCTCTGAGCAACCTGGCTTTGTGGAAGGTGGGTTCCACAGCAGGGGGGTTGGAACTTGATGATCTTTGGGTCCCTTCCAACACAAACCATGCTATGATTCTGTGATCTCCCTGGCTCATGGGAAGCTAGTTGGAGTTCAAATTCTTTTCCCAGTTTGTCACATCCTACTCAGGAGAGAGTGTCATTGCTGGCAAAACGAATTCAAAATTCATGTACTGGATTTACAGCCCTCCCTTGATGTGAGGTTTTGGCTGGGCAGGAGATGGAGAAAGGCCTTCTGTTGTTATTCATCAGCAGATGACTTAGGACATCAGCAGAGCTCTTGACATATCCCTCTTGTATCTCCCCAGATTTACAGCAGGACTGTAGGGTTTGGTGAGCTGATTTCTGCCAGCAGCTACTGCTTTTCCTGGCTGTCCCCAAGTGATTGTCCTGGACACAGAAGAGTTTGAGGTGGGAAGTGCATCCCTCAGGCCCTCCTGAGCATATTTAAACATGAGATACTGGCTTCAACAGAGGGGACTTTATAACACAGCTGTTTCCTACTGAGCCAACCAATACCACGATAACACAAATATCAACTAAGTCAGAGTTCAGGTAGCTGTGCTGCAATAGATACTAATTTACTTGGTTTTGATGAGAATAATGCTTTTTCTAGTTATATAGACAGTGTAGGATTTACACTCACTTGAGGATAAGCAAGTTTAGAAATGCTGAGTAACTGGGGGAGCAGAGAGGGAAAGTTCTTGAAGGTAGAGAACAACAGAGACCTAGAACAGCCAGCCACGTCACTAAGTCTCATCCCCTGCTGTCCCACAGCCCAGATGGTGTCATCCCTTCCAGATGTCAGTCCCTTTTCTTTGGCAAAATAACAAAGCCTTTTGCTTTGTGAAAATCTTAGAGCGCTTATTGCAAAATGTCAGTGTCTGGGGGTTAGAAGGTTTCTGACTGAAATGTACTCTGTGTGTGTCCTGTCTGAATGCTAGTTTGTGGGCTGGTACTGCTCTTTCAATAGATACATCTCTTCTTTCTCAGTGTTCTCCCTTTGGTGTATCAGCAGGCAGAGACAGTGGTTTGCTGGACTTGACATATCCCTGAGATTTGCTAACAGAGCTCTGCAAGGAGTCCATGCAGCCACCTCTCAATTGGCAGAGCATCCTTGCTCTCCTTTCCATGATGATGGGACAAAATCTGTGTCTCTCTGATGAAATTGCCCCGATGGAGAAAGAGAGCAGGAGCCAGAAGAGGGTCAGGTCAGGCATATGAGCCTGCACTGCGGCTGAGGCACTTTCCTTCTGCCCATCACCCAAGCTAATTGTGAGAAATGAGTGGTTTTTCTATTATGATTTCTTGCTGTCATTGTCATCTACAAAATATACTGTGTTTAACAGAGATTCACACAAATATTCCAATAACATGTTTTAAACATCACTACATACTGCCCCAGTATGAAGAAATAATGTAAGGGCTCTTTTTTGATCAGAATTTTCTCTTGTGGGACATCTGCTCTTTATTTTGGTCCTACATAGAATCCATCCCAACTAAAGCCCCTCAAGAACCCTGGGCTGTCTTTAAAGGGATATAATGATTCCATTCCTGAACCCTGTCTCCATGTTACTGGGGGGAGGATCCTGCTGTGGCAGCAGGCAGATGCAAAAGGGCACCCTGGTTGGGGAAGCACTAAGGGTTGGCACAAGCTTTTGTTGTTCCTGTTCTGCAAAGCTCCCCAAAGGCTCAAGGACATTCTTTAAATTCCTTTCTCCCTGCATAGTTGTTTGATAACCCATAAATAGCTTCTTTTCAAACACAACGCTGAAAACCCTGAGTAATGAGCCAAGAGTGAAAATGTTTCAGTATTTAAACACTTTATTGAACTTGCAGAGGCCAAAATCTTCAGTGCTCTGTTCAGATTTAAAGTAAAAAACAAACCCAAAAACATATTCAAGGAAGGCTATTTCATTCACAAAGTTCCCATAAAACAGGACTGTTTTCCTTCAGTCATTGCAAATATACCTACAGAGCACAAAAGGTCATGAAAAGAGCAAGACTGGGCTGAGCTGCAGCTGCTCTGTGTGCTTTCATGAAATTGTCTTGGAGATCACGGCCAGGGTCCTTACATTCAGATACCCAAATATAGAACTGTGCATACTGACCATGGCAGAATTGCCAGGAGCCTTTATATTCAGAGCTGGAATATGATCAACAGTTTCTAAAAAAATCTTTATGATGTCTAATTTTGGGCACTAAAAAGCAAATCCAAGCAAACACAAGTTTCTTATGGAAATATTGAGATTTATTTTCTTTCAAGTGTCACTCATGGGATTTCTTTCTTCCATGGCTGTGAAGACAAGACTAGGGAGCACTGACCCTGAGCTTTCTTGATATTAATATCATACAATATTACCTTATAAATATCATACCAAGACATCCAATAATAGTGTGGTTATCCAACTCTGTTCATTCAGCGTATCCTCCTAGCAACATGAAGTCAATTTTTTGACTTAAAGGCAAAGCAGTGCTTTTGGAGAAAGCACTTTCCAAAGGGAAAGAAAAATGTTTTGTCCTGAATACTTTCCACCTGTGCCAACGTGTTGTGTTACCTGCCCCACTCAGCACAAGTCCTGCCGTGGTCACTGAGATGCCCTTCTGCTGTGCATGCCTGTGCAGAGCTGTGTTTTGAACTCCCTGCCACACATTAGCATTATTAGCAGTAATTTGATGTCACTAGATGTAATCCATGGACTGTAACAGGGTAAAACCTGTTAGCAACTTGGCTGTGCAATCTAGAAATGCTGGCTGGTCATTTTATCCTGCCAAAGCTAAGCCCTCTGTAACACAACTAACATTTCACATGAAATGCCCCTGAGTATCAGGGGTGCTTATTTAACCCCTAACCTAGCCTTGTTCTGAAACGTGTGATTACCTTTCCACCTGGGAGTATTCCTTTTAAATGATACAAGCTGTTTGATTAGTTTCAGTACAGGCTAAATTGTCACAGGACATGAGGGTCTCTAGGAGAAACACCTTCCCCTTCCCTGCTCTCTGCATCCCATCTATCCTGGACTAAGAGACTGAAGATATATTGCACCTCATTTTGGTGATAGCTGCTATAAATATTAAGAGGCCTCTGAGGCTAGGAATATCCAGCAGAAAGCAGCCATGGTAATAAGTCATGATAAAAGTTTTAGAAATACCTCACAGCTTTTCAGCTAATGTGTCTTTGGTGAGGATATAATCATGAAGAGCAGCAAACCCACTTCCAGGCTGGTCTCTCTCACATAACAGTCCTGCACTGATAGGTGGTGGTTGAAGGTGCAATTAGGTCTTGTGGTTATTTGGCTCCCTGTCTCCAGGCAGGATATTAACCTCTGCAGTCCACTGAAATACTGCCTGAGAATTCACTGATGGGACATTCCCAACCTTGCCTTGCAGAAAAAAAAAAATCATCTGGCACCCCTGCTCAGGGTGCTGTCAGGGAGAGGTTTGTGCCTCCCTGAGGGCTCTGCTCCCACTTGCCCCAGCAGAGCATACAGTCACAGACTGACATGGAGGAGCTTGTTCTTCTCCTGGACTGGCTCTGCCTCCTGGCTCTCCCCTAATAAAATGACTTCTTGGTTTAAGATACAGTCTATTGAGTTTTCTCCCAGTTTTAGGAAATTAGATTTGTTTTTTAGCTTGATCTGTATGTCTGAGAATTTGACCAGTTTCTCAGTCCAAATGCAAGAGCAAACATTATGACATTTTTCTTCCTTTTGTGGGGTGTAGATTCTCCAAACATCTTTCTACTTTTAGTGGAAAATTTTTAATCATTCACTCACATATCATTAAGGATACAATGGGCAGGAGCTGTGAAAGATGTGACCACTAAGTATTTGAGAATGACCTTCAGCTGATACACATGGTATTTTTCCTGCTGGACAGAGAGTGCTGCAGCTGTAGAGCAGCTGAGCAACCAACCCTCGTGGTGCCTGGGCTGTGGGGACCTGGCACAGTGTGTGTCACAGGGGCTGGAGAGTGCCTGTGTGTCATAGTGACAGGCAGGAAAGGGCAGCGGTAGAGGCATCCCCAGCCACACAAATCTGGAGTTTGGACAAACCCAGGTTCCCTCCACTTTGAAGGCATGCCAAGAACTTCTTCTAACACAGAAAAATGAGTGCACCTTTATGCCCTTTGCAACATTAAATGTGTAACATGGGAAAATTGCAGGTCTTTTTACAAGCGAGAGGACAGACAAGCTCCAAAAAGACTACCAGGTGCTTCCCTGTTGCTGAACTGTTTCTCAGGAGGTGGCCCTCTGGCAGTGCTGGGATCTCCCAAGTAGCTCTGGCAGTTCCACACGTTCCTAAGCAAGGCAAATGAGGGAGGCTGGTTTAGCATGTGTAACTCCTTCTGCCTCCTGCTCCCAGGCAGCATCTGCTGATATTCAAACTTAGGAGCCAAACAAGAATCCAGATTAATTTATAAAATTTTACTAAGGAGTTGAAGATAAAATGTATTTTTTCCTTTCATTTGGGATAAAATGTAATATAAACCAGTCTCACCTTCAGAAGTAAGACTGCCTCTAGCAGAGCAGTCAGCAGTAGTCTAGGCTTACAGACATGCTGGCCATTGTTATACTACCAGTCAGGAAAGGGCATCCCCTCCAGGCCAATGTGGAAATGATGGGTGAAGAGATAATACCTTTGCAGTGGTGATATTAATAGCTCATTTGAAAATTTTTACTCAAATCTATTCACTTCAAAGCTCAGCTTGGGGACCAAGAGAGATATTTTTCAACAAAACATTAGTCTCAATTAACTAAATGTAACCAAGATAAATGAGCTGAAAAAACCAGAAGCAGATAAAACTGGTGAGGCCATTAAATCTATAAAAGGAAGATGCTGAAACTTGGAAGGTATCCGAATACAATCCTGCAAGTATTCCAAGGCAGGGTCAGAAAGGGATAACAAGGCAGTCCCAGGCTGAGTGGCCAGACGGTATTGACACAGACAGACAAACAGCAGCACAGCCCACGGCAAACACTGCGCACTAAGGTGGGGAAGAATTTTAATGAGCAATTTCAGTCTCATACATGCTATGAAGAAAGGACTTGGCATTGTTCCCAAAGACAGTGGCCTCCAGATTAGAGACTAAATCACAGCATCCTCAGGGGAGGATGAAAAGAGATAGCAATAGAGTGTCTTTCTTTTTTTCTTTGATCCTGACGTACAAACATCAATATGTGTGCATGCACAAGAGCAACGCTGGAGTATAAGAAGCAAGCTGAAGAATGAAATGAAATGAAATAAAATGGAATGAAATGGCTGAAGAATGAAATGGAATGAAATGGAATGAAATGGAATGAAATAAAATAAAATAAAATAAAATAAAATAAAATAAAATAAAATAAAATAAAATAAAATAAAATATTGAAAGTAGTGGACTAAAATAGAAGCACAATAAACTAATGTTATATGATTTTAAGACATTAATCCAAAGTTTTACGAACATTTATAGCAGGTTGTGCACTCTTAGGCAAACAGTAACTCGTTTGGCAGGTAGAGCCCCTCTAGCAGACGATTTTCTGATGTCTTCAGCAGGACCAACACCCTAGCTCACTCAGAGGAGGCAGATGTACCAAAGCAATATCATGTGGGATGATAGGTTCTGCCCTCCAAAACATCACGGAGGAACCGGCGGAGGCAGTGGAGGCAGAAGGAACAAAACGCTCTTTAGGCATCAGGAGGCACCAAAAGCTCAGCTGTCCTCCGCAAAATATCCGCAATATGTTATCAGCGCAGGGAAAGAGTCAATGCTTCCCCCGGAGCCGCCGCCCGGCAGGCGGGCTGGCAGCGGGGCTGGCGGATGGCTGCGGGCGATGCCGCTCTGCCCGGCGGGGACCGGAGCGCGCCCGGCCCGGCCCGGCCCGGCCCGGCCCTGTCCGCTCCAGGGCCGGCTTTGCCTCCCCAGCACAGCCCCAGCGCCGCTCTCAGCCCGGCCCTGTCCGCTCCAGGGCCGGCTTTGCCGCCCCAGCACAGCCCCAGCGCCGCTCTCAGCCCGGCCCGGCCCAGCCTGGCCCGGCCCTGTCCGCTCCAGGGCCGGCTTTGCCTCCCCAGCACAGCCCCAGCGCCGCTCT